>JANJXV010000049.1:4072500-4142500 GCA_024803745.1 Megascapheus bottae
TTAGGGTTAGGTTAAGGTTTAGGGTTACGGTTAGGGTTAGGGTAAGGGTAAGTGGTAGTGTTCGTTTTTAGGTTAGGGTTAGGGTAAGGGTTAGGGTTAGGGTTAGGGTTAGGGTTAGGTTTGCGGTTAAGGTTAGGTTTAAGGTTAAGTAAGGGTAAGGTTTAGCTTTAGGGTTAGGTTTAGGGTAAGGGTAAGGGTTAGGGTTAGGTTTAGGGTTAGGGTTTACGGTGAGGGTTAGGTTTAGGGTTAGTGTTACGGTAAGGTTAAGGGATGTGGTTAGGAATATGGTTAGGGTTAGGGTTATTTAGTGTTAGTGTTTGGGTAAGGGTAAGCCTTTAGGGTTTAGCTTAGGGTTAGGATTAAGGTTAGGGTTAGGGTTAGGGTAAGGGTAAGTGTTAGGTTAGGGTTACTGTTAGGGTTAGGTAAGGGTTCGTGTTAGGGTTAGGGTTAAGGTAAGGGTAAGGGTTAGGGTTAGTGTAAGGTTTTGGGTTAGGGTTAGGGTTAGGGTTAGGGTAAGGATAAGGGTTAGGGTTAAGTTTAGGGTTACGGTTAGGGTTAGGGTAAGGGTAAGGCTAAGGGTTAGGTTAAGGTGAGGGTAAGGCTAAGGGTTAGGGTTAGGATTAGGGTAAGGTTTAGTGTTAGGGTTAGGGTTAGGTTTAGGGTTAGGGTTAGGGTAAGGGAAAGGTTTAGGTTTAGGGTTAGGGTTAGGTTTAGTGTTGGGGTTAAGGGTAGGGTTACTGTAAGGGTTAGGTTTACAATTAGGCTTGGTTTTGTGTTAGGTTTAGGGTTATGGTTAGGGTTAGGGTTAGGGTAAGGGTATGTGTTAGTGATATGGTTAGAGTTAGGGTTAGGTTTAGCGTTAGGGGAAGGGTAAGGGTTAGGGTTAGGGTTAAGGTAAGGGTAAGGGTTAGGGTTAGGGTTAGGGTAAGGGTTATGGTTAGGGTTAGGGTTAGTGTAAGGGTTAGGGTTAGGGTTAGGGTTAGGGTTCGGGTTAGGGTAAGGGTAAGTGTTAGGGTTAGGGTTAGGGTTAGGATAAGGGTAAGGGTTAGGGTTAGGGTTAGAGTTAGTGTTAGGGTGAGGGGTTAGGGTTAGGGTTAGGGTTAGGGTAAGGTTTAGGGTTAGGGGTTAGGGTTAGTGTTAGGGTAAGGTGAAGGGTTAGGGTTAGGGTTAGTGTTAAGCTTAGGATAAGGGTTAGGGTTAGGGTTAAGGTTAGCGTTAGGGTAAGTGTTAGTATTAGGGTTAGTGCTAGGTTTAGGGTATTGGTTAGGATTAGGGTTAGGGTTAGGTTTAGGTTTGGGGTTAAGGTTAGGGTTAGGATTAGGGTAAGGGGAAGGGTTAGGGTTAGGGTTAGGGTTAGGTTTAGTTTAAGGGTAAGGTTTAAGGTTAGGGTAGGGTTAGGTTTTACGTTTCGTGTTAGGATTAGGGTTAGTGTTAGGTAAGGGTAAGGGATAGGTTTAGTGATAGGATTAGGGTTAGGGTTATGTTTAGGGTTAGGGTTAGGGTAAGGGTAAGTGTTATGTTCAGGTTTAGGGTTAGGGTTAAACTTAAGGTTAGGGTTAGGGCAAGGGTAAGCCTTAGGATAGGGTTAGGGTTAGGGTTAAGGTTAGGGTTAGGGTAAGGGTTAGGTTTAGGGTAAGTGTAAGGATTAGGGTTAAGGTTAGGTTTAGGGTTAGGGTTAGGGTTAATATTAGCGTTAGAGGTAGGGTAAGGGTAAGGGTTATGGTTAGGTTTAGGGTTAGGGTTAGGGTAAGGGTAATGGTTAGGATTAGGGTTATGCCTAGGATAAGTGTTAGGGTTATGCTAAGGGTATGGGTTAGGGTTAACTTTAGGGTTAGGGTTAGGTTTAGGGTTAGGGTTAGGGTTTGGGTAATGGTAACGGTAAGGGTTAGGGTTAGGGTTAGGTTTAGGCTTAGGGTTAGGGTAAGAGTAAGGGTTAATTTTAGGGTTAGGGTTAGGGTAAGGGTAAGGGTTAGAGTTAGGGTTAGGGTTAGGTTAAGGGTTAGGGTTAGGTTTAGGGTTAGGGTAAGGGTAAGTGTTAGGGTTAGGATTAGGTTTAGGATTAGGGTTAGGGTAAGAGTAAGGGCTAGGGTTAAGGTTAGGGTTTAGTTTTAGGGTTAGGGTTAGGGTTAGGTTTAGGGTTAGGGTTAGGGTAAGGGAAAGGTTTAGGTTTAGGGTTAGGGTTAGGTTTAGTGTTGGGGTTAAGGGTAGGGTTACTGTAAGGGTTAGGTTTACAATTAGGCTTGGTTTTGTGTTAGGTTTAGGGTTACGGTTAGGGTTAGGGTTAGGGTAAGGGTATGTGTTAGTGATATGGTTAGAGTTAGTGTTAGGTTTAGCGTTAGGGGAAGGGTAAGGGTTAGGGTTAGGGTTAGGGTTAAGGTAAGGGTAAGGGTTATGGTTAGGGTTAGGGTAAGGGTTATGGTTAGGGTTAGGGTTAGTGTAAGGGTTAGGGTTAGGGTTAGGGTTAGGGTTCGGGTTAGGGTAAGGGTAAGTGTTAGGGTTAGGGTTAGGGTTAGGATAAGGGTAAGGGTTAGGGTTAGGGTTAGAGTTAGTGTTAGGGTGAGGGGTTAGGGTTAGGGTTAGGGTTAGGGTAAGGTTTAGGGTTAGGGGTTAGGGTTAGTGTTAGGGTAAGGTTAAGGGTTAGGGTTAGGGTTAGTGTTAAGCTTAGGATAAGGGTTAGGGTTAGGGTTAAGGTTAGCGTTAGGGTAAGTGTTAGTATTAGGGTTAGTGCTAGGTTTAGGGTATTGGTTAGGATTAGGGTTAGGGTTAGGTTTAGGTTTGGGGTTAAGGTTAGGGTTAGGATTAGGGTAAGGGGAAGGGTTAGGGTTAGGGTTAGGGTTAGGTTTAGTTTAAGGGTAAGGTTTAAGGTTAGGGTAGGGTTAGGTTTTACGTTTCGTGTTAGGATTAGGGTTAGTGTTAGGTAAGGGTAAGGGATAGGTTTAGTGATAGGATTAGGGTTAGGGTTATGTTTAGGGTTAGGGTTAGGGTAAGGGTAAGGGTTATGTTCAGGTTTAGGGTTAGGGTTAAACTTAAGGTTAGGGTTAGGGCAAGGGTAAGCCTTAGGATAGGGTTAGGGTTAGGGTTAAGGTTAGGGTTAGGGTAAGGGTTAGGTTTAGGGTAAGTGTAAGGATTAGGGTTAAGGTTAGGTTTAGGGTTAGGGTTAGGGTTAATATTAGGGTTAGAGGTAGGGTAAGGGTAAGGGTTATGGTTAGGTTTAGGGTTAGGGTTAGGGTAAGGGTAATGGTTAGGATTAGGGTTATGCCTAGGATAAGTGTTAGGGTTATGCTAAGGGTATGGGTTAGGGTTAACTTTAGGGTTAGGGTTAGGTTTAGGGTTAGGGTTAGGGTTTGGGTAATGGTAACGGTAAGGGTTAGGGTTAGGGTTAGGTTTAGGCTTAGGGTTAGGGTAAGAGTAAGGGTTAATTTTAGGGTTAGGGTTAGGGTAAGGGTAAGGGTTAGAGTTAGGGTTAGGGTTAGGTTAAGGGTTAGGGTTAGGTTTAGGGTTAGGGTAAGGGTAAGTGTTAGGGTTAGGATTAGGTTTAGGATTAGGGTTAGGGTAAGAGTAAGGGCTAGGGTTAAGGTTAGGGTTTAGTTTTAGGGTTAGGGTTAGGGTTAGGTTTAGGGTTAGGGTTAGGGTAAGGTTAAGGGTTAAGGTTAGTGTTAGGTTTAGGTTTAGTGTTGGGATTAAGATTAGGGTTACGGTAAGGGTTAGGGTTAGGGTTAGGTTTAGGGTTAGTTTTAGGGTTACGGTTAGGGTTGTGGTTAGGGATAGGGTAAGGGTATGTGTTAGGGTATGGGTTTGGGTTAGGGTTAGGGTTAGCGTTAGGGTAAGGGTAAGGGTAAGTGTTAGGGTTAGTGTTATGGTTAAGGTAAGGGTTAGGAATAGGATTAAGGTTAGGGTTAGCGTAAGTGTTGGGGTTAGGGTTAGGGTTAGGCTTAGGCTAAGGGTCAGGATAAGGGTTAACGTTAGGGTACGGGTAAGGGTAAGGGTTAGGGTTAGGGTTAGGGTTAGGGTAAGGGTAAGGTTTGGGTTAGGGTTAGCGTTAGGGTTGGGTTTAGGGTTAGAGTAAGGGGAAGGGTTAGGGTTAGGTTTAGGATTAGGTTTAGGGTTAGGGTAAGGGTTCGGGTTCGGGTTACGATAGGGGTTTGGGTAAGGGTAAGTGTTAGAGTTAGGGTTAATGTTAGGATAAGGGTAAGGGTTTGGGTTAGGGTTAGGTTAGGGTTAGGGTTAGGGTTAGGGTTAGGTTTAGGGTTAGGTTATGAAAAGGGTAAGGGTAAGTGTTACGGTTAGGTTTAGGGTTAGGATAAGGGTAAGGGTTGGGGTTAGGGTTAGGGGTTAGGTTTAGGGTTAGGTTTAGGGTTAGGATTAGGGTTAGGGTTAGGGTTAGGTTTAGGTTTAGGGTCAGGGTTAAATTTAGGGTTAGGGTTAGGGTTAGGTTTAGGGTTAGGTTTAGGGTTAGGGTTAGGGTTAAGGTAAGGGTTAGGGTTAGGTTTAGGGTTAGATTTAGGGTTAGGGTTAGGGTAAGGGTAAGGGTTTGGGTTAGTGTTAGGGTTAGGTTTAGTGTTGGGGTTAAGGTTAGGGTTACGGTAAGGGTTAGGGTTAGGGTTAGGTTTAGGGTTAGTTTTAGGATTACGGTTAGGGTTGGGGTTAGGGATAGGGTAAGGGTATGTGTTAGGGTATGTGTTTGGGTTAGGGTTACGGTTAGCTTTAGGGTAAGGCTAAGGGTTAGGGTTAGGGTTAGGGTTTAGGTAAGGTTTAGGGATAGGGTTAGGGTTAGGGTTAGGGTAAGTGTTGGGGTTAGGGTTAGGTTTAGGGTTATGCTTAGGGTTATGATAAGGGTTAACGTTAGGGTACGGGTAAGGGTAAGGGATAGGGTTAGGGTTAGGGTAAGGGTAAAAGTTTGGGTTATGGTTAGCGTTAGGGTTAGGTTTAGGGTTAGAGTAAAGGTAAGGGTTAGGGTTATTGTTAGGTTTAGGGTTAGGTTAAGGGTTAGGGCAAGGGTAAGGGTTCTGGTTAGTGTTAGGGTTAGGGTTAGGGTAAGGGTTAGGGTTAGGGTTAGTGTTGGGGTTATGGTTATGGTAAGTGTTAGGGTTAGGGTTAGTGTTAGGATAAGGGTAAGGGTTAGGGTTAGGGTTAGGGTAAGCGATTAGGGTTAGGGTTAGAGTTAGGGTTAGTGTTAGGGTCAGTGGTTAGGGTTAGGGTTTGGGTTAGGGTAAGGGTAAGTGTTAGTGTTAGGGTTAAGGTTAGGTTAATGTTTACCGTTAGTGTTAGGATTATGTTTAGGGTTGCCATTAATGTTATGGTTAGGGTTAGGGTAAGGGTAAGGGTTAGGTTTAGGGTTAGGGTTAGGGTTACGGTAAGGGTAATTTTTAGGGTTAGGGTTAGGGTTAGGGGTTACGGTTAGGGTTAGGTTTAGCGTTAGGGTTAGGGTTAGGGTTAGGGTTAGCGTAAGAGTAAGGGTTAGGTTAGGGTTAGGTTTACGGTTAGGGTAAGGGTTAGGGTTAATTTTATGGTAAGGTTTGGGTTTACGGTTAAGGTTAGGGTAAGTGTAAGGATTAGGGTGAAGGTTAGTTTTAGGGTTAGGGTTAGCGTTAGTGTAAGGCTAAGGGTTAGGGTTAGGGTTAGGGTTAGGGTTTAGGTAAGTGTTAGGGATAGGGTTAGGGTTAGGGTTAGGGTAAGTGTTGAGGCTAGGTTTAGGGTTAGGGTTAGGCTTAGGGTTATGATAATGGTTAACGTTAGGGTACGGGTAAGGGTAAGGGGTAGGGTTAGGGTTAGGGTTAGGGTAAGGGTAAAGTTTTGGGTTATGGTTAGCGTTAGGGTTAGCTTTAGGGTTAGAGTAAGGGTAAGGGTTAGGGTTAGGGTTAGGGTTAGGATAAGGGTTCGCGTTAGGGTTACGGATAGGGTAGGGGTTAGGGTAAGGGTAAGTGTTAGGGTTAGGGTTAGGGTTAGGGTTAGGGGTTAGAGTTAGTGTTAGTGTTAGGTTAGGGTTAGGGTTAAGGTATGTGTTAGGGTTATGGTTAGGTTTAGGTTTAGTGTTAGGGTTAGGGAAGGTTTAGGGTTAGGTTTAGGGTTAGGCTAAGGGTAATTGTTAGGGTTAGGGTTAGGGTTAGGGTTAGGTTTTGCGTTAGGGTTAGAGTTAGGGTTAGGGTAATGGTAAGGGTTAGGGTTAAGGTTAGGGTTAGGGCTAGGGTAAGGGTAAGGGTTATGGTTAGGGTTAGGGTAAGGGTTAGGGTTAAGGTTAGGGATAGGGTTCGGTTTAGGTTAAGGTTAAGGGTTAGCGTTCGAGTGAGGGTTAGGTTTAGTGTTGGGGTTAAAGTTAAGGTTAAGGTTAGGGTTAGGGTTAGGGTTAGGTTTTGTGTTAGGTTTAGGGTTACGGTTAGGGTTAGGCTAAGGGTATGTGATAAGGTATGTGTTAGGGTTAGGGTTAGAGTTAGGGTTAGGGTTAGGTTTAGGGTTAGAGTTAGGGTTAGGATAAGGGTAAGAGTTAGGGTTAGGGTTAGGGTTAGGTTAGGGTTAGGGTAAGGGTTAGGGTTAGGGTTAGGGTTAGGGTATTGGTTAGGGTAAGGGTAAGTGTTAGGGTTAGGGTTAGGGTTAGGATAAGGGTAAGGGTTAGGGTTAGGGTTAGGGTTAGGGTTAGGGTTATGTTTAGGGTTAGGATTAGGGTTAGGTGTTAGTGTTAGGGTAAGGGTTAGGGATGGGGTTAGGGTAAGGGTTAGGGTTACGGTTAGGGTTAGGGTTAAGTTTATGGTTAGGGTTAGGGTTAGGGGTAGGGTTAGGGTTACATTTAGGTAAAGGTTAGGGTTAGGGTTAGGGTTAGCATTATGGTTAGGGTTAGGGTTAGGGTAAGGGTAAGGGTTAGGGTTAAGGTTAGGGTTAGGGGATACGGTTAGGGTTAGGTTTAGGGTTAGGGTTATGGTAAGGGTAAGGTTTTCAGGTTAGGGATAGTGTTAGGGTTAGGGTTACGTTTAGCGTTATGGTTAGGGTAAGGGTAAGGGTAAGGGTAAGGGTAAGGGTTATGGTTATGGTTAGGGTTAACTTTAGGGTTACTGTTAGGGTAGGGTAAGGGTTAGCTTAGGGTTAGGGTTAGGGTTAGGGTAAGGGTTAGGGTTAGGGTTAGGATTAGGGTTAAGTTCAGGGTTAGGGTTAAGGTAAGTGTAAGGGTTAGGGTTAAGGTTAGGGTTAGGGTTAGGGTTAGGTTTAGGTTTAGAGTTAGGGTTAAGTTTAGGGTTACGGTTAGGGTTACGGTAAGGGTAATCGTTAAGGTTAGGGTTAGGGTTAGTGGTTACAGTTAGGGTTAGGTTTAGCGTTAGGGTTAGGGTTAGGGTTAGGGTAAGGGTAAGGGTTAGGTTAGGGTTAGGGTTAAGGTTTGGGTAAATTTTAGGGTTAATTTTATGGTAACGTTTGGGGTTAGGGTTAAGGTTAGGGTAAGGGTAAGGATTAGGGTGAAGGTTAGGTTTAGGGTTAGGGTTAGGGTTAGGGTAAGGGTATGTGTTAGGGTTAGGGTTAGGGTTAGGGTTAGGTTTAGCGTTAGGGGAAGGGGAAAGGTTAGGGTTAGGGTTAGGTTAAGGTAAGGGTAGGGTTCGGGTTAGGGTTAAGATTAGGGCAAGGGATAGGGTTAGGTTTAGGGCAAGGGTAAGGTTTGGGGTTAGGGTTAGGGTTAGGGTAATGGTAAGGGTTAGGGTTATTGTTAGGTTTAGGGTTAGGATAAGGGTTAGGGCAAGGGTAAGGGTTCTGGTTAGTGTTAGGGTTAGGGTTAGGGTAAGGGTTAGGGTTAGGGTTGGGGTTATTGTTAGGGTAAGTGTTAGGGTTAGTGTTAGTGTTATGATAAGGGTAAGGGTTAGGGTTAGGGTTAGGGTTAGGGGTTAGGGTTAGGGTTAGAGTTAGGGTTAGTGTTAGGGTCAGTGGTTAGGGTTAGGGTTAGGGTTAGGGTAAGGGTATGTGTTAGGGTTAGGGTTAGGGTTAGGTTTAGGGTTAGGGTTAGGGTTAGGGTTAGGGTTAGATTTGGGTTAGGGTTAGGATTAGGGTTAGGGTTAAGGTAAGGGTTAGAATTAGGGTTAGATTTAGGGTTAGGGTTAGGGTAAGAGTAAGGGTTAGGGTTAGTGTTAGGGTTAGGTTTAGTGTTGGGGTTAAGGTTAGGGTTACGGTAAGGGTTAGGTTTAGGGTTAGGTTTAGGGTTAGATTTAGGGTTACGGTTAGGGTTGGGGTTAGGGATAGGGTAAGGGTATGTGTTAGGGTATGGGTTTAGTTTAGGGTTAGGGTTAGCGTTAGGGTAAGACTAAGGGTTAGGGTTAGGGTTAGGGTTTAGTTAAGGGTTAGGGATAGGGTTAGGGTTAGGGTTAGGGTAAGTGTTGTGGTTAGGGTTAGGGGTTAGGGTTAGGCTTAGGTTTATGATAAGAGTTAACGTTAGGGTACGGGTAAGGGTAAGGTGTAGGGTTAGGGTTAGGGTTAGGGTAAGGGTAAAGTTTTGGGTTATGGTTAGCGTTAGGGTTAGGTTTAGGGTTAGAGTAAGGGTAAGGGTTAGTGTTAGGGTCAGGGTTAGTGTAAGGGTTCGCGTTAGGGTTACGGTTAGGGTAGGGGTTAGGGTAAGGGTAAGTGTTAGGGTTAGGGTTAGTGTTAGGATAAGGGTAAGGGTTACGGTTAGGGTTAGGGTTAGGGTTAGGGGTTACAGTTAGTGTTAGGGTTAGGTTAGGGTTAGGGTTAAGGTATGTGTTAGGGTTATGGTTAGGGTTAGGGTTAGTGTTAGGGTTAGGGAAGGATTAGGGTTAGGTTTAGGGTTAGGCTAAGGGTAATTGTTAGGGTTAGGGTTAGGGTTAGGGTTAGGTTTTGCATTAGGGTTAGGGTTAGGGTTAGGGTAATGGTAAGGGTTAGGGTTAAGGTTAGGGATAGGGCTAGGGTAAGGGTAAGGGTTATGGTTAGGATTAGGGTTAGGGTTAGGGTAAGGGTTAGGGTTAAGGTTAGGGTTAGGGTTAGGTTTAGGGTAAGGTTAAGGGTTAGCGTTAGAGTGAGGGTTAGGTTTAGTGTTGGGGTTAAGGTTAAGATTAGGGTTAGGGTTACGGTTAGGGTTAGGTTTTGGGTTAGGTTTAGGGTTACGGTTAGGGTTAGGGTTAGGGTTAGGGTAAGGGTATGTGTTAGGGTATGTGTTAGGGTTAGGGTTAGGGTAAGGGTTAGGGTTAGGGTTAGGGTTAGGCTATTGGTTAGGGTAAGGGTAAGTGTTAGGTTTAGGGTTAGGATAAGGGTAAGGGTTAGGGTTAGGGTTAGGGGTTAGGGTTAGGGTTAGGTTTAGGCTTAGGATTATGGTTAGGTGTTAGTGTTAGGGTAAGGGTTAGGGATAGTGTTAGGGAAATGGTTAGGGTTACGGTTAGGGTTAAGTTTATGGTTAGGGTTAGGGTAATGATTAGTGTTAGGGTTACATTTAGGTAAAGGTTAGGGTTAGGGTTAGGGTTAGCATTATGGTTAGGGTTAGGGTTAGGGTAAGGGAAAGGGTTAGGGTTAAGGTTAGGGTTAGGGGATACGGTCAGGGTTAGGTTTAGGGTTAGGCTTATGGTAAGGGTAAGGTTTCAGGTTAGGGATAGTGTTAGGGTTAGTGTTACGTTTAGCATTAGGGTTAGGGTAAGGGTAAGGGTTAGGGTTAGGGTTAGGGTTAGGGTTAAGGTTATGGTTACTGTTAGGGTAGGGGTAAGGGTTAGCTTAGGGTTAGGGTTAGGGTTAGGGTAAGGGTTAGGGTTAGGGTTAGGGTTAGGATTAGGGTTAAGGTTAGCTGAGTGTTAGGGTTAGAGTTAGGGTTAGGGTTACGTTAAGGGTAAGGGTTAGGGTTAGGGTTAGGTTTAAGGTAAGGGTTAGGGTTAGGGGTTAGTGTTAGGGTTAGGGTAAGGTTTAGGATTAGTGCTAGGGTTAGGTTTATGGTAAGGGTTAGGGTTAGGTTTAGGGTTAGGGTAAGGGTTAGTTTTAGGGTTAAGGTTAGGTTAAGTGTAAGTGTTAGGGTTAGGGTTATGTTTAGGTTCAGGGTAAGGTTTAGGGTTAGGGTGAGGGTTAAGGGTTAGGGTTAGGTTTAGGGTTAGGTTTAGGTTTAGGGTTAGGGTAAGGGTAAATGTTAGGGTTAGGGTTAGGGTTAAGGTTATGTTTAGGGTTAGGGTTAGGTTAAAGGTAAGTGTTAGGGTTAGGGTTAGGGTTAGGTTTAGGGTTAGGTTTAGGGTAAGGGTAAGGGTTGGGTTAGGGTTAGGGTTAGGTTTAAGGTTGAGGTTAGGGTTAGGGTAAAGGTTAGGGTTAGTGTTAGGGATAGGGAAGGTTTAGGGTTAGGTTTAGGGTTAGGCTAAGGGTAATTTATAGGGTTAGGTTTCGGGTTAGGGTTAGGTTTAGCGTTAGGGTTAGGGTTAGGGTTAGGGTTAGGGTAAGGGTTAGGGTTAAGCTTAAGGTTAGGGCTAGGGTAAGGGTAAGGGTTACAGTTAGGATTAGGTTTAGGGTTAGGGTAAGGGTTAGGGTTAAGGTTAGGGCTAGGGTTACGTTTATGGTAAGGTTAAGGGTTAGGGTTAGGGTTAGGGTACGTTTAGGGTTAGGGTTAGGGTTAGCATTAAGGTTAGGGTTAGGGTTAGGGTAAGGTTGAGTGTTAGGGTTAGGGTAAGGTTTAGGGTTAGGGTTAGGGTTAGGTTAAGGGTTAAGGATAGGGGTTAGGGTAACGGTTAGGGTTAGGGTTAGGGTTAGCATTAAGGTTAGGTTTAGGGTTAGGTTTAGGATTACTGTAAGGGTTAGGGTAGGGTTAGGTTTAGGGTATGTGTTAGGGTTAGGGTTCGGGTAAGGGTTAGGGTTAGGATTAGGTTTAAGGTAAGGGTTAGGGTTAGGGTTAGGGTAAGGGTAAGGGTTAGGGGTAGGTTTAAGTTTAGGGTTAGTGTTAGGGTTAGGGTTAGGGTTAGGTTTAGGGTTAGGGTTAGTGTTTGGTTTAGGGTTAGGGTTAGGGTTAAGTTAGGGTTAGGTTAGGGTTAGGTTTAGGGTTAGGGAAAGGGTAAGAGTTAGGGTTAGGATTAGGGATAAGGTAAGGATTATGGTTAGGGTTAGGGCTAGGGTAACTGTTAGGGTTAGGGTTAGGGTTAGCATTAAGTTTACGTTTAGGGTTAGGGTTAGGGTAAGGGTAAGGGTTAGGGTTAGGTTTACGGTTAGGGTTAGAGGTTAAGGTTAGGGTTAGGTTTACGTCTAGGGTTAAGGAAAGGATAAGAGTTAGGGTTAGGGATAGGGTTAGGGTTCGGGTTAGTGTTACCGTTAGGGTTAGGGAAAGTGTAAGGGTTAGGATTAGAGTTAGGGTTAGAGTTTTGGTTAGGATTAGGGTTAGAGTAAGGGTAAAGTGTTATGGTTAGGGTTATTGTTAAGGTTAGGGTTAGGGTAAGGGTAAGGATAAGGGTTAGCGTCAGGGTTAGGGTAAGTGTTAGGGTTAGGGTTAGGGTTAGCGTTAGGGTAAGGGTAATGGTTAGGGTTAGGTTTAGAGTTAGGGTAAGGGTAAGTGTTAGGTTTAGGTTTAGGGTTAGGGTTAGGGTAAGGATAAGGGTTAGGTTTAAGGTTAGGGTTAGGGTTAGAGTTAAGATTAGGGTTAGGGTTAGTGTTAGGGTAAGGGTAATGGTTAGGGTTAGCGTTAGGTAAGAGTAAGGGTTAGGGTTAGTGTTAGGGTTAGGGTTAGACTTAGGTTTAGGGTTAGGGTAAGGGTAAGGGTTAGGATTAGCGTTAGGGTTACGGTTAGGTTAAGGGTTAGGGTTAGGGTTAGGATTAGGGTTAGGTGTTAGGGTTAGGTTTAGGGTTAGGGTTAGGGTTAGGGTAAGGGTAAGGGTTAAGGTTAGGGTTAGGGTTAGGGTTAGTGTTAGGTTTAGGGTTAGGGTTAGTGTAAGCATAAGGTTTAGGGTTAAGGTTACGGTTAGGGTTAGGGTTTAAGGTAGGGTTAGGGTTAGAGTTAGAGTTAGGTTTAGGGTTACGGTTAGGGTAAGGGTAAGGGTTTGGGTTAGGGTTAGGGAAAGGGCAAGGGTTACGGTTAGGGTTAGGGTTAGGATAAGGATTAGGGTTAGGGTTAGGATTAGGGTAACGGATAGGGTTAGGCTTTGGGTTAGGCTAAGCATAAGTGTTAGGGTTAGAGTTAGTGTTAGGGTAAGTGTTAGGGTAAGGGTTAGGGTTAGGGTTAGGTTTAGGTTGGGGTTAAGGTTAGGGTTAGGGTTAAGTTAAGGGTAAGGGTTAGGGTTAGGGTTAGGGTTAGGTTTTTGGTTAGGGGTAGGGTAAGGGTAAGGTTTAGGGTTAGGTTTAGAGTTAGGGGTTATGGTTATGGTTAGGGTTAGGGTGAGGTTTAGAGTTAGGTTTAGGGTAAGGGTAAGGGTTAGGGTTAGGGTTAGGGTTAGGTTAGGGTTAGGGTTATGGTAAGTGTAAGGGTTAGGGTTAGGGTTAGGATAAATGTAAGGGTTAGGGTTAGGGTAAGAGTTATGGTTAAGTTTGAGGTTAGGGTTAAGTTTAGACTAAGGGTTAGGTTTAGGGTGAGGGTTAGGTTTAGGGTTCGGTTTAGGGTTAGAGTCAGGGTAGGGGTTAGGGTTAGGGTTAGGGTAAGGGTTAGTGTTAGGGTTAGGGTTAGGAAAAGGGTAAGTGTTAGGGTTAGGTTTGGGTTAGGGTTAGGGTTAGTGTTAGGGTTATGGTTTTGGTTAGGGGTAGGGTAAGGGTAAGGTTTAGGGGTAGGGTTAGAGTTACGGGTTATGGTTAGGGTTAGGGTTATGCTTAGGTTAAGGGTAAGGGTTAGGGTTAGAGTTAGGGAAAGGGTAAGTGTTAGGGTTAGGGTTAGTGTTAGGGTAAGGATTAGGGTTAGGGTTAGGGTAAGGGTTAGGGTTAGGGTTAGGGTTAGGGTTAGGTTTAGGGTTAGGGTTAGGTTAAGGATAAGAGTTAGGATTAGGGATAGGGTTAGGGTTCGGGTTAGGTTTAGGGTAAGGGTTAGTGTAAGTGGAAGGTTTAGGCTTAGCGTTAGGGTTAGGGTTATGGTTAAGGTTACTGTTAGGGTTAGGGTAAGGGTAAGGGTTAGGGTTAGGGTAAGGGTTAGGGTAAGGGTTAGGGTTAAGGTTAGGGTTAAAAGTAGGGTTAGGGTAAGGGTAAAGTTTAGGGTTAGGTTTAGGGTTGGGTAAGGGTAAGTGTTAGGTTTGGGGTTAGGGTTAGGGTTAGGGTAAGGATAAGGGATAGGTTTAAGCTTCGGATTAAGGTTACGGTTAAGGTTAGGGTTAGGATTAGGGTTAGGGTTAGGGTAAGGGTTAGGGTTAGGGTTAGGGTAAGGTTTAGGGTTAGGGTTAGTGTTCGGGTTAGGGTTAGGTTTAGGGTTTGGGTTAGGGTAAGTGTAAGTGTTAGGGTTAGGGTTAGGTTTACGGTTAGGGTTAGGGTAAGGGTAAGGGTTAGGATTAGGTTTAGGGATAGGGTAAGGGTAAGGGGTAGGGTTAGGGTTAAAGTTTGGGTTAGGTTTGAGGTTAGGGTTAAGTTTAGAGTAAGGGTTAGGGTTAGGGTTAGGGTTAGGGTAAGGATAAGGGATAGGTTTAAGGTTAGGGTTAAGGTTACGGTTAAGGTTAGGGTTAGGATTAGGGTTAGGGTTAGGGTAAGGGTTAGGGTTAGGGTAAGGGTAAGGGTAAGGGTTAGGATTAGGTTTAGGGTTAGGTTAAGTGTTAGGGTTAGGTTAGGGTTAGTGTTAGGGGTAGGGTTAGGTTTAGGTTTAGGGTTAGGGTAAGGGTAAGGGTTAAGTTTAGGGTTAGGGTTCGGTAAAGGGTAAGGGTTAGGCTTAGGGTTAGGTTTAGGATAAGGCTTAGGGTTAGGGTTAGCATTAAGGTTAGGGTTAGGGTTAGGGTTAGGTTAGGGTTAGGGTTATGGTAAGTGTAAGGGTTAGGGTTAGGGTTAGGGTTAGGATAAGGGTAAGTGTAACTGTTAGGGTTAGAGTTATGGTTAAGTTTGAGGTTAGGGTTAAGTTTAGACTAAGGGTTAGGGTTAGGGTAAGGGTTAGGGTTAAGCTTAAGGTTAGGGCTAGGGTAAGGGTAAGGGTTACAGTTAGGATTAGGTTTAGGGTTAGGGTAAGGGTTAGGGTTAAGGTTAGGGCTAGGGTTACGTTTATGGTAAGGTTAAGGGTTAGGGTTAGGGTTAGGGTACGTTTAGGGTTAGGGTTAGGGTTAGCATTAAGGTTAGGGTTAGGGTTAGGGTAAGGTTGAGTGTTAGGGTTAGGGTAAGGTTTAGGGTTAGGGTTAGGGTTAGGTTAAGGGTTAAGGATAGGGGTTAGGGTAACGGTTAGGGTTAGGGTTAGGGTTAGCATTAAGGTTAGGTTTAGGGTTAGGTTTAGGATTACTGTAAGGGTTAGGGTAGGGTTAGGTTTAGGGTATGTGTTAGGGTTAGGGTTCGGGTAAGGGTTAGGGTTAGGATTAGGTTTAAGGTAAGGGTTAGGGTTAGGGTTAGGGTAAGGGTAAGGGTTAGGGGTAGGTTTAAGTTTAGGGTTAGTGTTAGGGTTAGGGTTAGGGTTAGGTTTAGGGTTAGGGTTAGTGTTTGGTTTAGGGTTAGGGTTAGGGTTAAGTTAGGGTTAGGTTAGGGTTAGGTTTAGGGTTAGGGAAAGGGTAAGAGTTAGGGTTAGGATTAGGGATAAGGTAAGGATTATGGTTAGGGTTAGGGCTAGGGTAACTGTTAGGGTTAGGGTTAGGGTTAGCATTAAGTTTACGTTTAGGGTTAGGGTTAGGGTAAGGGTAAGGGTTAGGGTTAGGTTTACGGTTAGGGTTAGAGGTTAAGGTTAGGGTTAGGTTTACGTCTAGGGTTAAGGAAAGGATAAGAGTTAGGGTTAGGGATAGGGTTAGGGTTCGGGTTAGTGTTACCGTTAGGGTTAGGGAAAGTGTAAGGGTTAGGATTAGAGTTAGGGTTAGAGTTTTGGTTAGGATTAGGGTTAGAGTAAGGGTAAAGTGTTATGGTTAGGGTTATTGTTAAGGTTAGGGTTAGGGTAAGGGTAAGGATAAGGGTTAGCGTCAGGGTTAGGGTAAGAGTTAGGGTTAGGGTTAGGGTTAGCGTTAGGGTAAGGGTAATGGTTAGGGTTAGGTTTAGAGTTAGGGTAAGGGTAAGTGTTAGGTTTAGGTTTAGGGTTAGGGTTAGGGTAAGGATAAGGGTTAGGTTTAAGGTTAGGGTTAGGGTTAGAGTTAAGATTAGGGTTAGGGTTAGTGTTAGGGTAAGGGTAATGGTTAGGGTTAGCGTTAGGTAAGAGTAAGGGTTAGGGTTAGTGTTAGGGTTAGGGTTAGACTTAGGTTTAGGGTTAGGGTAAGGGTAAGGGTTAGGATTAGCGTTAGGGTTACGGTTAGGTTAAGGGTTAGGGTTAGGGTTAGGATTAGGGTTAGGTGTTAGGGTTAGGTTTAGGGTTAGGGTTAGGGTTAGGGTAAGGGTAAGGGTTAAGGTTAGGGTTAGGGTTAGGGTTAGTGTTAGGTTTAGGGTTAGGGTTAGTGTAAGCATAAGGTTTAGGGTTAAGGTTACGGTTAGGGTTAGGGTTTAAGGTAGGGTTAGGGTTAGAGTTAGAGTTAGGTTTAGGGTTACGGTTAGGGTAAGGGTAAGGGTTTGGGTTAGGGTTAGGGAAAGGGCAAGGGTTACGGTTAGGGTTAGGGTTAGGATAAGGATTAGGGTTAGGGTTAGGATTAGGGTAACGGATAGGGTTAGGCTTTGGGTTAGGCTAAGCATAAGTGTTAGGGTTAGAGTTAGTGTTAGGGTAAGTGTTAGGGTAAGGGTTAGGGTTAGGGTTAGGTTTAGGTTGGGGTTAAGGTTAGGGTTAGGGTTAAGTTAAGGGTAAGGGTTAGGGTTAGGGTTAGGGTTAGGTTTTTGGTTAGGGGTAGGGTAAGGGTAAGGTTTAGGGTTAGGTTTAGAGTTAGGGGTTATGGTTATGGTTAGGGTTAGGGTGAGGTTTAGAGTTAGGTTTAGGGTAAGGGTAAGGGTTAGGGTTAGGGTTAGGGTTAGGTTAGGGTTAGGGTTATGGTAAGTGTAAGGGTTAGGGTTAGGGTTAGGATAAATGTAAGGGTTAGGGTTAGGGTAAGAGTTATGGTTAAGTTTGAGGTTAGGGTTAAGTTTAGACTAAGGGTTAGGTTTAGGGTGAGGGTTAGGTTTAGGGTTCGGTTTAGGGTTAGAGTCAGGGTAGGGGTTAGGGTTAGGGTTAGGGTAAGGGTTAGTGTTAGGGTTAGGGTTAGGAAAAGGGTAAGTGTTAGGGTTAGGTTTGGGTTAGGGTTAGGGTTAGTGTTAGGGTTATGGTTTTGGTTAGGGGTAGGGTAAGGGTAAGGTTTAGGGGTAGGGTTAGAGTTACGGGTTATGGTTAGGGTTAGGGTTATGCTTAGGTTAAGGGTAAGGGTTAGGGTTAGAGTTAGGGAAAGGGTAAGTGTTAGGGTTAGGGTTAGTGTTAGGGTAAGGATTAGGGTTAGGGTTAGGGTAAGGGTTAGGGTTAGGGTTAGGGTTAGGGTTAGGTTTAGGGTTAGGGTTAGGTTAAGGATAAGAGTTAGGATTAGGGATAGGGTTAGGGTTCGGGTTAGGTTTAGGGTAAGGGTTAGTGTAAGTGGAAGGTTTAGGCTTAGCGTTAGGGTTAGGGTTATGGTTAAGGTTACTGTTAGGGTTAGGGTAAGGGTAAGGGTTAGGGTTAGGGTAAGGGTTAGGGTAAGGGTTAGGGTTAAGGTTAGGGTTAAAAGTAGGGTTAGGGTAAGGGTAAAGTTTAGGGTTAGGTTTAGGGTTGGGTAAGGGTAAGTGTTAGGTTTGGGGTTAGGGTTAGGGTTAGGGTAAGGATAAGGGATAGGTTTAAGCTTCGGATTAAGGTTACGGTTAAGGTTAGGGTTAGGATTAGGGTTAGGGTTAGGGTAAGGGTTAGGGTTAGGGTTAGGGTAAGGTTTAGGGTTAGGGTTAGTGTTCGGGTTAGGGTTAGGTTTAGGGTTTGGGTTAGGGTAAGTGTAAGTGTTAGGGTTAGGGTTAGGTTTACGGTTAGGGTTAGGGTAAGGGTAAGGGTTAGGATTAGGTTTAGGGATAGGGTAAGGGTAAGGGGTAGGGTTAGGGTTAAAGTTTGGGTTAGGTTTGAGGTTAGGGTTAAGTTTAGAGTAAGGGTTAGGGTTAGGGTTAGGGTTAGGGTAAGGATAAGGGATAGGTTTAAGGTTAGGGTTAAGGTTACGGTTAAGGTTAGGGTTAGGATTAGGGTTAGGGTTAGGGTAAGGGTTAGGGTTAGGGTAAGGGTAAGGGTAAGGGTTAGGATTAGGTTTAGGGTTAGGTTAAGTGTTAGGGTTAGGTTAGGGTTAGTGTTAGGGGTAGGGTTAGGTTTAGGTTTAGGGTTAGGGTAAGGGTAAGGGTTAAGTTTAGGGTTAGGGTTCGGTAAAGGGTAAGGGTTAGGCTTAGGGTTAGGTTTAGGATAAGGCTTAGGGTTAGGGTTAGCATTAAGGTTAGGGTTAGGGTTAGGGTTAGGTTAGGGTTAGGGTTATGGTAAGTGTAAGGGTTAGGGTTAGGGTTAGGGTTAGGATAAGGGTAAGTGTAACTGTTAGGGTTAGAGTTATGGTTAAGTTTGAGGTTAGGGTTAAGTTTAGACTAAGGGTTAGGGTTAGGGTGAGGGTTAGGTTTAGGGTTAGGTTTAGGGTTAGAGTTGGGGTAGGGGTTAGGGTTAGGGTTAGGGTAAGGGTTAGTGTTAGGGTTAGGGTTAGGAAAAGGGTAAGTGTTAGGGTTAGGGTTAGGAAAACGGTAAGTGTTAGGGTTAGGGTTAGGGTTAGTGTTAGGGTTAGGGTTTTGGTTAGGGGTAGGGTAAGGGTAAGGTTTAGGGGTAGGGTTAGAGTTATGGGTTATGGTTACGGTTAGCGTTATGCTTAGGGTAAGGGTAAGGGTTAGGGTTAGAGTTAGGGAAAGGGTAAGGGTTAGGGTTAGGGTTAGGGTAAGGATTAGGGTTAGGGTTAGGGTAAGGGTTAGGGTTAGGTTTAGGGTTAGCATTAAGTTTAGGGTTAGCGTTACATTAAGGTTAAGGGTTAGGGTTAGGGTTAGGGTTACGGTTAGGGTTAGGGGTTAATGTTAGTCTTAGGGTTAGGTTTAGGGTTAGGCTTAGGGTAAGTATAAGAGTTAGGGTTAGGAATAGGGTTAGGCTTCGGGTTAGATTTAGGGTTAGGGTTAGTTTAAGGGTAATGGTTAGGGTTAGGGTTAGCGTTAGGTTTAGGGTTTTGGTTAGGGGTAGGGTAAGGGTAAGGTTTAGAGTTAGGGTTAGAGTTAGGGGTTATGGTTATGGTTAGGGTTAGGGTTAGGTTTAGGGTTAGGTTTAGGGTAAGGGTAAGGGTTAGTTTTATGGTTAGGGTTAGGTTTAGGGTAAGTGTTAGGATTAGGGTTAGCGTAACGGTTAGGTTTAGGTGTTAGGGTTAGTGTTAGGGTTAGGTTAAGGTTTAGGGTTAGGGTTAGGGTTAGGATAAGGGTTAGGGTTAGGGTTACGGTAAGGGTAAGTGTTAGGGTTGGGGTTAGTGTTAGTGTTAGGGTTGGGGTAATTATTAGGGTTAGGGTTAGGGTTAGGTTAAGGTTGGGATTAAGGTTAGGGTTAGGGTTAGGGCAAGGGTAAGGGTTAGGGTTAGGGTTAGGGTTAAGGTAAGTGTATGGGTTAGGGTTAGGGTTATGCTTAGGGTAAGGGTAAGGGTTAGGGTTAGAGTTAGGGAAAGAGTAAGGGTTAGGGTTAGGGTTAGGGTAAGGATTAGGGTTAGGGTTATTGTAAGGGTTAGGGTTAGGGTTAGGGTTAGCATTAAGTTTAGGGTTAGCGTTAGGTTAAGGGTAAGGGTTAGGGTTAGGGTTACGGTTACGGTTAGGGTTAGGGGTTAATGTTAGTGTTAGGGTTAGGGTTAGGGTAAGGATAAGAGTTAGGGTAGGAATAGGGTTAGGGTTCGGGTTAGATTTACGGTTAGGTTTAGTTTAAGGGTAAGGGTTAGATTTAGGGTTTAGGGTTATGGTTAAGGTTAAGGTTAGGGTTAGGGTTAGGAATAGGGTGAGGGTTAGGGTTAGGGTTAGGGTTAGGGTAAGGGTAAGGGTTAGGGACAGGGTTATGGTAAGTGTAAGGGTTAGGTTTAAGGTTAGGGTTAGTGTTAGGGTTAGGGATAGGGTTAGTGTAAAGTAAGGGTTAGGGTTAGGTTTCGTGTTAGGGTAAGGGTAAGGGTTAGGTTTAGGGTTAGGGTTAGGTTTAGGGTTAGGGTTAGAGTTAGGGTTAAGGTTAGGGTTAGGGAGAGTGTAATGGTAAAAATTAGGGTTAGGTTTAGGGTTAGGGTAGGGTAATGGTTAGGGTTAGAATTAGGTTTAGGGTTAGGGTAATGGTTAGGGTTAGGGTTAGTGTAAGATTAGGGTTTTCGGTAGGGGTTGGGTAAGGGTAAGGTTTAGGGTTAGGGTTAGAGTTAGGGGTTATGTTTATGTTTCGGGATAGTGTTAGGTTTAGGGTTAGGTTTACGGTAAGGGTAAGGGTTAGGGTTAGGGTTAGGTTTAGGTTTAGGGTTAGGGTAAGTGTAAGGGTTAGGGTTAGGGTTAGGGTTAGGGTAAGGTTTAGGGTTAGGGTTAGGGTTAGGGCAAGGGAAAGTGTAAGGTTAGTGTTAGGGTAAGGGTAAGTGTTAGGTTTAGTGTTAGGGTTAGTGTTAGGGTAAGTGTTATGGTAAGGGTTAAGGTTAGGGTTAGGATAAGGGTTACTGTTAGGGTTAGGGTAACGGTTAGGGTTAGGGTTAGGGTTAGCATTAAGGTTAGGGTTAATGTTAGGGTAAGTGTAAGGGTTAGGGTTAGGGTTAGGGTTAGTGTTACGGTTAGTGTTAGGGGTTAGGCTTAGTGTTAGGTTTAGGGTTACTGTTAGGGTAAGGATAAGTGTTAGGGTTAGGAATAGGGTAAGGGTATGGGTTAGGGTTAGGATTAGGTTTAGGGTTAGGTTTAGGGTAAGGGTAAGGGTTAGGGTTAGTGTTAGAGGTTGGGTTACGTTTGAGGTTAGGGTTAACTTTAGAGTAAGGGTTAGGGTTAGGGTTAGGGTAAGGGTTAGGGTTAGGTTTAGGGTTAGGGTTAGAGTTAGGATTAGGGCTAGGGTAAGGGTAAGGGTTACTGTTAGGTTTAGGGTAATGGTTAGGGTTAGGGGTTAGGGTTAGTGTTAGGGTTACTTTAAGTGTTAGGGTTAGGATTAGAGTTAGGGTTAGGTTTAGGTTTAGGGTAAGGGTAGGTATTAGTGTTAGGGTTAGGGTTAGGGTTAGGTTTAGGGTTGGGGTTAAGTTTATGTTTAGGGTTAGGGTAAGGGTAAGGTTTAGGGTTACGGTTAGGGTTAGGGTAATTGTTATGGTTAGGGTTAGGGTTAAGTGTTAGGGTTAGAGTTAGCGAAAGGGTAAGGGTTAGGTTTAGGGTTAGGGTAAGGTTTAGGGTTAGGGTTAGGGTAACGGTTAGGGTTAAGGTTAGGGTTAGCATTAAGGTTGGGGTTAGGGTTATTGATAGGGTTAGGGTTCGGGTTAGGTTTAGTGGTAGGGTTAGGGTAAGGGTAAGGGTTAGGGTTAGGGTTAGGTTTAGGGTTAGGGTTAGGGTAAGTGTAAGGGTTAGGGTTAGGGTTAGGGTTAGGGTAAGGGTAAGGGTTAGGGTTAGGGTAATATTTAGGGTTAAGTTTGAGGTTAGGGTTAAGTTTAGAGTAAGTGGTAGGGTTAGGGTTAGGTTTAGGTTTAGGGTTAGGGTTAGAATAAGGGTTAGGGTTAGGGTTAGGGTTAAGGTTAGGGTTAGGGTGAGGGTAAGGGTAAGGATTAGGGTTAGGTTTAGGGTTAGGGTAGGGTGAGGGTTAGGGTTAGGATTAGGGTTAAGGTTAGGTTTAGGGTTAGGTTTAGGGTAAGGGTAAGGGTAAGGGTTAGGGTTAGGTTTAGGGTTAGGATAAGGTTTAGTGTTAGGGTAAGGGTTTATTTTAGGGTTAGCTGTAGGGTTATGGTTATGGTTAGGGTTAGTGTTAGGGTAAGGGTATGTGTTAGGGTTAGGGTTAGGTTTAGGGTTAGGGTTAGCGTTAGGGTAAGGGTAAAATTTAGGGTTAGGGTTAGGGTTAAGATAAGGGTAAGGGTTAGGGTTAGGGTTAGGATAAGGGTTAGGGTTAGGTTTAGGATTAGGGTTAGGGTTAGGTTTAGGGTTACGGTAAGGGTAAGGGTTAGGGTTAGGGTTAGTGTGAGGGTAAGTGTTAGTGTTAGGGTTATGGTTAGGGTAAGGGTTAGGGTTAGGGTTAGGGTTAGGGTTAGGTTTGGTTTTAGGGTAAGTGTTAGGGTTAGGGTAATTGTTAAGGTTAGGGTTAGGGTTAGGGCAAGGGTAAGGTTAGGTTTAGGTTAGGGTTAGGGTTAGGGTTAGGGTAAGGGTTAGAGTTAGGGCTAGGGTTAGGCTAAGGGTAAGGGATAGGGTTAGGGTTAGGGTAAGTGTTAGGGTTAGGGTTAGTGTTACGGTTAGGGTTAGAGTTAGGTTTAGGGTTAGGGTAAGGGTAAGGTTTAGGATTAGGGTTAGGGTTAGGGTTAGGTTAAGGATTACGTGTAGGGTTAGGGTTAGGGGTAGGGGTGGGGTTAGGTGTTAGGGTTAGGGTTAGGGTTAGGTTTAGGTTTAGGGTTTGGGTAAGGGTAAGGGTTAGGATTAGGGTTAGGGTTAGGGTAAGGTTTAGGTTTAGGTTTAGGGTTAGGGTAAGGATAAGGGTTAGGGTTAGGTTTACGGTTAGGGTTAGGGTTAAGGTTAGGGTTAGGGTTAGGGTTAGGGTTAGGGTTAGGTTTAGGGTTAGGCTTAGGGTAAGGGTAAGGGTTAGGTTTAGGGTTAGGGTTCGGGAAAGGGTAAGGGTTATGGTTAGGGTTAGGGTTAGGATAAGTGTTACTGTTAGGGTTAGGGTAACGGTTAGGGTTAGGGTTAGGGTTAGCATTAAGGTTAGGGTTAATGTTAGGGTAAGTGGAAGGGTTAGGGTTAAGGTTAGTGTTACGGTTAGTGTTAGGGGTTAGGCTTAGTGTTAGGTTTAGGGTTACTGTTAAGGTAAGGATAAGAGTTAGGGTTAGGGATAGGGTAAGGGTATGGGTTAGTGTTAGGTTTAGGGTTAGGTTTCGCGTTAGGGTTAGGGTAAGGGTAAGGGTAAGGGTTAGGGTTAGGGTTAGGGTAAGGGTAAGGGGTAGTGTTAGGGTTAGAGGTTGGGTTACGTTTGAGGTTAGGGTTAAGTTTAGAGTAAGGGTTAGGTTTAGGGTTAGGGTAAGGGTTAGGGTTAGGTTTAGGGTTAGGGTTAGAGTTATTATTAGGGCTAGGGTAAGGGTAAGGGTTAGGTTTAGGTTTAGGGTTATGGTTAAGTTTAGTGTTAGGTTTAGGGTTATGGTTAGATTTAGGGTTAGAGTTAGGGTAAGGATAAGAGTTAGGTTTAACGTTACGGTCAGGGTTAGGGTAAGAGTTAGGATTAGGGTTAGTGTTAGGTTTAGGGTTAGAGCTATGTTAAGGGTTAGGGTAAGGGTTAGGGTTAGGGTTAGGTTAAGGGTTAGAGTGAGTGTTAGGGTTAGGTTTAGGGTTAACCATAAGGTTAGGGTTAGGGTTAGGGTAAGTGTAAGGGTTAGGTTAGGGTTTGTGTTACAGTTAGGGTTAGGGGTTAGGGTTAGGGTTAGGTTTAGGGTTAGGGTTAGGGTAAGGATAAGATTTAGGTTTAGGGTTAGCCTTATGGTTAAGGTTCGGGTTAGGGTAAGGGTAAGTGGAAGGGTTAGGGTTAGGGTTAGGGTTAGGGTAAGGGTTAGGGTTAGGGTTACGGTTAGATTAAGGGTAAGGGATAGGGTTAAGTTTAGGGTTAGAATTAGGGTTAGGTAAGGGTAAGGGTTAGGATTAGGTTTGGGTTAGGGTAAGGGTAAGAGTTAGGTTTAGGGTTAGGGTTAGGTTTAGGTTTAGGGTTAGGGTTAGGGTAAGGGTTAAGGTTAGGATTAGGGTTAGGTTTAGGGTTAAGGTTAGGGGTAGGTTGAGGGTAAGGGTAAGTGTTAGGGTTAAGTTTAGCAAAAGAGTAAGGGTTAGGATTAGGGTTAGGGTTTGGTTTAGGGTTAGAGTTAGGGTTAGGGTTAGGGTAAGGGTTAGGGTTAGGCTTAGGGTTAGTGTTATGATTAGGGTTAGGGTTAGGGTAAGGGCAAGGGTTAGGTTTAGGGTTAGGGTTAAGTTTAGGGTTAGGGATAGGGTTACCGTTAGATTTAAGGTTAGGTTAAGGATAAAGGTTAGGTTTAGGGTTAGGGTTAAGATTATGGTTATGGTTATGGTTATGGTTAGGGTTAGGGTAAGGGTGAGGGTTAGGGTTAGGGTTAGGGGTAGTGTAAGGGTTAGGGTTAGGGTTAGATTTAGCGTAAGTGTTAGGGTTAGAGTTAGGGTTAGGGTTAGGTTTAGGGTTTGGCTAAGGGTTAGGGTTATGGTTAGGGTAAGGGTAAGGGTTAGGGGTAGGTTTAGGTTTAGGGTTAGTGTTAGGGTTAGGGTTTGGGTTATGGTTAGTGTTAGGTTTATGGTTAGGGTTAGGGTTAGGTTAGGGTTAGGGAAAAGGTTAGGCTTAGGGTAGGGTAAGGGTTAGGGTTAGGGTTAGGGTTAGGGAAAGGGTAAGAGTTAGGATTAGGATTAGTGTTAGGGTAAGGATTAGGATTAAGTTTAGGGCTCAGGTAAAGGTTAGGGTTAGGGTTAGGGTTAGCATTAATGTTAGTGTAAGGTTAAGGCTAAGGGTTAGGGTTAGGTTTACGGTTAGTGTTAGAGTTTAGGGTTAGGGTTAGGTTTAGGGTTAGGGTTAGAGAAAGGGTAAGAGTTATGATTAGGGAAAGGGTTAGGGTTCGGGTTGGAGTTACGGTTACGGTTAGGGAAAGTGTAAGGTTTAGGGTTAGGGTTAGGGTTTTGGTTAGGTTTTGGGTTAGGGTTAGTGTACGGGTAAGGGTTAGGTTTAGGGCTAGGTTTAGGGTTAGGTTTAGGGTTAGTTTAGGGTTAGGGTTAGGGTTAGGTTTAGGGTTAGGGTAAGGGTAAGAGTTAGGGTTAGGGTTAGGGTTAGGTTTAGTGTTACAGAAAGGTAAGGGTTAGGGTTAGGGTTAGGGTTAGGTTAAGGGTGAGGGTTAGATTTAGGATTTGGGATAGGATAAGGATAAGAGGGTTAGGAAAGGGTTAGGGTTCACATTAGGTTTATTGTTTGGGTTTGGGTAAGGGTAAGGGATAGGCATAGGGTTAGGGTTATCGTTATGGTTAAGGTTAGGGTTAGGGTTAGGGTAAGGGTAAGGGTTAGGGTTAGGGTTAAGATTAGGGATAGGGTTAGTGTTAGGGTTAGGGTAATGGTTAGGGTTAGGGTTAAGTAAGAGTTAGGGTTAGGGCTAGTGTTAGGGTTAGATTTAGGTTTATGGTTAGGGTAAGGGTAAGGGTTAGGATTAGGGTCAGGATTAGTGTTAGGTTAAGGTTTAGGGTTAGGGTTAGGGTTAGGTTTAGGTATTAGTGTTAGTTTTAGGGTTACGGTTTTGGTTAGGTTTAGGGTAAGGGTATGGGATAGGGTTAAGTTTATGGTTAGGGTTAGGGTTAGGTAAGGGTAAGGGTATGGGTTAGGGTTAGGTTTAGGTTAGGGTAAGGGTTAGGGTTAGTTTTAGGGTTAGGGTTAGGTTTAGCGTTCGGGTTAGGGTTAGGATTAGGTAAGGATAAGGCTTAGGTTTAGGGTTAGGGTTATGGTTAGGTTTAAGTTTAGGGTTAGTGTGAGGGTAAGGGTAAGTGTTAGGGTTAGGTTTAGCGTAAGGGTACGGGTTAGGGTTAGGGTTAGGGTAAGGGTAAGGGTTAGGGTTAGGATTAGGGTTAGGGTTAGGGTAATGGTTAGGGTTAGATTTAGGTTTAGGGTTAGGGTTAGGGTAAGGGTATGGTTTAGGGTTAGGGTTAAGGTTAGCGTTAGTGTTAGGGTTAGGTTTAGGGTTAGGGTTAGAGTAAGGTAAGGGGTAGGGTTAGGGTTAAGGTTAGGGTTATGGTTAGGGTAAGGGTTAGGGTTAGGGTTAGGGTAAGGGTTAGTGTTAAGATTAGTGTTAGGGTTAGGGTTAGAGTTAAGTTGAGGGTTAGGGTAAGTATAAGGGTTAGGGTTAGGGGTTAGGGGTAGTGTTAGGGTTAGGGTAAGGGTTAGGGTTAGGGTTAGGTTTAGGTTAAGGTTTAGGGTTAGGGTTAGGGTTA
Source organism: Megascapheus bottae (assembly GCA_024803745.1). Taxonomy (NCBI): domain Eukaryota; kingdom Metazoa; phylum Chordata; class Mammalia; order Rodentia; family Geomyidae; genus Megascapheus; species Megascapheus bottae. The sequence goes on from JANJXV010000049.1 coordinate 4,097,611, forward strand.
GGGTAAGTGTAAATGTTAGGGTTAGGGGTAGGGGTAGGGTAAGTGTTAGGTTAAGGGTTAGGGATACGGTTAGGTTTAGGTTGGGGTTAAGGTTAGGGTTAGGGTTAGGGTAAGGGTAAGGGTTAGGGTTAGGGTTAGGGTTAGTGTGAGGGTTAGGGTTTTGGTTAGGGGTAGGGTAAGGGTAAGGTTTAGGGTTAGGGTTAGAGTTAGGGTTTAGTGTTAGGGCTAGGGTTAGGATAATGGTTAGGTTAGGGTTAGGGTTAGGGTAAGGGTAAGTGTTAGGGTTAGGGTTAGTGTTAGGGTTATGGTTGGGGTAATTATTAGGGTATTGGTTAGGGTTAGGTTAAGGTTGGGGTTAAGGTTAGGTTTAGGGTTAGGGTAAGGTAAGGGTTAGGGTTAGGGTTAGGGATAGGGTAAGTGTGAGGGTTAGGGTTATGGTAAGGGTAAGGGTTAGGGTTAAGGTTAGGGTTAGTGTTAGTGCTAGGGTTAGGGTTAGGTTTAGGTAAGGGTAAGGGTTAGGGTTAGGTTTAGGTTTAGGGTAAGGGTTAGGTTAAGGCTTAGGTTTAGGTTTATGTTTGGGGTTAGGGTTAGGGTAAGGATAAGGGTTAGGGTTAAGGTTAGGGTTAGGGTGAGGGTAAGGTTAAGGGTTAGGGTTAGGTTTAGGGTTAGGGTAGGGTAAGGGTTAGGGTTAGGAATAGGGTTAGGGTAATGGTTAGGGTTAGGGTTAGGGTTAGGGTTAGGTTTAGGGTTAGGGTTAAGGTAAGGGTAAGGGTTAAGGTTATGTTAGGGGTAGGATTAGGGTTGGGGTTAAGGTTAGGTTTAGGGTTACGGTAAGGGTAAGGGTTAGTGTTAGGGTTAGGTTTAGAATAAGGTTTAGGGTTAGTGTTAGGGTTTGGGTTAAGGTTAGCTGTAGGGTTACCATTACGGTTATGGTTATGGTTAGGGTTAAGGTTAGGGTTAGCGTTAGTGTTAGTGTAAGGTTAAAATTTAGGGTTAGGGTTAGGTTTAAGGTAAGGGTAAGGGTTAGGGTTAGGGTTAGGTTTAGGGTTAAGGTTATGGTTAGGGTTAGGGTTAGGGTTAGGGTTAGGTATAGAGTTAGGTTTAAGTTTGAGGTTAGGGTTAAGGATAGAGTAAGGGTTTGGTTTAGGGTTAGGTTAAGGGTTAGGTTTAGGTTTAGGGTTAGGGTTAGAGTTAGGGTTAGGGTTAGGGTAAGGGTAGGTGTTAGGGTTAGGGTTAGGGTGAGGGTTAGGGTTAGGGTTAGGGTTAGGTTTAGGGTTTAGGGTTAGGGTTAGGGTTAGGGTAAGCATAAGAGTTAGTGTTAGGGATACGGTTAGGGTTCGGGTTATGTTTAGGGTTAAGGTTAGTTTAAGGGTAAGCCATAGGTTTAGGGTTAGGGTTATGGTTAAGGTTAAGGTTAGGGTTAGAGTTAGGGTAAGGGTTAGGGTTAGGGTTAGGGTTAGGGTAAGCTTTAGGGTTAGGGTAAGTGTAAGGTTTAGGGTTAAGGTTAGGGTTAGTGTTAGGGTTAGGGATAGGGTTAGGTATAGGGTTGGGGTTAGGTTTAGTTTTAGGGTTAGGGTAGGGTAAGGGTTAGGGTTAGGGTTAGGGTAAGTGTTAGGGTTAAGTTTGGGGTTAGGGTTAGTGTTAGGGTAAGGGTAAGGGTTAGGGTTAGGGTTAGGAAAAGGGTAAGGGTTAGGGATAGGGTTAGGGTAGGGTTAGGATAAGGATTAGGGTTATGGTTAGGGTTAGGGTAAGGGTTAGGGATAGGTTTAGCATTAAGGTTAGGGTTAGGGTTAGGTTAAGGGGAAGGGTTAGGGTTTGGGTTAGGGTTACGGTTAGGGTTAGTGGTTAGGGTTAGGGTTAGGGTTAGGTTTAGTGTTACGGTCAGAGTAAGGATAAGTGTTAGGGTTAGGGATAGGGTTAGGGTTCGGGTTACGTTTAGGGTTAGGGTTAGTTTAAGGGTAAGGGTTAAGTTTAAGTTTAGGGTTATGGTTAAGTTTAGGGTAAGGTTAAGGGTAAGGGTTAGGGTTAGGGTAAGGGTTAGGGTTAGGGTTAGGGTAAGGGTTAGTGTTAGGGTAAGGGTTAGGGTTAGGGTTAGGGTTAGGGTAAGTGTAAGGGTTAGGGATAGGTTTAGGTTTAGGGTTAGGGTTATGGTTAGGATTAGGGGTAGGTGTTAGGGTTAGGGTTAGGGTTAGGGTTAGGTTTAGGGTTAGGGTTAGGGTAAGGGTAAGGGTTAGGCTTAGGGTTAAGGTTAGGGTTACTCTTAGGGTAAGGATAAGTTTTAGGTTTAAGGTTACGTTTAGGGTTAGGTTAAGGTTAGGGTTAGGGTTAGGGTTAGGGAAAGGGTAAGGGTTATGGTTAGGTTTACTGTTAGCTCAAGGATTAGGGGTAGGGTTACGATTAGTGTAACGTTTAGGGTTAGGTTTAGGGTTAACATTGAGCTTAGGGTTAGGGTTAGGGTAAGTGTAAGGGTGGAGGTTAGGGTTAGTGTTACGATTAGGGTTAGGGTTAAGGTTAGGGTTAGGGTTAGGGTTAGGGTTAGGGTTAATGTTAGGGTTAGGGTGAGGGTAAGGGTAAGTGTTAGGGTTAGGTTTAGGGTAAGGGTAAGGGTTAGGGTTAGGGTTAGGGTTTGGTTACGGTTAGGGTTAGGGTAAGGGTTATGGTAAGCGTAAGGGTTAGGGTAAGTGTTAGGTGTAGGGTTAGGGTTAGGGTAAGGGTTAGGGTTAGGGTTAGTGTTAGGTTTAGGGTTAAGGTTAGGGTAAGGAAAGAGTTAGGGTTAGGCATAGGTTTAGGGTTCGGTTTAGGTTTACGGTTAGGGTTAGTTTAAGAGTAAGGGTTTGGTTTAGGGTTAGGGTTAGGGTTATGGTTAAGGTTAGGGTTAGGGTTAGAGTAAGGGTAAGGGTTAGGGGTATGGTAAGGGTAAGTGTTCAGGGTTAGGGTTAGGGTTAGGGTAAGGTAAGGGTTAGGGTTAGGGTTAGGGTAAGTGTTCGGGTTAGGGTTAGGTTTAGGGTAAGTGTAAGGATTAGGGTTAGGGTTAGGAAAAGGGTAAGGTTTAGGGTTAGGGTTAGGATTAGGGTTAGGGTAAGGATTAGGGTTAGGGTTATGGTTAGGGTAAGGGTTAGGGTTAGGGATAGCATTAAGTTTGGAATTAGGGTTAGGGTTACGGTTAGGGTTAGGATAAGTATTAGGGTTAGGGTTAGGGTTAGTGTAAGGGTTAGGGTTAGGGTTAGGGTTAGGGTAAGGATAAGAGTTAGGGTTAGGGATAGGATTAGGTTTCGGGTTAGGTATAGGGTTAGGGTTAGTGTTAGGGTTAGGGTTAGCTTTAGGGTTAGGTTTAGGTTTAGGGTTAGCGTAAGGGTAAGGGTTAGGGTTAGGGTTAGGGTAAGGGTTCCGGTTAAGGTTAGGGTTAGGGTAGGGGTTAGGGTAAAGGTAAGTGTAAGGTTATGTTTAGGGTTAGGATAAGGGTAAGGGTTAGGGTTAGGGTTAGGGTTAGGGGTTCGTGTTAGGGTTAGGGTTAGTGTTAGGGTAAGGGGAAAGGTTAGGGTTAGGTTTAGGGTTAGGGTTAAGGTTATGGTTAAGGTTAGGTTTTGGGTTAGGGTAAGGGTTAGGGTTAGGGTTAGGGTTAGGTTTAGGGTTAGGGTTAGGGTTAGAGATAGGTTTAGGGTTAGGTTAAGGGTAAGGGTTAGGGTTAGGGTTAGGGTAAGGGTAAGGGTTAGGATTAGGGTAGGGTTAGGTTTAGTGTTGGCGTTAAGGTTTGGGTTAGGGTAAGTTTTAGGGTTAGGGTTAGGTTTAGGGTTAAGGTTAGGTTTAGGGTTAGTTTTAAGTTAAGGGTATGTGTTAGGGTTAGGGTTAGGGTAGGGTTAGCGTTAGGGTAAGGGTAAGGGTTAGGGTTAGGTTTAGGGTTATGATAAGGGTAAGGGTTAGGGTTAGGGCTAGGTTTAGTGTAAGGGTTAGGGTTAGGTTTAGAGTAAGTGTAAGTTTTAACTTTATGGTTAGGTTTATGATTAGGGTTAGGGTAAGGGTAAGGATTAGGGTTAGGGTTAGGTTAAGGGTTAGGTTTAGGGTAAGGATTAGGGTTTGGTTTAGGGTTAGTGTTAGGGTAAGTGTAAAGGTTCGGGTAAGGTTTAGGGTTAGGGTTAAGGTTATGTTTAAGGTTAGGTTTTGGGTTTGGGTAAGGGTTAGGTTTAGGGTTAGGGTTAGGTTTAGGGTTAGCGTTAGGGTTAAAGTTAGGTTTAGTGTTAGGGTAAGGGTAAGAGTTAGGGTTAGGGTTAGGGTTAGGGTTAGGGTAAGGGTAAGGGTTAGGATTAGGGTTAGGGTTAGGTTTAGTGTTGGCCTTAAGGTTTGGGTTACGGTAAGTGTTAGGGTTAGGGTTAAGTTTAGGGTTAGGTTTAAGGTTACGGTTAGGGTTAGGGTTAGTTTTAAGTTAAGGGTATGTGTTAGCGTTAGAGTTACGGTTAGGGTTAGCGTTAGGGTAAGGGTAAGGGTTAGGTTTAGGGTTAGGGTTAAGGTAAGGGTAAGGGTTAGGGTTAGGGCTAGGTATAGTGTAAGGTTTAGGGTTATGTTTAGGGTAAGTGTACGTTTAGTTTTAGGGTTAGGGTTAGGATTAGGTTTAGGGTTAGGGTAAGGGTTAGGGTTAGGGTTAGGGTTAGGTTTAGGGTTAGGGTACAGGTAAGGGTTAGTGTTAGGGTTAGGGTTAGGGTTAGAGTAAGGATTAGGGTTAGGGTTAGGTTTAGGGTAGGGGTTAGGGTAAGGGTAAGTGTTAGGGTTAAGGTTATGGTACGGGTAAGGGTTAGGGTTAGGTTTAGGGTTAGGGTTAGTGCTTAGGGTTAGGGTTAGGGGTTAGGGTTAGGGTTATGGAAAGGGTTAGGCTTAGGGGTTAGGGTTAGTGTTAGGGTTCAGTTAAGGGTTAGGGTTAGAGTTAGGTTTAGGGTTAGGGTTATGATAAAGGTTACTGTTAGGGTTAGGGTTAGGGTTAGGGTAAGGGTTAGGGTAAGGATAAGGGTTAGGGTTAAGGTTAGGGTTAGGGTTAGGGTTAGGGTTAGGGTTAGGTTTAAGTTTAGGGTTAGGGTGAGGGTAAGGGTTAGGATTAGGTTTAGGGTTGGGGTTAGGGTAAGGATAAGAGTTAGGGTTAAGGTTAGGGTTAGGTTTAGGGTTAGGTTTAGGGTTAGGGTTAGGGTAAGGGTTAGGGTTAGGGTTAGGGTTAGGTTTAGGGTTAGGGGTAGGGTTAGGGTAAGGATAAGGTTTAGGGTCAAGATTAGCGTTAGGGTTAGCGTAAGGGTTAGGGTTAGGGTTAGGTTTAGTGTTGGGATTAAGGTTAGGGTTAGGGTAAGGGTTACGGTTAGGGTTAGGCTTGGTTTTGTTAGGTTTAGGGTTACGGTTAGGGTTTGAGTTAGGGTTAGGGTAAGGGTATGTGTTAGGGTTAGGGTTATGGTTCGGGTTAGGGTTAGGGTTAGGGTAAGGATTAGGGTTAGGTTTAGGGTTAGGGTTACGGTTAGGGTTAGGGGATAGGGTTAGGGTTAGGTTTAAGGTTAGGGTTAGGGTAAGAATAAGAGTTAGGGTTAGGGATAGGATTAGGTATTGGGTTAGGTTTAGGGTTAGGGTTAGGGTAAGGGTAAGAGTTAGTTTTGGATTAGGGTTAGGGTTAAGGTTAGGGTTAGGGTTAGGGTTAGGGTTAGGGTAAGTGTAAGCGTTAGGGTTAGGGTTAGGGTTAGAGTTAGGATTAGGGTTAAGGTTAGGGTTAGGGTTAGGGTAAGGGTTAGGGTTAGGGTTAGGGCTAGGTTAAGGGTTAGGGTTAGGGTTAGGTTAGGTTTAGGGTTAGGGTTAGGGTAAGGTTTAAGTTAGGGTTAGGGTTATGGTAACTGTAAGTGTTAGGGTTTGGGTTAGGGTTAGGGTAAGTGTTAGGGTTAGGGTTAGGGGTTAGGGTTAGGGATAGGGTAGGGTTAGGTTTTGGGTTAGGGCTAGGGCAAGGGTTAGGGTTAGGGTTAGGGTAAGGGTTGGGGTTAGGGATAGAGTTAGGTTTAGGGTTAGGTTTAGGGTTACTGTTAGGGTAAGGGTAAGGGTTAGGTTAGGGTTAGGGTTGGGGTTAGGATAAGGGTTAGGGTTAGGGTTAGGTTTAGGTTAATTGTTAGGGTTAGGGTTAGGGTAAGGGTAAGGGTTAGGGTTAAGGTTAGGGTTAGGGTTAGGGTTAGAGTAAGGGTTAGGGTTAGAGTTAGGGTTAGGGTTAGGGTAAGGGTAAGGGTTAGGTTTAGGGTTAGGGATAGGGTTAGGGTAATGTTAAGGGTTAGATTTAATGTTAGGGTTAAGGTTAGGGTTAGGGTTAGGGTTAGGGTTAGGTTTAGGGTTTGGGTAAGAGTAAGGGTTAGGCTTAGGGTTAGGGTTAGGGTTAAGATTAGGTTTAGGTTCGGGTTAGGGTAAGGGTTAGGGTTAGGGTTAGGTTTAGGGTAAGGGTTAGGGTTAGAGTTAGGGTTAGGGTTAGGGTAAGGTTAAGGGTTAGGGTTAGTGTAGGGTTAGGGTTAGGGCTAAGGTTGAGGTTAGGGTTTGGGTTAGAGTAAGGGTTAGAGTTAGGGTAAGGGTAAGGGTTAGGGTTAGGGTTAGGTTTAGGGTTGAGGTTAAGGTTAGGTTAGGGTTAGGGTAAGGGTAAGGGTTAGGGTTAGGGTTAGGGTAAGTGTTAGGGTTAGGGTTAGGGTTAGGGTAAGGGTAAGGTTTAGGGTTAGGGTTAGGGTTAGGTTTAGGGGTTAGCTTTAGGGTTAGGGTTATGGTTAGGGTTAGTGTAAGGTTTAGGGTTAGGGTTAGGTTTAGGGTTGTGTTTAAGGTTAGGTTAGGGTTAGGGTAAGGGTAAAGGTTAGGGTTAGGGTTAGGGTAAGGGTAAGGTTTAGGGTTAGGGATAGAGTTAGGGTTAGGGTTAGGGGTTAGGTTTACGGGTTAGGTTTAGGGTTAGGTTTAGGGTTAGGGATAGGGTATGGGTAAGCATAGGGTCAGGGTTAGGGTTAGGTTTAGAGTTAGGTTAGGGTCAGGGTTAGGATTAGGGTTAGGGTTAGGTTAAGGTTGAGGTTAGGGTTAGGGTTAGGGTAACGGTCAGGGTTAGGGTTAGGGTAAGGATTAGGTTTAGGGTTAGGGTTAGGATTAGGGTAAGGGTAAGGGTTAGGGTTAGTGTAGGTTTAGGGTTAGGGTTAAGGTTGAGTTTATGGTTTGAGTTAGAGTAAGGGTTAGGGTAAGGGTTAGGCTTAGGGTTATGGTTAGGTTTAGAGTTAGGTTTAGGGTTAGGGTAAGGGTAAGGGTTAGGGTTAGGGTTAGGGTTAGCTTTAGGGAAAGGGTTAGGGTTAGGATTTACGGTCAGTGTTAGGGTTAGGTTAACGGTTAGGGTTAGGGTTAGGGTTAGGTTTAGGGTTAGGATAAGGGTTAGGGTTAGGGTTAAGGTAAGGGTAAGTGTTAGGGTTAGGATTAGGGTTAGGATAAGGGTTAGGATTAGGGTTAGGGTTAGGTTTATGGTTGGGTAAGTGTTAGGGTTAGGGTAAGGGTTAGCTTTAGGGTTAGGGTAAGGGTAAGGGTTAGGGTTAGAGTTAGAGTTGGGGTTAGTGTTAGGTTTATGGTTAGGGTTAGGGTAATGGTAAGGTTTAGGGTTAGGGTTAAGTTTAGGGTGATGGTTAGGTTTAGGGTTAGGGTTAGGGTTAGGGTATGGGTAAGGGTTAGGGTTAGGGTTAGGGTTAGGGTAAGGTTTAGGGTTAGGGTTAGGTTTGGGGTTGGGTTTAAGGTGAGGTTAGGATTAGGGTAAGTGTAAGTGTTAGGGTTAGGGTTAGGGTAAGGGTTAGGGTTAGGTTTAGGGTTAGAGTTACGATTAGGGTTAGGGGATAGGGTTAGGGTTAGGTTTAATTCTAGGGTTAGGGTAAGAATAAGAGTTAGGGTTAGGGATAGGATTAGGTATCGGGTTAGGTTTAGGGTTAGGGTTAGGGTAAGGCTAAGAGTTAGGGTTGGATTAGGGTTAGGGTTAAGGTTAGGGTTAGGGTTAGGGTAAGTGTAAGGGTTAGGGTTAGGGTTAGGGTTAGAGTTAGGATTAGGGTTAAGGTTAGGGTTAGGGTTAGGGTAAGGGTTAGGGTTAGGGTTAGGGCTAGGTTAAGGGTTAGGGTTAGGGTTAGGTTTAGGGTTAGGGTAAGGTTTAGGTTAGGGTTAGGGTTATGGTAACTCTAAGTGTTAGGGTTTGGGTTAGGGTTATGGTTAGTGTTAGAGTTAGGGTTAGGTGTTAGGGTTAGGGTTAGGGTAGGGTTAGGTTTAGGTTTAGGGCTAGGGCAAGGGTTAGGGTAGGGTTAGGGTAAGGGTTGGGGTTAGGATAAGGGTTAGGGTTAGGGTTAGGTTTAGGTTAAATGTTAGTGTTAGGGTTAGGGTAAGGGTAAGGGTTAGGGTTAAGGTTAGGGTTAGGGTTCGGGTTAGAGTAAGGGTTAGGGTTAGGTTTAGGGTTAGGGTTAGGGTAAGGGTAAGGGTTAGGTTTAGGGTTAGGGATAGGTTTAGGGTAATGTTAAGGGTTAGATTTAATGTTAGGGTTAAGGTTAGGGTTAGGGTTAGGGTTAGGTTTAGGTTTAGGGTTTGGGTAAGAGTAAGGGTTAGGTTTAGGGTTAGGGTTAGGGTTAGGGTTAAGATTAGGTTTAGGTTCGGGTTAGGGTAAGGGTTAGGGTTAGGGTTAGCTTTAGGGTAAGGGTTAGGGTTAGAGTTAGGGTTAGGGTTAGGGTTAGGGTTAGGGTTAGGGTTAGGGTAAGGGTAAGGTTTAGGTTTAGGGACAGGTTTAGGGTTATGGTTAGGTTTAGTGTTAGTGTTAGGTTAAGTGTAAGGGTTAGGGTTAGGGTTAGGGTTAGGGTAAGGGTAAGGGTTAGAATTAGGGTTAGGGTTAGGTTTAGTGTTGGCGTTAAGGTTTGGGTTAGGGTAAGTGTTAGGGTTAGGGTTAAGGTTAGGGTTAGGTTTAGTGTTACGGTTAGGGTTAGGGTTAGTTTTAAGTTAAGGGTATGTGTTAGCGTTAGAGTTACGGTTAAGGTTAGGGTTAGGGTAAGGGTAAGGGTTAGGATTAGGGTTAGGGTAAGGGTTAGGGTTAGGGTTAGGGTTAGGTTTAGGGTTAGGGTACGGGTAAGGGTTAGTGTTAGGGTTAGGGTTAGGTTTAGAGTAAGGATTAGGTTTAGGGTTAGGTTTAGGGTAGGGGTTAGGGTAAGGGTAAGTGTTAGGGTTAGGGTTATGGTACGGGTAAGGGTTAGGGTTAGGTTTAGGGTTAGGGTTAGTGCTTAGGGTTAGGGTTAGGGGTTAGGGTTAGGGTTATGGAAAGGGTTAGGCTTAGGGGTTAGGGTTAGTGTTAGGGTTCAGTTAAGGGTTAGGGTTAGAGTTAGGTTTAGGGTTAGGGTTATGATAAGTGTTACTGTTAGGGTTAGGGTTAGGGTTAGGGTAAGGGTTAGGGTAAGGATAAGGGTTAGTGTTAAGGTTAGGGTTAGGGTTAGGGTTAGGTTTAAGTTTAGGGTTTTGGTGAGGGTAAGGGTTAGGATTAGGTTTAGGGTTGGGGTTAGGGTAAGGATAAGAGTTAGGGTTAAGGTTAGGGTTAGGTTTAGGGTTAGGTTTAGGGTTAGGGTAAGGGTAAGTGTTAGGGTTAGGGTTAGGGTTAGGGTTAGGTTTAGGGTTAGGGGTAGGGTTAGGGTAAGGATAAGGTTTAGGGTCAAGATTAGCGTTAGGGTTAGCGTAAGGGTTAGGGTTAGGGTTAGGTTTAGTGTTGGGATTAAGGTTAGGGTTAGGGTAAGGGTTACGGTTAGGGTTAGGCTTGGTTTTGTTAGGTTTAGGGTTACGGTTAGGGTTTGAGTTAGGGATAGGGTAAGGGTATGTGTTAGGGTTAGGGTTATGGTTCGGGTTAGGGTTAGGGTTAGGGTAAGGATTAGGGTTAGGTTTAGGGTTCGGGTTACGGTTAGGGTTAGGGGTTAGGGTTAGGGTTAGGTTTAAGGTTAGGGTTAGGGTAAGAATAAGAGTTAGGGTTAGGGATAGGATTAGGTATCGTGTTAGGTTTAGGGTTAGGGTTAGGGTAAGGGTAAGAGTTAGGGTTGGATTAGGGTTAGGGTTAAGGTTAGGGTTAGGGTTAGGGTTAGGTTAAGTGTAAGGGTTGGGGTTAGGGTTAGGGTTAGAGTTAGGATTAGGGTTAAGGTTAGGTTTAGGGTTAGGGTAAGGGTTAGGTTTAGGGTTAGGGCTAGGTTAAGGGTTAGGGTTAGGGTTAGGGTTAGGTTATGGTTAGGGTTAGGGTTAGGGTAAGGTTTAGGTTAGGGTTAGGGTTATGGTAACTGTAAGTGTTAGGGTTTGGGTTAGGGTTAGGGTAAGTGTTAGGGTTAGGGTTAGGGGTTAGGGTTACGGTTAGGGTAGGGTTAGGTTTAGGGTTAGGGCTAGGGCAAGGGTTAGGGTTAGGGTAAGGGTTGGGGTTAGGGATAGAGTTCTGTTTAGGGTTAGGTTTAGGGTTACTGTTAGGGTAAGGGTAAGGGTTAGGTTAGGGTTAGGGTTGGGGTTAGGATAAGGGTTAGGGTTAGGGTTAGGTTTAGGTTAAGTGTTAAGGTTAGGGTTAGGGTAAGGGTAAGGGTTAGGGTTAAGGTTAGGGTTAGGGTTAGGGTTAGAGTAAGGGTTAGGGTTAGGGTTAGGGTTAGGGTAAGGGTAAGGGTTAGGTTTAGGGTTAGGGATAGGGTTAGGGTAATGTTAAGGGTTAGATTTAATGTTAGGGTTAAGGTTAGGGTTAGGGTTAGGGTTAGGTTTAGGTTTAGGGTTTGGGTAAGAGTAAGGGTTAGGTTTAGGGTTAGGGTTAGGGTTAAGATTAGGTTTAGGTTCGGGTTAGGGTAAGGGTTAGGGTTAGGGTTAGGTTTAGGGTAAGGGTTAGGGTTAGAGTTAGGGTTAGGGTTAGGGTTAGGGTAAGGGTAAGGGTTAGGGTTAGTGTAGGGTTAGGGTTAGGGCTAAGGTTGAGGTCAGGGTTTGGGTTAGAGTAAGGGTTAGAGTTAGGGTAAGGGTAAGGGTTAGGGTTAGGGTTAGTTTTAGGGTTGGGGTTAAGGTTAGGTTAGGGTTAGGGTAAGGGTAAGGGTTAGGGTAAGTGTTAGGGTTAGGATTAGGGTTAGGGTTAGGGTAAGGGTAAGATTTAGGGTTAGGGTTAGGGTTAGATTTAGGGGTTAGCTTTAGGGTTGGGGTTAGGGTTAGGGTTATGGTTAGGGTTAGTGTAAGGTTTAGGGTTAGGGTGAGGTTTAGGGTTGTGTTTAAGGTTAGGTTAGGGTTAGGGTAAGGGTAAAGGTTATGGTTAGGGTTAGGGTAAGGATAAGGTTTAGGGTTAGGGTTAGGGTTAGGTTTAGGGTTAGGTTTAGGGTTAGGTTTAGGGTTAGGGATAGGGTATGGGTAAGCATAGCGTCAGGGTTAGGGTTAGGTTTAGAATTAGGTTAGGGTAAGGGTTAGGATTAGGGTTAGGGTTAGGTTAAGGTTGAGGTTAGTGTTAGGGTTAGGGTAACGGTTAGGGTTAGGGTTAGGGTAAGGGTTAGGGTTAGGGTTAGGGTTAGGATTAGGGTAAGGGTAAGGGTTAGGGTTAGTGTAGGTTTAGGGTTAGGGTTAAGGTTGAGGTTATACTTTGAGTTAGAGTAAGGGTTAGGGTAAGGGTTAGGCTTAGGGTTATGGTTAGGTTTAGAGTTAGGGTTAGGGTTAGGGTAAGGGTAAGGGTTAGGGTTAGGGTTAGGCTTAGCTTTAGGGTAAGGGTTAGGGTTAGGATTTACGGTCAGTGTTAGGGTTAGGTTAACGTTTAGGGTTAGGGTTAGGGTTAGGTTTAGGGTTAGGATAAGGGTTAGGGTTAGGGTTAAGGTAAGGGTAAGTGTTAGGGTTAGGATTAGGGTTAGGATAAGGGTTAGGATTAGGGTTAGGGTTAGGTTTATGTTTGGGTAAGGGTTAGGGTTAGGGTTAGGGTTAGCTTTAGGTTTAGGGTAAGGGTAAGGGTTAGGGTTAGAGTTAGAGTTGGGGTTAGTGTTAGGTTTATGGTTAGGGTTAGGGTAATGGTAAGGTTTAGGTTTAGGGTTAAGGTTAGGGTGATGGTTAGGTTTAGGGTTAGGATTAGGGTTAGGGTAAGGGTAAGGGTTAGGGTTAGTGTTAGGGTTAGGTTTAGGGTAAGGGTAAGGTTTAGGGTTAGGGTTAGGGTTAGGGTAAGGTTTAGGGTTAGGGTTAGATTTGGGGTTGGGGTTAAGGTGAGGTTAGGATTAGGGTAAGGGTAAGGGTTAGGGTTAGGGTTAGGGTTAGGATTAGGGTAAGGGTAAGGTTTAGGGTTAGTGTAGGTTTAGGGTTAGGGTTAAGGTTGAGGTTATGGTTTGAGTTAGAGTAAGGGTTAGGGTAAGGGTTAGGCTTAGGGTTATGGTTAGGTTTAGAGTTAGGGTTAGGGTTAGGGTAAGGGTAAGGGTTAGGGTTAGGGTTAGGCTTAGCTTTAGGGTAAGGGTTAGGGTTAGGATTTATGGTCAGTGTTAGGGTTAGGTTAACGCTTAGGGTTAGGGTTAGGGTTAGGTTTAGGGTTAGGATAAGGGTTAGGGTTAGGGTTAATGTAAGGGTAAGTGTTAGGGTTAGGATTAGGGTTAGGATAAGGGTTAGGATTAGGGTTAGGGTTAGGTTTATGGTTGGGTAAGTGTTAGGGTTAGGGTTAGGGTTAGCTTTAGGGTTAGGGTAAGGGTAAGGGTTAGGGTTAGAGTTAGAGTTGGGGTTAGTGTTAGGTTTATGGTTAGGGTTAGGGTAATGGTAAGGTTTAGGGTTAGGGTTAAGGTTAGGGTGATGGTTAGGTTTAGGGTTAGGGTTAGGGTAAGGGTAAGGGTTAGGTTTAGTGTTAGGGTTAGGGTAAGGGTAAGGTTTAGGGTTAGGGTTAGGGTTAGGGTAAGGTTTAGGGTTAGGGTTAGGTTTGGGGTTGGGGTTAATGTGAGGTTAGGATTAGGGTAAGGGTAAGGTTTAGGGTTAGGGTTAGGGTTAGGGTTTGGGTTAGGGTTAGGGTTAGGGTTAGAGTTAGGGTTAGGGTTAGGGTAAGGGTAAGGGTTAGGGTTAGGTTTAGGGTTAGGGTTAGGGTAAGGGTTAGGGTTAGGGGTTAGGGTTAGGGTAAGGTTTAGGGTTAGGGTTAGGTTTAGGGTTTGGGTTAAGGTTAGGTTAGGATTAGGGTAAGGGTAAGGGTTAGGGTTAGGGTTAGGGTAAGTGTTAGGGTTAGGGTTAGGGTTAGGGTTAGGGTAAGGGTAAGGTTTAGCGTTAGGGTTAGGGTTAGGTTTAGGGGTTAGGTTTAGGGTTAGGTTTAGGGTTAGGTTTAGGGTTAGGGTTAGGGTAAGGGTTAGAGTTAGGGTTAGGGTAAGGGTTAGGATTAGGGTTAGGGTTAGGTTTATGGTTGGGGTTAAGGTTAGAGTTTGTGTTAGGGTTAGGGTAAGGGTAAGGTTTAGAGTTAGGGTTAGGGTTAGGGTAAGTGTTACGGTTAGGGTTAGGGTTAGGATTAGGGTTAGGGTAAGGGTAAGGGTTAATGTTAGGGTTAGGGTTAGGGTTAGCTGTTAGGGTTAGGGTTAGGTTTAGGGTTAGGTTTAGGGTTAGGGTTAGGGTAATGGTAAGTTTTAGGGTTAGGGTTAGATTTAGGGTTAGGGTAAGGGTTAGGTTTAAGGATAGGGTTAGGGTTAGGTTTAGTGTTAGGTTTAGGGTTATGGTAAGGGTAAGGGTTAGGTTTAGGATTAGGTTTAGGGTTAGGGTAAGGATTAGGGTTAGGGTTAGGGTTAAGTTTAGAGTTATGGTGAGGGTAAGGGTAAGGGTTAGGGTTAGCTTTAGGGTTAGGTTTAGAGTTGGGGTAAAGGTTAGGGTTAGGGTTATGGTAATGGTAAGAGTTAGGGTTAGGGTTAGGGTTAGGGTAAGCATAGTGGTTAGGGTTAGGGTTAGCGTTAGAGTTAAGGTTAGGGTTAGGGTTATGGTTAGGTTTAGTGTTAGGGTTAGGTTAAGGGTAAGGGTTACGGTTAGAGTTAGGGTTAGGGTTAGGGAAAGGGTAAGGGTAAGGGTTAGGGTTAGGGTTAGGGTAAGGATTAGGGTTAGGGTTAGGTTTAGGGTAAGGGTTGCGGTTAGGGTTTGGCTTAGCATTAAGGTTAGGGTTAGGGTTAGGGTAAGGGTAAGGGTTAGGGTTAGGGGTTACAGTTAGGGTTAGGTTTAGGGTTAGGGTTAGGGTAAGGGTAAGGTTTAGGTTTAGGGATAGGTTTAGGGTTATGGTTAGGTTTAGTGTTAGTGTTAGGGTAAGTGTAAAGGTTAGGGTTATGGTTAAGCTTAGGGTTAGGGTTAGGATAAGGGTAAGGGTTAGTTTAGGGTTATTGTTAGGGTTAGGATAAGGGTTAGGGTTAGGATTAGGGGTAGGTTTAGGGTTAGGGTTAGGGTTAGGGTTTGGGTTAGGGTAAGGGTAAGAGTTAGAGTTAGGGTTATGGTTAGAGTTAGGGTAAGGGTAAGGGTGAGAGTGAGGTTTACAGTTAGGGTTAGGGTTAGGGAAAGGATAAGGGTTAGGGTTAAAGTTAAGTTAAGGTTTATGTTTCCAGTTAGGGTTAGGGTTGGGGTAAGGGTAAGGGTTAGGTTTAGGTGTAGGGTTAGGGTTAGGTTAAGGGTAAGGGTTAGGCTTAGGGTTAGAGTTCGGTTTAGTGTTAGGGTAAGGGTAAAAGTTAAGGTTAGGGTTAGGGAAAGGGTAAGGATTAGGGTTAAGGATAGGGTTAGGGTTAGGGTTAGGGATAGGGTTAAGTTTAGGTTTAGGGTGAGTGTAAAAGTAAGGGTTAGGGTTAGGGTTAGGTTTAGGGTAAGGGCAAGGGGTAGGTTTAGGGTTAGGGTTAGGGTTAGGGTTAGGGTTAGATTTAGGATTAGGGTTAGGGTAAGGGTAAGGGTAGGGTTAGGGTTAGGGTTAGGGTTAGGGTTAGGGTAAGGGTAAGGATTATTGTTAAGGATAGGGTTAGGGTTATGTTTAGGGTTAGGGTTAGGGTTATGGTAAGGGTAAGGGTTAGGGTTATGATTACGTTTAGGGTTAGGGTAAGGGTTATGGTTAAGTTTAGAGTTAGGGTGAGGGTAAGGGTTAGGGTTAGGTTTAGGGTTAGGTTTAGAGTTTGGGTTAAGGTTAGGTTTAGGGTTATGGAATGGGTAAGAGTTAGGGTTAGGGTTAGGGTTAGGGTTAGGGTTAGCGTTAGAGTTAAGGTTAGGGTTAGGGTTAGGGTTAGGGTTAGGGAAAGGGTAAGTGTTAGGGTTACTGTTAGGATTAGTGTTAGGGTTAGGTTAAGGGTAAGGGTTAGGGTTAGAGTTATGGTTAGGGTTAGGGGAATGGTAGGGGTTAGGTTTAGGGTTAGGGTAAGGTTTAGGTTTAGGGTTAGGGTTAGGGTAAGGGTTAGGGTTAGGGTTTGGGTTAGCATTAAGTTTAGGGTTAGGGTTGGGGTTAGGGTAGGGTTTAGGGTTAGGGATAGGGTTAGGGGTTTCAGTTAGGGTTAGATTTAGGGTTAGGGTTAGGGTAAGGGTAAGGTTTAGTGTTAGGGATAGGGTTAGGGTTATGGTTAGGATTAGTGTTAGTGTTAGGGTAAGTGTAATGGTTAGGGTTAGGGTTAGGATAAGGGGAAGGGTTAGGTTAGGGTTAGGGTTAGGTTTAGGATAAAGGTTAGGGTTAGGGGTAGGTTTAGGTTTAGGGTTGGGGTTAGGGTTAGGGTAAGGGTAAGGGTTAGGTTTGGGTTAGGTTTAGATTTAGGTTAAGGGTAAGGGTGAGAGTTAGGTTTAGGGTTAGGTTTAGGGTAAGGGTTAGGTTTAAGGTCAGGGTTAGGTTTAGGGTAAGGGTTAGGGTTAGGGTTAGAGTTCGGTTTAGTGTTAGGGTAAGGGTAAGGGTTAAGGTTAGGGTTAGGGAAAGGATAAGGTTTAGGGTTAAGGTTAAGTTTATGTTTAGGGTTATGGTTAGGGTTAGGGTTAGGGTTTGGGTAAACGTAAGGGTTAGGGTTAGGTTTAGGGTTAGGCTTAGGTTAAGAGTAAGGGTTAGGGTTAGGGTTAGAGTTCGGTTTAGTGTTAGAGTATGGGTAAGGGTTAAGGTTAGGGTTAGGGAAAGGGTAAGGTTTAGGGTTAGGTTTAGGGTTAGGGTTAAGTTTAGGTTTAGGGTGAGTGTAAAGGAAAGTGTTAGGGTTAGGGTTAGGGTTAGGGTAATGGTTATGGTTAGCGTTAGGGTTAGAGTAGGGGTTAGGGTAAGGGTAAGTGTTATATATAGGGTTAGGGTTAGGATAAGGGTAAGGGTTAGGGTTAGGGTTAGGGTTAGGCTTAGGGGTTAGTTTTAAGGTGAGTGTTAGGGTTATGTTTGGGGTTAGGGTTAGGGTAAGGGTTAGGGTTAGGTTTAGGGTTAGGTTTAGGGTTAGGGTAGGGTTCAGGTTAGGGTTAGGGTTAGGGTTATGGCAAGGGTAAGGGTTAGGGTTATGGTTTGGGTTAGATTTAGGGTTAAGGTTAGGGTTAGGGTTAGGTTTAGAGCTAGGGTTAGGGTAAGGGTAAGGGTTAGGTTTAGGGTTAGGATTAGGTTTAGGTTTAGGGTTAGGGTAAGGGTAAGGGTTAGGATTAGCGTTAGGGTTAGGTTTAAGGTTAGAGTTAGGGTTAGGGTTAGGTTTAGGGTTAGGCTTAGGGTAAGGGTAAGGGTTAGGTTTAGGGTTAGAATAAGGATTAGAATTAGGGTAAGGGTTAGGGTAAGGTTTAGGGTTATCGTTAGGGTTAGCATTAAGGTTAGGTTTAGTTTTAGGGTAAGGGTAAGCGTTAGGGTTAGGTTTAGGGTTACGGTTAGGGTTAGGGGTTAGCCTTAGGGTTAGGTTTAGGGTTAGGGTTAGGGTTAGGATAAGAGTTAGGGTTAGGGATAGGCTTATTGTTCGGGTTAAGTTTAGGGTTAGGGTTAGAGTAAGGGTAAGGGTTAGGGTTAGGGTTAAGTTTAGGGTTAGGGTAAGGGTAAGGGTTAGGGTTAAGTTTACGGTTAGCGTAAGGTTAGGGTTAGGGTTAGGGTTAGGGTTAGGGTAAGGGTTAAGGTTAGGGTTAGGGTTAGGGTTAGGGTAAGGGTTAGGGTTAGGGCAAGGGTAAGGGTTAGCATTAAGGTTAGGGTTAGGGTTAGGTTAAGGGTAAGGGTTAGGGTTAGGGTTAGGGGTTACAGTTAGAATTAGGTTTAGGTTTAGGTTTAGGGTAAGGGTAAGGTTAAGGGAAAGGGTTAGCATTAAGGTTAGGGTTAGGGTTAGGGTAAGGGTACGGTTTAGGGTTAGGGGTTACAGTTAGGGTTAGGTTTAGGGTTAGTGTTAGAATAAGGGTAAGGGTTAGGGTTAGGGATAGGGTTAGTGTAAGGGTTATGTTTAGGGTTAGTGTTAAGGTTAGGATAAGTGTTAGGTTTAGGGTTAAGGTTAGGGTTAGGGTTAGGGTAAGGTAAGGGTTAGGTTAGGGCTAGGGTTGGGGTTAGGATAAGGGTTAGGGTTAGGGTTAGGTTTAGGTTTAAGGTTAGGGTTAGGGTTAGGGTTAGTGTTAGCGTAAGGGTAAGGGTTAGGGTTAAGGTTAGGGTTAGGGTTAGGTTTAGGGTAAGGGTAAGGATTACTGTTAGGTTTAGGGTTATGGTTAGGGTAAGGGTAAGGGTTAGGTTTAGTGTTAGGGTTAGGGTTAGGGTTAGGGAAAGGATAAGGTTTAGGGTTAAGGTTAGGTTTAGGGTTAGGGTTAGGGTTAAGTTTAGGGTTAGGGTTAGGGTAAGGGTAAGGGTTAAGATTAGCGTTAGGGTCAGGGTAGAGGTTAGGGTAAGGGTAAGGGTTAGGATAAGGGTAAGGGTTAGGGTTAGGGTTAGGCTTAGGTGTTAGGGTTAGGTTTAGGGTTAGGTTTAATTTTGGGGTTAGGGTTAGGGTAAGGGTAAGGGTTAGGGTTAGGGTTAGGTTAGTCTTAGTTTTAGGCTTAGGGTTCGGGTAATGGTAAGGGTTAGGGTTAGGGTTAGGTTTAAGGTTATGGTTAGGGTTAGGGTTAGGTTCAGGATTAGGGTTTGGGTAAGGGTAAGGGTTAGGGTTAGGTTTTGGGTTCGGGTTAATGTTAGGATTAGGGTTATGGTTAGGGTAAGGGTTATGGTTAGGGTAAGGGTTAGGTTTAGGGTTAGGGTTAGGGTTAGGTTAAGGATTAGGGTTAGGGGTTACGGTCTCGTTAGGCTTCGGGTTAGGGTTTGGGTACGTGTTAGGTTTAGGTTTAGGGTTAGGGTAGGTGTTAGGGTAAGGGTTAGGGTTAGGGTTAGGTTTAGGGTTGGGATTAAGGTTACGGTTAGGGTTAGGGTAAGGGCAAGGTTTAGGATTAGGGTTACGGTTAGGGCAAGTGTAAGTGTTAGGGTTAGGGTTAGGGTTGGGGTTTGTGTTAGGGTTAGGGTTAGGGTTAGGGTTAGGGTAAGGGTAAGTGTTAGGATTAGGGTTAGGGTTTAGGTTTAAGTTTAGCGTTAGGGTAAGGGTAAGGGTAAGGGTTAATGTTAGGGTTAGGGTTAGGGTTACCTGTTAGGGTTAGGGTTAGGGTTAGGGTTAGGTTTAGGGTTAGGGTTAGATTTAGGGTTAGGGTTAGGGTAAGGGTAAGAGTTAGGGTTAGGGTAAGGCTTCAGGTTAGGGTTAGGGTTAGGGTTAGGGTAAGGGTAAGGGTTAGGGTTATGGTTTGGGTTAGAGTTAGGGGTAGGGTAAGGGTAAGGGTTAGGGTTAGGGTTAGGTTTAGTGTTAGGTTTAGCGTAAGGGTTAGGGTTAGGGTTTAGGGTTAGTGTTAGGGTTAGGTTAAGAGTTAGGGTTAGGTTAAGGTTTAGGTTTAAGTTTAGGTTTAGGATAAGGTTATGGTTAATTGTAGTCTTAGGGTAAGGGTAAGGGTTAGGGTTAAGGTTAGGGTTAGGGTGATTTTTAGGGTTAGGTTTAGGGTAAGGGTAAGGGTTAGGGTTAGGGTTAAGGTTAAGGTTAGGGTTAGGGTTAGGGTTAGGGTAAGGGTTAGGGTTAGGATTAGGGTAAGGGTTAGGGTTAGGGTTAGGGTTAGGGTTAGGGTAAGAGTTAGGGGTAGGGTAAGGGCAAGGGTTAATGTTAGGGTAAAGTTTAGGTTTAGGGTTAGGTTTATGCTAAGGGTAAAGTTTAGGGTTGGGTTAGGGTTAGAGTAAGGGCAAGGTTTAGGTTTAGGGTTAGGGTAAAATTTAGGTTTAGGGTTAGGTTTAGGGTAAGGGTAAGGGGTAGGGTTAGGGTTAGGATTAAGGTTAAGGTTAGGGTTAGGGTTAGGGTTAAGGTTACGGTAAGGGTTAGGGTTAGGGTTAGGGTAAGGGTAAGGGTGAGGGTTAGGGTTACGGTTAGGCTAAGGGTTAGGGTTAGGGTTAGGGTAAGGGTAAGGGTTAGGGTTAGGGTTAGGGTTAAGGTTAGAGTTAGGGTGAGGGTAAGGGTAAGGTTTAAGCTTAGGTTTAGGGTTAGGGTTAGAATAAGCGTAAAGGTTAGGGTTAGGGTTAGGGTTAGGGTAAGGGTAAGGGTTATGCTTAAGGTTAGGGTTAGGGTTAGGGTTAGGGTAAGGGTTAGGTTTAGGATTAGGGTTAGGGTTAGGGTAAGGTTTTGGGTTAGGGTTAGGGTTAGGGTTAGGTTTAGGTTTATGGATAGGTAAGGGTAAGGGTTAGAGTTAGGATTAGGGTTAGGTTTAGTGTTGCAGTTAAGTTTAGGGTTAGGTTTAGAGTTAGGGTAAGTGTTAGGGTAAGGGTAAGGCTTAGGTTTAGGGTTAAGGTTAAGTGTTAGGGTTAGATTTAGATTAAGGTTAAGGGTTAGCGTTAAGGTTAGGGTTTGGGTAAGGGTTAGTTTTAGGGTTAGGGTTAGGGTTAGGGTTAGGGTTAGGGTTAGGGTAAGTGTAAAGGTTAGGATTAGGGTTAGGGTTAAGGTTAGGGTTAGGGTTGGGGTTAAGGTTAGGATAAGGGAAAGTGTTAGGATTAGGGTTAGGAATAGGGAAATGTTAGGGGTTAGGGTTAGGGTTAGTGTTAGGGTTAGGTTTAGGGTTAGGGTTACAGTAAGGTTTAGGGTTAGGGTTAGGGTTAGGTTTAGGGTAAGTGTTAGGGTTAGGGTTAGGGTTAGGGTAAGGATTAGGGTTAGGGTAAGGATAAGGGTTAAGGTTAGGATTAGGGTTAGGGTTAGGTTAGGGTTAGGGTCAGGGTTAGGGTTAGGGTAAGGATAGCGGTAGCGTAAGGGTTAGGGTTAAGGTTAGGGTAACGGTTAGGGTTCGGGTTAGGGTAAGGATAAGGGTTAGGGTTAAGTTTAGGGTTAGGGTTAGGTTTAGGGTTTGGGTTAGGGTTAGGTTTAGGGTAAGGGTATGATTTAGGGTTAGGGGTAGGGTTAGCGTTAAGGTTAGGGTTAGGGTTAGCGTTAGGGTTAAGGTAAGGGTTAGGGTTAGGGTTAGGGTAAGGTTTAGGTTTAGGGTTAGGGTTTGGGTTAGAGTTATGTTTAGGGTTAGGGTAAGGGTAAGGATTAGGTTTAGGGTTAGGGGTAGGTTAAGGATTAGGGTTAGGGCTTAGGGTTAGGGTTAGGGTTAGGGTAAGGATTATGTTTAGGATTAGCGTAAGGGTTAGGTTAGGGTATGGGTTAAGTTAGGGTGAGAGTAAGGTTAAGGGTTAGGGTTAGGGTTAGGGTTAGGATAAGTGTTCTGGTTAGGGTTAGGGTTAGGGTAAGGGTAAACTTTAGGGTTAGGGTTAGGGTTATGGGTTATGGTTATGGTTAGGGTTAGGTTTACGGTAAGGGCAAGGGGTAGGTTTAGGGTTAGGGTTAGGTTTAGGGGTAGGGTTAGGGTTAGTTTTAGGGTTAGGGTTAGGGTAAGGGTAAGGTTTAGGTTTAGAGTTAGGGTTAGGGTAAGGGTAAGGGTTGGGTTAGGTTTAGGTTTAGGGTTAGTGTAAGGGTAAGGGTTAGATTTAGGGTTAGGGTTATGGTTAGGGTAAGGGTAAGGGTTAGGGTTAGGGTTAGGGTTAGGTTTAGGGTTAGGGTTAGGGTTAGGGTAAGGGTTAGGGTTAGGCTTAGGGTAAGGGATAGGGTTAGGTTTAGGGTAAGGTTTAGAGTTAGGTTTAGGGTTAGGGTAAGGGTAAGGATTAGGGTTAGGGTTAGGGTAAGGATTAGGGTTAGGATTAGGGTAAGGTTTAGGGTTAGGGTATGAGTTAAGTTTAGGATTAGGGTGAGAGTAAGGGTAAGGGATAGGGTTAGGGTAGGGTTAGGATAAGTGTTCTGGTTAGGGTTAGGGTTAGGGTAAGGGTAAAGTTTAGGGTTAGGGTTAGGGTTATGGGTTAGGGTTATGGTTAGGGTTAGGTTTAGGGTTAGGGTTAGGGTTAGGTTTAGGGTAAGGGTATGATTTAGGTTTAGTGTTAGGGTAAGTGTTAAGGTTAGGGTTAGGGTTAGCTTTAGGGTTAGGGTAAGGGTTAGGGTTAGGGTTAGGGTAAGGGTTAGGCTTAGGGTTAGGGTTTGGGTTAGAGTTAGGTTTAGGGTTAGGGTAAGAGTAAGGGTTAGGGTTAGGGTTAGGGTTAGGTTAAGGGTTAGGTTTAGGGGTTAGGGTTAGTGTTAGGGTTAGGGTTAGGGTAAGGGTTAATGTTAGGTTTAGGGTAACGGTTAGGGTTAGGGTTAGTGTAAGGGTAAGTGTTATGTTTGGGTTAGGTTTAGGGTAAGTGTTAGGGTAAGGGTTAGGGTTAGGGTTAGGTCTAGAATATGGGTTAAGTTTAGGGTTAGGGTTAGGGCAAGGATAAGGGTTAGGGTTAGGGTTAGGGTTAGGGTAAGTGTTCTGGTTAGGGTTAGGGTTAGGGTAAGGATAAAGGTTAGTATTAGGGTTATGGGTTAGGGTTAGGGTTAGGTTTAGGGTAAGGGCAAGGGTTAGGTTTAGGCTGAGGGTTAGTTTTAGGGTTAGGGTTAGGGTTAGGTTTAGGGTTAGGTTTAGGGTTAGGGTTAGGGTAAGGGTAATGGTTAGGGTTAGAGTTAGTGTTAGGGTAAGGGTAAGGGTTAGGGTTAGGTTTAGGGTTAGGGTTAGAGTTAGGTTTAGGGTTAGGGTAAGGGTAAGGGTTAGGGTTAGGGTTAGACTAAGCGTTATTGTTAGAGTTAGGGTTAGCGTAAGTGTTAGGGTTAGGGTTAAGATTAGGCTAAGTGTTAGGTTAAGATTTAGTTTTAGGATTAGGTTTAGGGTTGGGGTTAAAGTTAGGGTCAGGTTTAGGGTAAGGTTAAGGTTAGGGTTAGGATTAGGGTGAGGGTAAGTGTTAGGGTTAGGGTTAGGGTTAGGGTTAGGGTAAGGGTAAGGTTAAGGGTTAGGGTTAGGGTTAGGGTTAGGGTTAGGGTTAGAGTTAGGTTTAGGGTTAGGGTAAGAGTAAGGATTAGGGTTATGGTTAGGGTTAGGTTAAGGTTGAGGGTTAGGGGTTAGGGTTAGGGTTAGGGTTAGGGTAAGGGTTAACGTTAGGTTTAGGGTAAGGGTTTTGGTTAGGGATTGGGTAAGGGTAAGTGTTAGGTTTAGGGTTAGGTTTAGGGTAAGTGTTAGGGTAAGGGTTAGGGTTAGGTTTAGGGTTAGGGTTAGGATTAGGATTAGGGTAAGTGTAAGGTTTAGGGTTAGGGTTAGGGTTAGGTGTAGAGTAAGGGTAAGGGTTAGGGTTAGGGTTAGGGTTAGGTTTAGGGTTAGGGTAAGTGTAAGGGTTAGGGTTAGGGTTAGGGTTAGAGTAAGGTTTAGGGTTAGGGTTAGGGTAAGGTCAAGGGTTAGGGTTAGGGTTAGGGTTAAGGTCCGGTTTAGGGTTAGGTTTAGGGTTAGGTTTAGAGTTAGGTTTAGGGTAAGGGTAAGGGTTAGGGTTAGGGTTAGGGTTAGAGTTAGGTTTAGGGTTAGGGTAAGTGTAAGGATTAGGGTTAGGGTTAGGGTTAGGTTAAGGTTTAGGGTTAGGGTTAGGGTTAGAGTTAGGTTTAGGGTTAGGGTAAGAGTAAGGGTTAGGGTTATGGTTAGGGTTAGGTTAAGGTTGAGGGTTAGGGGTTAGGGTTAGGGTTAGGGTTAGGGTAAGGGTTAACGTTAGGTTTAGGGTAAGGGTTTTGGTTAGGGTTTGGGTAAGGGTAAGTGTTAGGTTTAGGGTTAGGTTTATGGTAAGTGTTAGGGTAAGGGTTAGGGTTAGGGTTATGTTTAGAATATGGGTAAAGTTTAGGTTTAGGGTTAGGGTAAAGGTAAGGGTTAGGGTTAGGGTTAGGGTAAGTGTTCTGGTTAGGGTTAGGGTTAGGGTAAGGATAAAGGTAAGTTTTAGGGTTATGGGTTAGGGTTAGGGTTAGGTTTAGGGTAAGGTCAAGGGTTAGGTTTAGGCTTAGGGTTAGTTTTAGGGTTAGGGTTAGGGTTAGGTTTAGGGTTAGGTTTAGGCTTATGGTTAGGGTAAGGGTAATGTTTAGGGTTAGAGTTATGGTTAGGGTAAGGGTAAGGGTTAGGGTTAGGATTACGGTTAGGGTTAGAGTTAGGTTTAGGCCTAGGGTAACGGTAAGATTCGGGTTAGGTTTTGGGTTAGTGTTAGGTCAAGGGTTAGGGTTAGGGTTAGGGTTAGGGTAAGGATTAGGGTTAGGGTTAGTGTTAGGGTTAGGGTAAGGGTAAGGGTTAGGGTTAGGGTTAGACTAAGGTTTATTGTTAGAGTTAGGGTTAGGGTTAGCGTAAGTGTTAGGGTTAGGGTTAAGGTTAGGCTAAGTGTTAGGTTAAGAGTTAGTGTTAGGGTTAGGTTTAGGGTTGGGGTTAAGGTTAGGGTCAGGTTTAGGGTAAGGGTAAGGTTAGGGTTAGGATTAGGGTGAGGGTAAGTGTTAGGGTTAGGTTTAGGGTTAGGGTTAGGGTAAGGGTAAGGGTTAGGGTTAGGGTTAGTATTAGGGTTAGGAGTTAGGGTTAGGTTTAGGGTTAGGTTTATGGTTAGGGTTAGGGTTAGGGTTAGATTTAGAGTTAGGGTAAGGGTAAGTGTAAGGGTTAATTTTAGGGTTAGGGTTATGGTTATGGTTGAGGTTAGGGTTAGGATTAGGATTAGGGTAAGTGTAAGGTTTAGGGTTAGGTTTAGGGTTAGGTGTAGGGTAAGGGTAAGGGTTAGGGTTAGGGTTAGGGTTAGGTTTGTGGTTAGGGTAAGTGCAAGGGTTAGGGTTAGGGTTAGGGTTAGAGTAAGGGTTAGAGTTAGGGTTAGGGTATGGTCAAGGGTTAGGGTTAGGGTTAGGGTTAAGTTTAGGTTTAGGGTTAGGTTTAGGGTTAGGTTTAGAGTTAGGTTTAGGGTAAGGGTAAGGGTTAGTGTTAGGGTAAGGGTGAGGGTTAAGTTTAGGGTTAGGGTTAGGGTTAGGGTAAGGGTTAGGGTTAGGGTTAGAGTAAGGGTTAGGGTTAGGGTTAGGGTTAGAGTTAGGTTTAGGGTTAGGGTAAGGGTAAGGATTAGGGTTAGGTTTAGGGTTAGGGTTAGGGTTAGGATAAGGGTTATGGTTAGGGTTAGGGTAAGGGTTAGGGTTAGGGTTAGGGTTAGGGTTAGGGTTAGAGTTAGGTTTAGGGTTAGGGTAAGGGTAAGGATTAGGGTTAGGGTTAGGGTTAGGTTAGGGTTAGTGTTAGGGTTAGGGTTAGGGTAAGGATTAGGGTTAGGATTAGGGTAAGGTTTAGGGTTAGGGTATGGGTTAAGTTTAGGATTAGGGTGAGAGTAAGGGTAAGGGTTAGGGTTAGGGTTAGGGTTAGGATAAGTGTTCTGGTTAGGCTTAGGGTTAGGGTAAGGGTAAAGTTTAGGGTTAGGGTTAGGGTTATGGGTTAGGGTTATGGCTAGGGTTAGGTTTAGGTTTAGGGTTAGGGTTAGGTTTAGGGTAAGGGTATGATTTAGGGTTAGGGTTAGGGTTAGGGTTAGGGTAAGGGTTAGGTTTGGGGTTAGGGTTTGGGTTAGAGTTAGGTTTAGGGTTAGGGTAAGAGTAAGGGTTAGGTTTAGGATTAGGGTTAGGTTAAGGGTTATGGTTAGGGGTTAGGGTTAGGGTTAGGGTAAGGGTTAATGTTAGGATTAGGGTAAGGGTTAGGTTTAGGGTTAGGGTAAGGGTAAGTGTTAGGTTTAGGGTAAGTGTTAGGGTGAGGTTTAGTGTTAAGGTTAGGTTTAGAGTATGGGTTAAGTTTAGGGTTAGGATTAGGGTAAGGGTAAGGGTTAGGGTTAGGGTTAGGGTAAGTGTTCTGGTTAGGGTTAGGGTTAGGGTAAGGATAAAGGTTAGCTTTAGGGTTATGGGTTAGGGATAGGGTTAGGTTTAGGGTAAGGGCAAGTGTTATGTTTAGGCTTAGGGTTAGTTTGAGAGTTAGGGTTAGGGTTAGGTTTAGGGTTAGGTTTAGGGTTAGGGTTAGGGTAAGGGTAATGGTTAGGGTTAGAGTTAGGGTTAGGATAAGGGTAAGGGTTAGGTTTAGGTTTAGGGTTAGGGTTAGAGTTAGGTTTAGGGTTAAGGTAATGGTAAGATTAGGGTTAGGTTTTGGGTTAGTGTTAGGTCAAGGGTTAGGGTTAGGGTTAGGGTAAGGGTTAGGGTTAGGGTTAGGGTAAGGGTAAGGGTTAAGGTTAGGGTTAGACTAAGGGTTATTGTTACAGTTATGGTTAGGTTTAGCGTAAGTGTTAGGTTTAGGGTTAAGGTTAGGCTAAGTGTTAGGTTAAGAGTTAGTGTTAGGGTTAGGTTTAGGGTTGGGGTTAAATTTAGGGTCAGGTTTAGGGTAAGGGTAAGGTTAGGGTTAGGATTAGGGTGAGGGTAAGTGTTAGGGTTAGGGTTAGGGTTAGGGTAAGGGTAAGGGTTAGGTTTAGGGTTAGTTTTAGGGTTAGGGGTTAGGGTTAGGATTAGGGTTAGGTTTATGGTTAGAGTTAGGGTAAGGGTTAGGGTTAGGTTTAGGGTTAGAGTAAGGGTAAGGGTAAGGGTTAATTTTAGGGTTAGGGTTAGGGTTATGGTTGAGGTTAGGGTTAGGATTAGGATTAGGGTAGGTGTAAGGTTTAGGGTTAGGTTTAGGGTTAGGGTTAGGTGTAGGGTAAGAATAAGGGTTAGGGTTAGGGTTAGGGTTAGGGATAGGTTTAGGGTTAGGGTAAGTGTAAGGGTTAGGGTTAGGGTTAGTTTTGGAGTAAGGGTTAGGGTTAGGGTTAGGGTAAGGTCAAGGGTTAGGGTTAGGGTTAGGGTTAAGGTTAGGTTTAGGGTTAGGTTTAGAGTTAGGTTTAGGGTAAGGGTAAGGGTTAGGCTTAGGGTGAGGGTTAGGGTAAGTGTTCCGGTTAGGGTTAGGGTTAGAGTAAGGATAAAGGTTAGGGTTAGGGTTAGGGTTATGGGTTAGGGTTAGAGTTAGGGTTAGGGTTAGGGTTAGGTTTAGGGTAAGGGCAATTGTTAGTTTTATGGTTAGGGTTTGGGTTAGGGTTAGTGTTAGGGTTAGGTTTATTGTTAGGTTAAGGGTTAGGGTTAGGGTAAGGGTAAGGTTTAGGGTTAGAGTAGGGTTAGGGTAAGGTCAGGGTTAGGGTTAGGTTTAAGGTCAGGGTTAGGGTTAAGGTAAGGGTTAGGGTTAAGGTTAGGTTTAGGGTTAGGGTTAGGGTAAGGTTAAGGGTTAGGGTTAAGTTTAGGGTTAGGGTTAGGATAAGAGTAAGGGTTAGGGTTAGGGTTAGGGTAAGGGTTAGGGTTAGGTTTAGGGTAGATGTTAGGGTTAGGGTTAAGATTAGGGTAAGGGTTAGGGTTAGGGTCAGGGTTAGGGTTAGGGTTATGTTAAGGGTAAGGGTTGGATTAGTGTTAGGTTTAGGGTTAGGGTAAGATTTAGGGTTAGGTTTAGGGTTAGGGTTATGTGTAGGGTAAGGGTAAGGGTTAGGGTTAGGGTTAGGGTTAGGGTTAGGGTTAGGTTTAGGGTTAGGGTAAGTGTAAGGGTTATGGTTAGGGTTAGGGTTAGATTAGGGGTTAGGGTTAGGGTTAGGGTAAGGGCAAGGGTTAGGGTAGGGTTAGGGTTAAGGTTAGGTTAAAGGTTAGGTTTAGGGTTAGGTTTAGGGTTAGGTTTAGGGTAAGGGTAAGGGTTAGGGTTAGGGTTAGGTTTAGGGTTAAGATTAGGGTTAGGGTTAGGGTTAGGGTAAGGTTAAGGGTTAGGGTTAGGTTTAGGGTTAAGTTTAGGGTAAGGATAAGTGTTAACTTTAGGGTTAGGGTTAGGTTTAGGGTTAGGGTTAGGGTTAGGGTTAGGGTAAGGATAACGGTTAGGGTTAAGTTTAGGGTTATGGTTAGAGTTAGGTTTAGGTTTAACGTTAGGGTTAGGGTGTGCGTAAGGGTAAGAGTTAGCGTTAGGTTTAGGTTTAGGGTTAGGGTTACGGTTATGGTTAGGGTTATTGTTAGGGTTAGGGTTAGGGTAAGGGTTGTGTTAGGGTTACCGTTAGGGTACGGGTAAGGGTTAGGGTTAGGGTTAAGGTAAGGGTTGGATTATTGTTAGGTTTAGGGTAAGGGTAAGTTTTAGGGTTAGGGTTAGGTGTAGGGTAAGGGAAAGGGTTATGGTTAGGTTTAGGGTTACGGTAAGCATAAGGATTAGGGTTAGGTTTAGGGTAAGGGCACGGCTTAGGGTTAGGGTTAGGTTTAAAGTTAGGTTTAGGGTTAGGTTTAGGGTTAGGTTTAGGGTTAGGTTATGGTTAGGGTTAGGGTTAGGGTTAGGGTAAGGGTTAGGGTTAGGGTTAGGGTAAGGGTTAGGGTTAGGGTTAGGGTTAGGGTTAGAGTTAGGTTTAGGGTTAGGGTAAGGCTTAGCGTTAGGGTTAGGGTTACGTTAAGTGTAAGGGTTAGGGGTTAGGGTTAGGGTTAGGGTTAGGGTATGGGTTAGGGTTATGTTTAGGGTTTGGGTTAGGGTTAGGTTTAGTTTTAGGGTTAGAATAAGGGTAAGGGTTAGGGTTAGGATTAGGGTTAGGTTAAGGGTTAGGGTTCGGGTAAGGGTAAGGGTTAGGGTTAGGGTAAGGGTAAGTGTTAGGGTTAGGATTAGGGTTAGGTTTAGTGTTGGGGGTAAGGTTAGCTTTAGGGTTAGGGTAAGGGTAAGGGTTAGGGTTAGGGTTAGTGTTAGGGTAAGTGTTAGGGTAAGGGTAAGGTTTAGTGTTAGGGTTAGTGTTAGTGGTTAGGATTAGGGTTAAGGTTAGGTTTAGGGTTAATGTCAGATAACGGTAAGGGTTAGCGTTAGGGTTAGTGTTAGGGTTAGGGTTAGTGTTAGTTTTATTGTTAGGGTTAGGGTAAGCACAAGGGTTAGGGTCAGGGTTAGGGTTAAGGTTAGGGTTAGGATTAGGGTTAGAGTTAGTTTTAGGTTTAGGGTAAGGGTAAGGGTTAGGGTTAGGGTAAGGGTTAAGGTTAGTGTTAGGGTTAGGGTTAGGGTAAGGGTTAGGGTTAGGGTTAGGGTAAGCGTTAGGCTTAGGGTTAGTGTTAGGTTTAGGGTTAGAGTTAGGTTTAGGGTTAGGGTAAGGGTAAGATTTAGGGTTAGGGTTAGGGTTAAGTTAAGGGTTTGGGTTAGGTGTTAAGGTTAGGGTTAGGGTTAGGGTAAGGGTTAGGGATAGGGTTAGGGTTAGGGTAGGGTTTAGGTTAGGGTTAGGGTTCGGTTTAGGATTAGAATAAATGTTGGTGTTAGGGTTAGTGTAACGGTAAGGGTTAGGGTTAAGGTTAGGGTTAGGATTAGTTTTAGATTTAGGGTTAGGGTAAGTGTAAGAGTAAGAGTTAGGGTTAGGGTTAGGGTTAGGGTTAGGGTTAGGGTTAGAGTTAGGGTTAGGGTAAGGGTTAGGGTTAGGGTTAGGGTTAGGGTTAGGGTTAGAGTTAGGTTTAGGGTTAGGGTAAGGCTTAGCGTTAGGCTTAGGGTTAGGTTAAGTGTTAGGGTTAGGGGTTAGGGTTAGGGTTAGGGTTAGGGTATGGGTTAGGGTTATGTTTAGGGTTTGGGTTAGGGTTAGGTTTAGTTTTAGGGTTAGAATAAGGGTAAGGGTTAGGGTTAGGATTAGGGTTAGGTTAAGGGTTAGGTTTCAGGTAAGGGTAAGGGTTAGGGTTAGGGTAAGGGTAAGTGTTAGTGTTAGGATTAGGGTTGGGGTAAGTGTTAGAGTTAGGATTAGGGTTAAGTTTAGTGTTGGGGGTAAGGTTAGCTTTAGGGTTAGGGTAAGGGTAAGGGTTAGGGTTAGGGTTAGTGTTAGGGTAAGTGTTAGAGTAAGGGTAAGGTTTAGTGTTAGGGTTAGTGTTAGGGGTTAGGATTAGGGTTAGGGTTAGGTTTAGGGTTAATGTTATATCACGGTAAGGGTTAGCATTAGGGTTAGTGTTAGGGTTAGGGTTAGTGTTAGTTTTATTTTTAGGGTTAGGGTAAGCGCAAGGGTTAGGGTTACGGTTAAGGGTAGGGTTAGGATTAGGGTTAGAGTTAGGTTTAGGGTTAGGGTAAGGGTAAGGGTTAGGGTTAGGGTAAGGGTTAAGGTTAGTGTTAGGGTTAGGGTTAGGGTAAGGGTTAGGGTTAGGGTTAGGGTAAGCGTTAGGCTTAGGGTTAGTGTTAGGTTTAGTGTTAGAGTTAGGTTTAGGGTTAGGGTAAGGGTAAGATTTAGGGTTAGGGTTAAGTTAAGGGTTTGGGTTAGGTGTTAAGGTTAGGGTTAGGGTTAGGGTACGGGTTAGGGATAGGGTTAGGGTTAGGGTAGGGTTTAGGTTAGGGTTAGGGTTCGGATTAGGATTAGGATAAGTGTTGGTGTTAGGGTTAAGGTAACGGTAAGGGTTAGGGTTAAGTTTAGGGTTAGGGTAAGGGTGAGGGTTAGGGTTAAGGTTAGGGTTAGGATTAGTTTTAGAGTTAGCGTTAGGGTAAGTGTAAGAGTAAGAGTTAGGGTTAGGGTTAGGGTTAGGGTTATGGTTAGGGTTAGGGTTAGGGTTATGTTTAGGGTTAGGGTTAGGTAAGGGTAAGGGTAAGGGTTAGGGTTAGGTTTAGGTGTAGTGTTGGGGTTAAGGTTAGGGTTAGGGTAAGGGTTAGGGTTAGGTTTAGATTGAGGTTTCGGGTTAGGTTTAGGGATATGGTTAGGGTTAGGGTTAGGGTTAGGGTAAGGGTATGTGCTAGGGTTAGGGTTAGGGTTAGTGCTATGGTTAGGGTTAAGGTAAGGGTAAGGATTAGGGTTAGGGTTAGGATTAGGGTTAGGTTTAGGGTAAGGTTTAGGGTTAGTTTTAGGGTAAGGATAAGGTTTAGGGTTAGGCTAAGGGCAAGGGTAAGGGTTAGGGTTAGGTTTAAGGTTAGGTTTAGGGTTAGGTTAAGGGTAAGGGTAAGGGGTAGGGTTCGGTTTAGGGTAAGTGTTCTGGTTAGGGTTAGGGTTAGGGTTAGTGTTAGGGTAAGGGTAAAGGTTAGGGTTAGGGTTAGGGGTTAGGGTTAGGGTTAGGGTGAGGTTTAGGGTTAGGGTTAGTGTAAGGTCAAGGGTTAGGGTTAGGTTTAGCGTTAGTTGTAGGGTTAGGGTTAGGGTTAGGTTTAGGGTTAGTGTTATGGTAAGGGTAAGGTTTAGAGTTAGGTTTAGGGAAAGGGTAATGGTTAGGTTTAGGACTAGGGTAAGGTTAGGGTTAGGGTTAGTGTAAGTTTAAGGGTTAAGTTTAGGGTTAGGGTTAGGGTTAGGATTGGGGTAAGTGTAAGGGTTAGGGTTAGGTTAAGGGTTAGGGTTAGGGGTTAGGGATAGGGTTAGCGTTAGGGTAAGGGTTAGAGTTAGGATTAGGGTAAGGGTTAGGGATAGGGTTAGGGTTCGGGTAAGGGTGTTAGGGTTAGGGTTAGTTTTAGGGTAAGTGTTAGAGTAAGGGTTAGGGTTAGGGATAGGTTTAGGGTATGGGTTAAGTTTAGGGTTTGGGTGATGGTAAGGGTAAGGGTTAGGGTTAGGGTAAGTGTTCTAGTTAGGGTTAGGGTTAGGGTAAGGGTAAAGTTTAGGGTTAGGGTTAGGGTAATGTGTTTGGGTTATGGTTAGGGTTTTGTTCAGGGTTAGGTTTAGGTTAAGGGTTGTGTTAGGGTTAGGGTTAGCGTTAAGGTAAGGGTTAGGTTTAGGGTTAGGGTTAGGTTTCGGGTTAGGGTTAGGGTTAGTTTTATTGTTAGGGTTAGGGTAAGGGTAACGGTTAGGGTTAGAGTTAGGGTTAGGGTAAGGTAAGGGTTAGGGTTAGGTTTAGGGTTAGGGTTAGTGTAAGGGTAAGGGTTAGTTTTGGAGTTAGGGTTAGGGTAAGGGTAAGGGTAAGGGTTAGGGTTAGGGTTAGGTTTAGGTTTAGGGTTAGGGATAAGGTTAGGGTTAGGTTAAGGGTTAGGGTTAAGGTTAGGCTTAGGGTTAGGTTTAGGGTTAGGGTAAGGGTAAGGGTTAGGGTTAGGTTTAGGGTTAGGGTTAGGGTAAAAGTAAGGGTTAAGTTTAGGGTTAGGGTTAGGTTTAGGGTTCGGTTTAGGGTTAGGGTCAGGGTAAGGATAAGGGTTCGGGTTAAGTTTAGGGTTAGGGTTAGAGTTAGGGTTAGGTTTAAGGTTAGGGTTATGGTGTGGGTAAGGGTAAGGGTTAGGGTTAGATTTAGGGTTAAGGTTAGGGTTAATGTTAGGGTTAGGGTAAGTGTAAGGGTTAGGGTTAGGGTTAGGTTTAGGGTTCGGTTTAGGGTTAGGATCAGGGTAAGGATAAGGGTTAGGGTTAAGTTTAGGTTTAGGGTTAGAATTAGGTTTAGGTTTAAAGTTAGGGTTATGGTGTGGGTAAGGGTAAGGGTTAGGGTTAGGCTTAGGGTAAGGGTTGTGTTAGTGTTAGGGTTAGCGTTAGGGTAAGGGTAAGGGTTAGGGTTAGGGTTAAGGTAAGGGTAAGGGTTATGGTTAGGGTTAGTGTTAGGTTTAGCTTAAGGGTTAGGGTTAGGTTCATGGTAAGGGTAAGGTTTAGGGTTAGGGTTAGGGTTAAGGTTAGGGTAAGAGTAAGGGTTAGGGTTATACTTAGGGTTAGGGTAGATGTTAGGGTTAGGGTTAGGATTAGGGTAAGGGTTAGGGTTAGGGTTAGGGTTAGGGTTAGGGTTAGGATTATGGTAACGGTAAGGGTTGGATTAGTGTTAGGTTTAGGGTAAGAGTAAGGTTTAGGGTTAGGTTTAGTTTTAGGTGTAGGGTAAGGGTAAGGGTTAGGGTTAGGGTTAGGGTTAGGTTTATGGTTAGGGTAAGTGTAAGGGTTAGGGTTAGGGTCTGTTAAGGGTTACGGTAAGGGTAAAGGTTAGTGTAAGGTTTAGGGTTAGGGTTAGGGTTTAGGGTTATGGTTAGTGTTAGGCTTAGGTTGTGGGTTAGGTTTAGGTTTAGGGTAAGGGTAAGGTTTAGGGTTAGGGTTAGCGTTAGGGTAAATGTAAAGGTTAGGGTTAAAGTTAGGGTTATGTTTAGGGTTAGGTTTAGGGTAAGGGTTAGGGATAGGGCAAGGGTTAGGTTTGGGTTAGGGATAGGGATAGGTTTAGGGTTAGTGTTAGGGTAAGGGTAAGGGTTAGGGTTAGGTTTAGGGTAAGGGTAAGGGTTAGGGTTAGGGTAAAGGTGAGGGTTAGGGTTAGGGAGAGGATTAGGTTTTGGTTTAGTGTTATGGTAAGGGTAAGGTTTAGGGTTATGTTTAGGGTAGGGGTAAGGGTTAGGGTCAGGTTTGGATAAGGGTTAGGGTTAGCGTAATCGTAAGGTTAGGGTTAGGGTTAGGGTTAGGGTTCGGGTTAGGGTAAGTGTTAGGGTTAGGGTTAGGTTTAGGGTTAGGGTAAGGGTTAGGCTTAGGGTTAGGATTAGTTTTAGAGTTAGGGTTAGGGTTAGGGTTAGGGTTAGGTGTAGTGTTGGGGTTAAGGTTAGGGTTAGGGTAAGGGTTAGGGTTAGGGTTAGGGTTAGGTTTAGGTTTAGGATTAGGTTTAGGGTTAGGATTAGGGTTAGGGTAAGGGTATGTGCTAGGGTTAGGGTTAGGGTTAGGGTTAAGGTAAGATTAAGGGATAGGGTTAGGTTTAGGATTAGGGTTAGGTTTAGGGTAAGTTTTAGGGTTAGGTTAGGGTACGGATAAGGTTTAGGGTTAGGGTTAGGTTAGGCTAATTGTAAGGGTAAGGGTTAGGGTTTGGTTTAGGGTTAAGTTTAGGGTTAGGGTAAGGGTAAGTGTAAGTGTTAGGGTTAGGGTCTGTTAAGGATTACGGTAAGTGTAAAGGTTAGTGTAAGGTTTAGGGTTAGGTTTAGGGTTAGGGTTTAGGGTTATGGTTAGTGTTAGGCTTAGGGTATGGGTTAGGGTTAGGTTTAGGGTAAGGGTAAGGTTTAGGGTTAGGGTTAGCGTTAGGGTAAATGTAAGGGTTATGGTTAAGGTTAGGGTTATGATTAGGGTTAGGTTTAGGGTAAGGTTTAGGGATAGGGTAAGGGTTAGGTTTGGGTTAGGGATAGGGTCAGGTTTAGGGTTAGTGTTAGGGTAAGGGTAAGGGTTAGGGTTAGGTTTAGGGTAAGGGTAAGGGTTAGGGTTAGGGTAAAGTTGAGGGTTAGGGTTAGGGAGAGGGTTAGGTTTTGGTTTAGTGTTATGGTAAGGGTAAGGTTTAGGGTTATGTTTACGGTAGGGGTATGGGTTAGGGTCAGGTTAGGATAAGGGTTAGGGTTAGGGTAAGGGTTAGGGTTTGGGTTAGAGTTAGGGTAAGGGTAAGTGTTAGGGTTAGTGTTAGGGTTAGGGCTAGGTTTAGGGTAAGGTTTAAGGTTAGGGTTAGGGTTAAGGTTAGGGTTAGGGTTAGGGTTATGTTTAGGGTAAGGATTAGAGTTAGGGTTGGGGTTAGGGTTAGATTTAGGGTTAGCTTAAGTTAAGGGTTAGTGTTAGGGTTAGGGTTAGGGTAAGGATATGTGTTAGGGTTAGGTTTAGGGTTAGGGTTAGGGTTAGCGTTAGGGTAATGGTAAGTTTTAGGGTTATGGTTAGGATTAAGGTAATGGTAAGGGTTAGTTTAGGGTTAGGTTTAGAGTAAGGGTTAGTTTTAGGGTTAGGGTAAGGGTAAGGTTTAGGGTTAGGGTTAGGGTTAGGGTAAGGCAAGGGGTAGGGTTAGGGTTACGGTTAAGGTTAGGTTTAGGGTTAGGTTAAGGGTAAGGGTTAGTGTTAGGTTAGGGTTAGGGTAATGTAATAGTTAGCGTTAGGGTTAGGTTTAGGGTTAGATTTAGGGTAAGGGTTAGGCTGAGGGTTACGGTTAGGATTAGTGTTAGGGTTAGGTTTAGGGTTAGGGTTAGGGTAAGGGTAAGGGTTAGAGTTAGGGTTAGGGTAAGTGTAAGGGTTAGAGTTAGGGTTAGGGTTAGTGTTAGGGATAGGTTTAGGGTTATTGTTAGGGTAAGGGTAAGGGTTAGAGTTAGGGTTAGGGTAAGGGTAAGGTTTAGAGTTAGGGTAAGGGTAAGGTTAGGGTTTGGTTAGG
This sequence comes from Megascapheus bottae, assembly GCA_024803745.1. Classification (NCBI taxonomy): domain Eukaryota; kingdom Metazoa; phylum Chordata; class Mammalia; order Rodentia; family Geomyidae; genus Megascapheus; species Megascapheus bottae. Next base: position 4,131,867 of record JANJXV010000049.1, read on the forward strand.
GTTCGGCTAAGGGTTAGATTTAGGGTTAGTTTAAGCGTTAGGGTTAGGGTTAGGGTTAGCGTTAGAGGTAGTGTTAGGGTTAGGGCAAGGGTAAGGATTAGAGATAGGGTTAGGGTTAGGGTGAGGGTTAGGGTTAAGGTAAGGGTTAGGGTTAGTGTAAGGTTTAGGGTTAGGTTTAGGGTTAGGGTAAGAGTAAGAGTAAGTGTTAGGGTTATGGATAGGCTTAGGGTAAGGGTAAGCGTTAGGGTTAGGGTTAGGTTTAGGGTTAGGGTTAACTTTTGGTTAGGGTTAGGGCAAAAGTTAGGGTTAGGGTTAGGGTCAGGGTTAGGGTTAGTGTTAGTGTTAGTGTTTGGGTTAGGGTTATGGTTAGGGTCAGGGTTAGGGTTAGGGTCAGGGTAAGGGTAAGGGTTAGGGTTAGAGTTAAGGTTAGAGTTAGGGTTAGGGTTAGGGTTCGGGTTAGTGTAAGGGTTAGGGTTAGGGTTAGGGTTAGTGTTAGGGTTAGGGTTAAGGTTAGGGTTAGGGTTAGGTTAAAAGTTAGGCTTAGCGTTAGGTTTATGGTGAAGGTAAGTGTAAGTGTTTGGGTTTGGAGTAGGGTTAGGGTTAGGGTAAGGTTAAGGGTTAGGATTAGGTTAGAGTTGGTTTGGGTTACGAATAGGGTAAGGGTAAGACTTAAGGTTAGGGTTAGGGTTAGGGTTAAGTTTAGGGTTAGGTTTAGCGTTAGGATTAGGTTTAGGTTTAGGTTTAAGGTTAGGGTTAGGGTAAAGGTAAGTGTTAGTGTTAGGGTTGGGTTTAGGGTTAGACTTAAGTTTAGGGTTAGGGTTAGGGTTATGGTTAGGGTTAAGGTTAGAGAAAGGGTAGGGGTTAGGGTTAGGTTTGGGGTTAGGCTTCAGGGTTAGGGTTAGGGTTAGGGGTAGGGTAAGGGTTTTGGTTAGGATAAGGGTAAGGGTTAGGGTTAGGGTTAGGGTTAGGGTTAGCTTTGGGGTTAGGGTTAGACTTAGGGTAAGGGTTAGGGTAAGGTAAGGGTTAGGGTTAGGGTTAGGGTTAGGATTTGGTTTAGTGTAAGGGTTAAGGTTAGGTTTAGGGTTACGGTTAGGGTAAGGGTAAGGGTTATGGTTAGGGTTAGGGTAAGGGTTCGCGTTAGGGTCAGTGTGAGGGTAAGGGTTAAGGTTAGGGTTAGGGTTAGGGTTAGGTGTTATGGTTAGGGTTAGGGTAAGGGTAAGGTTTAGTGTTAGGGTTAGGGTTAGGGGTTATGTTTAGGGTTAGGGTTAGGTTTAGGGTTACGGTTAGGTTTAGGTTTAGGTTTAGGTTTAGGGTAAGGGTAAGGGTTAGGGTTAGGTTTAGGGTTAGGGTAAGACTTAGGGTTAGGGTTAGTGTTAGGGTTAGGGTTAGGGTTAAGTTTAGGGTTAGGGTTAGGGTTAGTGGTTAGGGATAGGTTTAGGGTAAGGGTAAGGGTTAGGGTAAGGGTAAGGTTTAGGGTTAGGGTTAGCTTTAGGGGTTAGGGTTAGGGTTAGTGTAAGGGGAAGGTATAGAGTTAGGGTAAGGGTAAGGGTTAGGGTTAGGGTTAGGGTTAGGGGTTAGGGTTAGGGTAAGGGTAAGGTTTAGAGTTATGGTTAGGGTTAGGGGTTAGGGTTAGGTTTAGGGTAAGGGTTAGGGTTAGGGTAAGCGTTAGAGTTAGGTTTAGGGTAAGGGTAAGGTCTAGGTTTAGGGTTAGTGTTAGGGTTAGATTAAGGGTAAGGGTTAGGGTTAGGGTTAGGGTTAAGGTTTGGGTTAGGGTTAGGGTTAGGGTTAGGGTAAGGGTTATGGTTAGGGTAAGGTTAGAGTTAGGTTTAGGGTTAGGGTTAGGTCTAGGGTTAGGGTTAGGGTTAGGGTTAAGTTTTCATTTAGGGTTCAGTTTAGGGTTAGGGTTAGGGTTAGGCTAAGGGTTAGAATTAGGGTTAGAATAAGGGTTAGTGTTAGTGTTAGGGTTAGGGTTAGGGTTAGGTTTAGGGTTAGGGTTAGGGTAAGGGTAAGGGTTAGGGTTAGGGTAAGGTTTAGGGTTTGGATTAGGGTTAGGGGTTAGTTTTATGGTTAGGGTTAGGCTTAGGATATGGGTTAGGGTTAGGGTTAGGGTAAATGTAAGTGTTAATGTTAAGGTTAGGGTTAGGGTTAGGGTACGGGTTAGGGTTAGGGTAAGGGTTAGGGTTAGGGTAAGGATTAGGTTTAGGGTTAGTGTTAGGTTTATGGTTAAGGTTAGTGTTAGGGTTAGGGTTAGGGTAAGGGTAATGGTTAGGGTTAGGGTAAAGTCTAGACTTAGGGTTAGCGTTAGGGTGAGCATTAGGGTTAGGGTGAGGTTTAGGGGTTAGGTTAGGATTAGTGTAAGGGTTAGGGTTAGGGTTAGGGTAAGGGTTAGGGTTAGGGTTAGGTTAAGCTTAAGGGTTAGCTTAGGGTTAGGTTTAGGGTTAGAATTAGGGTTAGGTTTAGTCTTACGTTTAGGGTTAGGGTAAGTGTAAGGGTTAGGGTTAGGGTTAGGGTTAGTTTAAGGGTTAGGGTTAGGGGTTAGGGTTAGGGTAAGGCTTAGGGTTAGGGTTACTGATAGGGTTAGGGTAAATTTAGGGGTAGGTTTAGTGTTAGGATTAGGGTAATGGTAAGGGTAAGTTTTAGGGTTAGGGTTAGGTTTAGGGTAAGGGTAAGCGTTAGGGTTAGGGTTAGGCTTAGGCTTAGGGTTTGGGTTAAGGTTAGGTTTAGGGTTAGGGTAAGGGTAAGGGTTAGGATTACGGTTAGTGTTACGGTTAGGGTAAGGGTAAGCGTTAGGTTTAGGGTTAGGATTAGCCTTAGAGTTGGGGTTAAGTTTAGAGTTAGGGTTAGGGTAATGGTAAGGGTTAGGGTTAGGGTTAGGGTTAAGGTTAGGGTTAGGGTTACGGTTAGGGTTAGGGTAAGGGTTAGTGTTAGGGTTAGGGTTAGATTTAGGATTAGGGTTAGAGTAAGGGTAAGGTTTAGGGTTAGGTTTAGGGAAAGGGTAAGGGTTACAATTAGGGTTAGGTTTAGGGTAAGGATTAGGGTTAGGGTTAGGGTTAGGCTATGGGTTAGGGTTAGGGTTAGGTTTAGGGTTAGCATTAAGGTTAGGGTTATTGTTAGGGTAAGGGTAAGGGTTAGGGGTTAGAGTTAGGGTTAGGGTTAGTGTTAGGGTAAGGGTTAGGTTTAGGGTAAAGGTTAGGGTAAGGGTTAGGCTTAGGGTTAGGGTTAGGGTTTAGGGTTATGGTTAGTGTTAGGCTTAGGGTATGGGTTAGGGTTAGGTTTAGGGTTAGGGGTTAGGGTTAGGGTTAGGGTTAGGGTTAGGGTTAGGTTTAGGGTAAAGGTTAGGGTAAGAGTTAGGCTTAGGGTTAGGGTTAGGTTTTAGGGTTATGGTTAGTGTTAGGCTTAGGGTATGGGTTAGGGTTAGGTTTAGGGTTAGGGGTTAGAGTTAGGGTTAGGGTTATGGTAAGGCTAAGGGTTAGTGTTAGTTTTAGGGTTAGGGTTAGGGTTAGGTTTAGGGTAAAGTTTAGGGTAAGGGTTAGGCTTAGGGTTAGGGTTAGGGTTTAGGGTTATGGTTAGTGTTAGGCTTAGGGTATGGGTTAGGGTTAGGTTTAGGGTAAGGGTAAGATTTAGGGTTAGGGTTAGGGTTAGGGTAAATGTAAGGGTTAGGGTCAAGGTTAGGGTTAGGGTTAGGGTTAGGTTTAGGGTAAGGGTTAGGGATAGGGTAAAGGTAAGGGTTGGGTTAGGGATAGGGTTAGGTTTAGGGTTAGTGTTAGGGTAAGGGTAAGTGTTAGGGTTAGGTTTAGGGTAAGGTTAAGGCTTAGGGTTAGGGTAAATTTGAGGGTTAGGGTTAGGGATAGGGTTAGGTTTTGGGTTAGTGTTATGGTAAGGGTAAGGGTTAGGATTACGGTTAGTGTTACGGTTAGGGTAAGGGTAAGCGTTAGGTTTAGGGTTAGGATTAGGCTTAGAGTTGGGGTTAAGTTTAGGGTTAGGGTTAGGGTAATGGTAAGGGTTAGGGTTAGGTTAGGGTTAAGGTTAGGGTTAGGGTTAGGGTTAGGGTTAGGGTAAGGGTTAGTGTTAGGGTTAGGGTTAGATTTAGGATTAGGGTTAGAGTAAGGGTAAGGTTTAGGGTTAGGTTTAGGGAAAGGGTAAGGGTTACAGTTAGGGTTAGGTTTAGGGTAAGGATTAGGGTTAGGGTTAGGGTTAGGCTATGGGTTAGGGTTAGGGTTAGGTTTAGGGTTAGCATTAAGGTTAGGGTTATTGTTAGGGTAAGGGTAAGGGTTAGGGGTTAGAGTTAGGGTTAGGGTTAGGGTTAGGGTAAGGGTTAGGTTTAGGGTAAAGTTTAGGGTAAGGGTTAGGCTTAGGGTTAGGGTTAGGGTTTAGGGTTATTGTTAGTGTTAGGCTTAGGGTATGGGTTAGGGTTAGGTTTAGGGTTAGGGGTTAGGGTTAGGGTTAGGGTTAGGGTTAGGGTTAGGTTTAGGGTAAAGGTTAGGGTAAGAGTTAGGCTTAGGGTTAGGGTTAGGGTTTAGGGTTATGGTTAGTGTTAGGCTTAGGGTATGGGTTAGGGTTAGGTTTAGGGTTAGGGGTTAGAGTTAGGGTTAGGGTTAGGGTAAGGCTAAGGGTTAGTGTTAGTTTTAGGGTTAGGGTAAGGGTTAGGTTTAGGGTAAAAGTTAGGGTAAGGGTTAGGCTTAGGGTTAGGGTTAGGGTTTAGGGTTATGGTTAGTGTTAGGCTTAGGGTATGGGTTAGGGTTAGGTTTAGGGTAAGGGTAAGATTTAGGGTTAGGGTTAGGGGTAGGGTAAATGTAAGGGTTAGGGTTAAGGTTAGGGTTAGGTTTAGGGTTAGGTTTAGGGTAAGGGTTAGGGATAGGGTAAAGGTAAGGGTTGGGTTAGGGATAGGGTTAGGTTTAGGGTTAGTGTTAGGGTAAGGGTAAGTGTTAGGGTTAGGTTTAGGGTAAGGTTAAGGCTTAGGGTTAGGGTAAATTTGAGGGTTAGGGTTAGGGATAGGGTTAGGTTTTGGGTTAGTGTTATGGTAAGGGTAAGGGTTAGGGTTAGGTTTAGGGTAGGGGTAAGGGTTAGGGTTAGGTTAGTATAATGGTTAGGGATAGGGTAAGGGTTAGGGTTTGGGTTAGAATTAGGGTAAGGGTAAGTGTTAGGGTTAGGGTTAGGGTTAGGGTTAGGGTTAGGATTAGGTTTAGCGGTTTTGGTTAGGGTTAGGATTAGGGGTAGGGTATGGGTTAGGGTTAGGTTTAGGGTAAGGGTAATGTTTAGGGTTAGGGTTAGGGTTAGTTTTGGGGTTAGGGTTAGGGTACGATTAAGGGTTAGGGTTAGGGTTAGGGTTAGAGTGAGGGTTAGGGTTAGTGTTAGGGTTAGGGTAAGGGTAAGGGTAAGTGTTACGGTTAGGGTTAGGGTTAGGGTTAGGTTTAGGGTTAGGGTTAGGGTAAGGGTAAGGGTTAGTGTTAGGGTTACGGTTAGGTTAAGGGTTAGGATAAGGGTAAAGGTTAGGGTACGGTTTAGGGTTAGGGTTAGGGTTAGGGTTTAGGGTTATGGTTAGTGTTAGGCTTAGTGTATGGGTTAGGGTTAGGTTTAGGGTGAGGGTAAGGTTTAGGGTTAGAGTTAGGGTTAGGGTTAGGGTAAATGTAAGGGTTAGGGTTAAGGTTAGGGTTATGTTTAGGGTTAGGTTTCGGGTAAGGGTTAGGGATAGGGTAAGGGTTAGGGTTGTGTAAGGGATAGGGTTAGGTTTAGGGTTAGTGTTAGGGTAAGGGTAAGTGTAAGGGTTAGGTTTAGGGTAAGGTTAAGGGTTGGGGTTAGGGTAAAGGTGAGGGTTAGGGTTAGTGATAGGGTTAGGTTATGGGTTAGTGTTATGGTAAGGGTAAGGGTTAGGGTTAGGTTTAGTGTAGGGGTAAGGGTTAGGATTAGGTTAGTATAAGGGTTAGGGTTAGGGTAAGGGTTAGGGTTTGGGTTAGAATTAGGGTAAGGTTAAGTGTTAGGGTTAGGGTTAGGGTTAGGGCTAGGTTTAGGGTAAGGTTTAGGGTTAGGGTTAGGGTAAAGGTAAGTGTTATGTTTAGGGTTATGGTTAGGGTTAGGGTTAGGTTAAGGGTAAGGGTTAGGGTTAGGTTTCTGGTTAGGTTTAGGGTTAGGGTTGGGCTTAGGGTTAGGTTAAGGGTAAGTTTTAGGGTTAGTGTTAGGGTTAAGTTTAGGGTTACTGTAAGGGTAAGGGTTAGGGTTAGTGTTAGGGTTAGGTGTTAGCTTTAGTGTTAGGGTTTGGTTTAGGGTTAGGGTTAGGGTTAAGGTTAGGTTTAGGGTTAGGATTCGGGAAAGGGTAAGGGTTAGGGTAAGATTTTGTGTTAGGGTTAGGGTAAGGATTGGGGTTAGGGTTAGGGTAAGGGTAAGGGTTAGGGTTAGGGTTAGGGTTAGCATTAAGTTTAGGGTTAAGGTCAGGGTTAGGGAAAAGGTTAGGGTTAAGGTAAGGGTTAGGGTTAGGTTTAGGGTAAGGGTAAGGATTAGGGTTAGGGTTAGGTTTAGGTTTAGGTTTAGGGTTAGGGTTAGGGTAAGGGTAAAGGTTATGGTTAGGTTTAGGTTTAGGGTTAATGTTAGGGTTAGGGTTAGGATTAAGTTTAGGGTTAGGGTAAGGGTAAGGGTAAGGTTTAGGGTTAGGGTTAGGGTTAGGGAAAGGGTAAGGTTTAGGGTTAGGGTTAGGGTAAGTATTAGGTTTAGATTTAGGGTTGGGGTAAGGATTAGGGTTAGGGTTAGAGTTAGGGTTTGGGTTAGGGTTAGGGTTAGGGTTAGTGTTAGGGTTAGGGTAAGGGTTAGGGTTAGGGTTAGGGTAAGGGTGTTAGGGTGAGGGTTAGGTTTAGGGTTAGGGTAAGGGTAAGGGTTAGGGTTAGGTTTAGGTTTAGGGTTAGGTTAAGGGTAAGGGTTAGGGTTAGGGTTAGGGTTAGGTTTAGGGTTAGGTTTAGGTTTAGGGTTATGGTAAGGGTAAGGGTTAGTGTTAGGGTAAGGGTTAGGGTTAGGGTAAGGGTAAGGGTTAGGGTTAGGATTAGGTTTAGGGTTAGGGTTATGCTAAGGGTAAGGGTTAGGGATAGGGTAAGTGTTAGGGTTAGGGTTAGGGTAAGGTTAAGTGTTAGGGTTACGGTTAGGGTTAGGGTAAGTTTAAGGGTTAGTGTTAGAGTTAGGATTAGTTTTAGTTTAGGGTTAGGGTTACGGTTAGGATAAGGGTAAGTGGTAGGTTTAGGGTTAAGCTAAGGGTAAGTGTTAGGGTTAGGGTTAGGATTAAGTTTAGGGTTAGGTTTAGGCTTAGTTTTAGGGTTAGGGTAAGGCTAAGGGTTAGGGTTAGGGGTTAGAATTAGGGTTAGGTTTAGGGTTAGGGTAAGGTTAGGTTTAGGGTCAGGGTTAGGGTTAGGGTAAGGGTAAGTGTTAGGTTAAGGTTAGGGTTAGGGTAAGGGTAAGGGTTAGGGTTAGGGTTTGGGTAAGGGTAAGTGTTAGGGTTAGGTTTAGGGTTAGGGTTAGCGGAAGGGTGAGGGTTGGGTTAGGGTTAGCCTTAGGGTAAGGGTTAGGGTTAAGTTTAGGTTTAGGGTTAGGATTAGGGTTAGGATTAGGGTTAGGTTTAGGTTTAGCGTTAGGGTTAGGGTAAGGGTAAGGGTTAGGGTTAGGTTAAGGGTTTAGGTTAGAGTTAGGGTTTGGGTTAGGGTTAGGGTTAGGGTTAGGGAAATGGTAAGGGTTAGGGTTAGGGCTAAGTTTAGGGTTAGGGGTCAGTGTTAGGGTTAGGGTTAGGGTGAGGGTAAGGGTAATGTTTAGGGTTAGGGGTTAGAGTTCGGGTTAGGGTTAGGTTTAGTCTTAGGGTTAAGGTAATGGTAAGGGTTAGGGTTCGGGTTCGGGTTAGGTTTACGGTTAGGGTTAGGGTTAGGTTTAGGGTAAGGGTAAGGTTTAGGGTTAGGGTTAGGGTTAGGGTTAGGTTTAGGGTAAGGGTAAGGTTTAGGGTTAGGGTAAGGGTAAGGATTAGGGTTAGGGTTAGGCTTAGGGTTAGGCTTAGGTTTAGGGTTAGGGTAAGGATAAGGATTAGGATAGGGTTAGGTTTAGGGTTAGGGGTTAGTGTTCAGGTTAGGGTTGGGGTTTGGGTAAGGGTTAGGGTTAGGGTTAGGGTAAGGGTTAGGTTTAGGTTTAGGGTTAGGGTAAGGGTAAGCGTTAGGGTTAGTGTTAGGCTTAGGGTTAGGGTTAGGGGTTAGGGTTAGGGTTAGGGTAAGGGTAAGGGTAAGGGTTAGGGTTAGTGTTAGGGTTAGGCTAAGGGTAAGGGTTAGGGTTAAGGTTAGGGTTAGGGTTAGGGTTAGGGTTAAGTTTAGGGTTAGAGTTAGTGTTAGCGTTAGGATTAGGGTGAGGTTTAGGTTTAAGGTTGTGGTTAGGGTTAGGGTAAGGGTAAGTGTTAGGGTTAGAGTTAGGCTTAGGTTTAGACTTAAGGTTAGGTTTAGGGTTAGGATTATGTTTAGGGTTAGGGAAATGTAGGGGTTAGGGTCAGGGTTAGGGTTCGGGTTAGGGTTAGGGTTAGGGTTAGGGTAAGGCTAAGTGTTAGGGTTAGAGTTAGGGTTATTGTTAGGATAAGGGTAAGGGATAGGATCAAGGTTAGGGTTAGGTTTGGGGTTTGGGTTAGCGTTAGGGTTTGATTAAGGTAAGGGTTAGGGTTAGGGTTTTGTTTAGGGTTAGGGTAAGGGGTTAGGGTTAGGGTTAGGGTTAGGTTTAGGGTAAGGGTTAGGGTTAGGGTAAGGTTTAGGGTTAGGGTAAGGGTAAGGGTTAGGGTTAGGGTTAGTGTTAATGTTAAGTTTAGGTTTAGGGTAAGGATAAGGTTTAGGGTTAGGGTTAGGGTTAGGGTTGTGGTGAGGGTTAGGGTTAGGGTTAGGGATTAGGGTTAGGGTTAGGGTTAGGGTTAAGGAAATGGTAGGGTTTAGAGTTAGGGCTAGGGTTAGGGGTTAGGGTTAGGGTTAGGGTAAGGATTAGGGTTAGGGTTAGTGTTAGGGTTAGGGTTAAGTTTCATGTTAGGGTCAAGGTTAGGGTTATGGTTAGGGGTTAGGGTTAGGGTTAGGGTAAGGGTAAGATTTAGGGTTAGGGTTAGGGTTAGGGGTTCGGGTTAGGGTTAGGGTAAGGATAAGGGTAAGGTTTAGGGTTAGGGTAAGGGTAAGGGTTAGGCTTAGGGTTAGTATAAGTTTTAGGGTTAGGGTTAGGGTTAGGGTTTAGGGTTATGGTTAGTGTTAGGCTTAGGGTATGGGTTAGGGTTAGGTTTAGGGTAAGGGTAAGGTTTAGGGTTAGGTTTAGGGTTAGGGTAAATGTAAGGGTTAGGGTTAAGGTTAGGGTTAGGGTTAGGGTTAGGTTTAGGGTAAGGGTTAGGGATAGGGTAAGGGTTAGGGTTGCTTTAGAGATAGGGTTAGGTTTAGGGTTAGTGTTAGGGTAAGGGTAAGTGTTAGGGTTAGGTTTAGGGTAAGGTTAAGGGTTAGGGTTAGGGTAAAGGTGAGGGTTAGGGTTAGGGATAGGTTTAGGTTTTGGGTTAGTGTAATGGTTAGGGTAAGGGTTAGGGTTAGTTTTAGGGTAGGGGTAAGGGTTAAGGTTAGGTTAGTATAAGGGTTAGGGTTAGGGTAAGGGTTAGGGCTTGGGTTAGAGTTAGGGTAAGGGTAAGTGTTAGGGTTAGGGTTAGGGTTAGGATTAGGTTTAGCGGTTTTGGTTAGGGTTAGGGTTAGGGGTAGGGTAAGGGTTAGGGTTAGGGTTAGGGTAAGGGTAATGTTTAGGGTTAGGGTTAGGGTTAGGTTTGTGGTTAGGGTAGGGTACGAATAAGGGTTAGAGTTAGGGTTAGGGTTAGAGTGAGGGTTAGGGTTAGTGTTAGGGTTAGGGTAAGGGTAAGTGTTACGGTTAGTGTTAGGGTTAGGGTTAGGTTAAGGTTTAGGATAAGAGTAAAGGTTAGGTTAAGGTTTAGGGCTAGGATTAGGGTTAGGGTTTAGGGTTATGGTCAGTGTTAGGCTTAGGGTATGGGTTAGGGTTAGGTTTAGGGTAAGCGTAAGGTTTAGGGTTATGGTTAGGGTTAGTTTTAGGGTAAATGTAAGAGTTAGGGTTAAGGTTAGGGTTAGGGTTAGGGTTAGGGTTAGGTTTAGGGTAAGGTTTAGGGTTAGGGTAAGGGTTAGGGTTGGGTTAGGGATAGGGTTAGGTTTAGGGTTAGTGTTAGGGTAAGGGTAAGTGTTAGGGTTAGGTTTAGGCTAAGGTTAAGGGTTGGGGTTAGGGTAAAAGTGAGGGTTAGGGTTAGGGATAGGATTAGGTTTTGGGTTAGTGTTATGGTAAGGGTAAGGGTTAGGGTTAGGTTTAGGGTAGTGGTAAGGTTTAGGGTTAGGTTTGTATAAGGGTTATGGTTAGGGTAAGGGTTAGGGTTTGGGTTAGAGTTAGGGTAAGGGTAAGTGTTAGGGTTAGGGTTAGGGTTAGGGCTAGGTTTAGGGTAAGATTTAGGGTTAGGGTTAGGGTAAAGGTAAGTGTTAGGTTTAGGATTAGGGTTAGGGTTAGGGTTAGGTTAAGGGTAAGGGTTAGGGTTAGGTTTAGGGTTAGGTTTAGGGTTAGGGTTGGGGTTAGGGTTAGGTTAAGGGTAAGTTTTAGGGTTAGTGTTAGGGTTAAGTTTAGGG
>JANJXV010000049.1:4147500-4155000 GCA_024803745.1 Megascapheus bottae
GTTAGGGGTTATGGTTAGGATTAGGGTTAGGTTTAGGTTTAAGGTTAGTGTTAGGTTTAGGGTGTGGTTAGCATAAGGGTAAGGGTTAGGGTTAGGTTTAGGGTAAGGGTAAGGTTTAGGGTTAGGGTTAGTGTAAGTGTTAGGGTTAGGGTTAGGGTTAGGTTTAGGGTTAGGGTTAGAATTAGGGTTAGGTTTAGGGTTAAGGTTAGTGTTAGATTTAGGGTTAGGGTTAGCGTAAGGGTAAGGGTTAGGGTTAGGGTTAAGTTTCAGGTTAGGGTTAAGGTTAGGGTTATGGTTAGGGGTTAGGGTTAGGGTTAGGGAAAGTGTAAGATTTAGGGTTAGGGTTCGGGTTAGGGGTTAGGGTTAGGGTTAGCATAAGGGTAATATTTAGGATTAGGGTTAGGGTTAGGTTTAGTGGTTAGGGTTAGGGTAAGGGTTAGGGTTAGGGTAAGGGTTAGGGTTAGGTTTAGGGTAAGGGTAAGGTTTAGGGTTAGGGTTAGTGTAAGTGTTAGGGTTAGGGTTAGGGTTAGGGTTAGAGTTAGGTTTGGGGTTAGGGTTAGGGTAAGGGTAAGGGTTAGGGTTAGGGTTAGGGTTAGGGTTAGGCTTAGGGTAAGGGTTAGGGTTAAGGTTAGGGTTAGGGTTAGGGTTAGGGTTAGGGTTAAGTTTAGGTTTAGAGTTAGGGTTAGCTTTAGGATTAGGTTGAGGTTTAGCTTTAAGCTTGTGGTTAGGGTTCGGGTAAGTGTAAGTGTTAGGGTTAGAGTTAGGGTTAGGGTTAGACTTAAGGTTATGTTTAAGGTTAGGATTAGGGTTAGGGTTAGGGAAATGTAGGGGTTAGGGTTAGGGTTAGGGTTCGGGTTAGGGTTAGGGTTAGGGTTAGTGTTAGGGTTAGGGTAAGGGTTAGGGTTAGGGTTAGGGTAAGGGTGTTAGGGTTAGGGTTAGGTTTAAGGTTAGGGTAAGTGTAAGGGTTAGGGTTAGGTTTAGGGTTAGGTTTAGTGTAAGGGTAAGGGTTAGGGTTAGGTTTAGGGTTAGGTTTAGGGTTAGGTTTAGGGTTAGGGTTATTGTAAGGGTAAGGGTTAGGGTTAGGGTAAGGGTTAGGGTTAGGGTAAGGGTAAGGGTTAGGGTTAGGATTAGGTTTAGGGGTAGGGTTATGGTAAGGGTAAGGGTTATGGATAGGGTAAGTGTTAGGGTTAGGGTTAGGGTAAGGTTAAGTGTTAGGGTTAGGGTTAGGGTTAGGGTAAGTTTAAGGGTTAGTGTTAGAGTTAGGGTTAGTTTTAGGTTAGGGTTAGGGTTAGGGTTAGGATAAGGGTAAGTGTTAGGGTTAGGGTTAGGATTAAGTTTAGGGTTAGGTTTAGGCTTAGTTTTAGGGTTAGGGTAAGGCTTAGGGTTAGGGTTAGGGGTTAGAATTAGGGTTAGGTTTAGGGTTAGGGTAAGGTTAGGGTAGGGTCAGGGTTAGGGTTAGGGTAAGGGTAAGTGTTAGTTTTAGGGTTAGGGTTAGGGGAAGGGTAAGTGTTAGGGTTAGGGTTTGGGTAAGGGTAAGTGTTAGGGTTAGGTTTAGGGTTTATGGGAAGGTTGAGGGTTGGGTTAGGGTTAGCCTTAGGGTAAGGGTTAGGGTTAACTTTAGGTTTAGGGTTAGGGTTACGGTTAGGATTAGGGTTAGGTTTAGGTTTAGCGTTAGGGTTAGGGTAAGGGTAAGGGTTAGGGTTAGGTTAAGGGTTTAGGTTAGAGTTAGCGTTTGGGTTAGGGTTAGGGTTAGGGTTAGGGAAATGGTAAGGGTTAGGTTTAGGGCTAAGTTTAGGGTTAGGGGTCAGTGTTAGGGTTAGGGTGAGGGTAAGGGTAATGTTTAGGGTTAGGGGTTAGAGTTAGGGTTAGGGTTAGGGTTAGTCTTAGGGTTAAGGTAATGGTAAGGGTTAGGGTTAGGGTAAGGGTAAGTGTTAGGGTTAGGGTTAGGGTTAGGGTAAGGGTTAGGTTTGGGTTAGGGTTAGCCTTAGGATAAGGGTTAGGGTTAACTTTAGGTTTAGGGTTAGGGTTAGGGTTAGGATTAGGGTTAGGTTTAGGTTTAGCGTTAGGGTTAGGGTAAGGGTAAGGGTTAGGGTTAGGTTAAGGGTTTAGGTTAGAGTTAGGGTTTGGGTTAGGGTTAGGGTTAGGGTTAGGGAAATGGTAAGGGTTATGGTTAGGGCTTAGGTTAAGGTTAGGGGTTAGTGTTAGGGTTAGGGTTAGGTTTAGGTTTAGGGTTAGGGTTAAGGTAAGGGTAAGGGTTAGGGTTCGGGTTGTGGTTAGGTTTACGGTTAGGTTTAGGTTTAGGTTTAGGGTAAGGGTAAGGTTTAGGGTTAGGGTAAGTGTAAGGGTTAGGGTTAGGGTTAGGCTTAGGGTTATGGTTAGGGTAAGGATAAGGATTACGGTAGGGTTAGGGTTAGGGTTAGGGTGAGGGTTAGGGTTAGGGTTAGGGGTTAGTGTTCAGGTTAGGGTTGGGGTTAATGTAAGGGTTAGGGTTAGGGTTAGGGTAAGGGTTAGGTTTAGGCTTAGGGTTTGGGTAAGTGTAAGCGTTAGGGTTAGTGTTAGGCTTAGGGTTAGGGTTAGGGGTTAGGGTTAGGGTTAGAGTAAGGGTAAGTGTAAGGGTTAGGGTTAGGGTTAGGGTTAGGCTATGGGTTAGGGTTAGCGTTAAGGTTAGGGTTAGGGTTAGGGTTAAGTTTAGGGTTAGAGTTAGGGTTAGCGTTAGGATTAGGGTGAGGTTTAGGTTTAAGGTTGTGGTTAGGGTTAAGGTAAGGGTAAGTGTTAGGGTTAGAGTTAGGGTTAGGGTTAGACTTAAGGTTAGGTTTAGGGTTAGGATTATGTTTAGGGTTAGGGAAATGTAGGGGTTAGGGTTAGGGTTAGGGTTCGGGTTAGGGTTAGGGTTAGGGTTAGGGTACGGCTAAGTGTTAGGGTTAGGGTTAGGGTTATTGTTAGGATAAGGGTAAGGGATAGGGTCAAAGTTAGGGTTAGGGGTTTGGGTTAGGGTTAGGGTTTGATTAAGGTAAGGGTTAGGGTTAGGGTTAGGTTTAGGGTTAGGGTAAGGGGTTACGGTTAGGGTTAGGCTTAGGTTTAGGGTAAGGGTTAGGGTTAGGGTAAGGATAAGGTTTAGGTTTAGGGTTAGGGTTAGGGGTAAGTTTAGGTTTAGCGTTAGGGTTAGGATTAGGGTTAGGTTTAGGTTTAGGGGTGGGGTTAGGGTAAGGGTAAGGGTTAGGGTTAGGGTTAGTGTAAGGTTAGGGTTAGGTTATGGGTTAGGGTTAGGGAAATGGTAGGGTTTAGGGTTAGGGCTAGGGTTAAGGGTTAGGGTTAGGGTTAGGGTTAGGGTAAGGGTTAGGTTTAGGGTTAGGGTATAGAGTTAGGGTTAGATTTAGGTTTAGGGTTAAGATAAGAGTAATGGGTAGGCTTCGGGTTAGGGTTAGGGTTACGGTTAGGGTTAGGGTTAGGTTTAGGGTAATTTTAAGGTTTAGGCTTAGGGATAGGGTAAGGTTTAGGGTAAGGGAAAGGTTTAGGGTTAGGGTTAGGGGTTAGGGTTAGGGTAAGGGTAAGGGTTAGGGTTAGGGTTAGGGTTAATGTTAAGTTTAGGTTTAGGGTAAGGATAAGTTTTAGGGTTAGGGTTAGGGTTAGGGTTGGGGTGAGGGTTAGGGTTAGGGTTAGGGATTGGGGTTAGGGTTAGGGTTAGGGTAAGGGTAAGGTTTAGGGTTAGTGTTAGTGTAAGGGTTATGGTTAGGGTTAGGTTAGGGTGAGCGTTAGGGTTAGGGTTAGGGTTTGTGTTTCTGGTTAGGGTTAGGATTAGGGTAAGGTTTAGGGTTACGTTTAGTGAATGGGTTAGGATTAGGGTTAGGGTAAGGGTAAGGGTTAGAGTTAGGGGTTAGGTTTAGGGTTAGGGGTCGGGGTTAGGGTTAGGGTTAGGGTAAGGGATAGGGTTAGGGTAAGGGTAAGTTTTAAGGTTAGGGTTAGGGTTAGGGGTTAGGGTTAGGGTTATGGTAAGGGTAAGGTTCAGGATTAGGGTAAGGGGTAGGGGTTTGGGTAAGGGTAAGGGTTAGGGTTAGGGTTAGGGTTTGGGTAAGGATTAGGGTTAGGGTTAGTGATAGGGTTAGGGTTAAGTTTCAGGTTAGGGTTAAGGTTAGGGTTATGGTTAGGGGTTAGGGTTAGGGTTAGGGTAAGAGTAAGATTTAGGGTTAGGGTTAGGGTTAGGGGTTCGGGTTAGGGTTAGGGTAAGGATAAGGGTAAGGTTTAGGGTTAGGGTAAGGGTAAGGGTTAGGCTTAGGGTTAGGCTTAGGTTTAGGCTTAGGGTTAGGGTTAGGGTAAGGATAAGGATTAGTTTAGGTTTAGGGTTAGGGTTAATGTGACTGTTAGGGTTAGGATTAGGGGTTAGTGTTCAGGTTAGGTTTGGGGTTAGGGTAAGTGTTAGGGTTCGGGTTAGGGTAAGGGTTAGGGTTAGGTTTAGGGTTAGTGTAAGGGTAAGCGTTAGGGTTAGTGTTAGGCTTAGGGTTAGGATTAGGGGTTAGGGTTAGGGTTAGGGGTAGGGTTAGGGTAAGGGTAAGTGTTAGGGTTAGGGATAGGGTTAGGGTTAGGTTTGGGTTTAGGGTTAGGGTAAGGGTAAGGGTAAGGGTAAGGGTTAGGGTTAGGGTTAGGCTAAGGGTAAGGGTTAGTGTTAAGGTTAGGGTTAGGGTTAGGGTTGGGGTTAAGTTTAGGGTTAGAGTTAGGGATAGCGTTAGGGGTAGGGTGAGGTTTAGGTTTACGGTTGTGGTTAGGGTTAGGGTAAGGGTAAGTGTTAGGGTTAGAGTTAGGGTTAGGGTTAGACTTAAGGTGAGGTTTAGGGTTAGGATTAGGGTTAGGTTTAGGGAAATGTATGGGTTAGGTTTATGGTTAGGGTTACGGTTCGGGTTAGGGTTAGGGTTAGGGTTAGGTTTAGGGTTAGGGTTAGGGTAAGGCTAAGTGTTAGGGTTAGGGTTAGGTTTAGGGTTAGGGTTAGGATTATTGTTAGGATAAGGGTAAGGGTTAGGGTCAAGGTTAGGGTTAGGGTTAGGGGATAGGGTTAGTGTTAGGGTTTGGTTAAGGTAAGGCTTAGGGTTAGGGTTAGGTTTAGCGTTAGGGTAAGGGGTTAGGGTTAGGGTTAGGGTTAGGTTTACGGTAAGGTTAAGGGTTAGGTTTAGGGTTAGGTTTAGGGTAAAGGTAAGGTTATGGTAAGGTTTAGGGTTAGGGTTAGGGTAAGGGTAAGGTTTAGGTATAGGGTTAGGGTTAGGGGTAAGTTTAGGTTTAGGGTTCGGGTTAGGATTAGGGTTAGGTTTAGGTTTAGGGTTGAGGTTAGGGTAAGGGTAAGGGTTAGGGTTAGGTTTAGTGTTAAGGTTAGGGTTAGGTTTTGGTTACGGTTAGGGAAATGGTAGGGTTTACGGTTAGGGCTAGGGTTAGGGGTTGGGGTTAGGGTTAGGGTTAGGGTAAGGGATAGGGTTAGGGTAAGGGTAAGTTTTAAGGTTAGGGTAAGGGTTAGGGGTTAGGGATAGGATTAGTGTTAGGTTTAGGGTTAGGGTTAGTGTTAGGTTTAGGGTTAGGGTTAGGGTAAGGGTAAGGATTAGGGTTAGGGTTAGGGTACGGATTAGGGTTAGGGTTAGTGTTAGGGTTAGGGTTAAGTTTCAGGTTAGGGTTAAGGTTAGGGTTATGGTTAGGGGTTAGGGTTAGGGTTAGGGTAAGGGTAAGATTTAGGGTTAGGGTTAGGGTTAGGGGTTAGGGTTAGGGTTAGGGTAAGGATAAGGGTAAGGTTTACGGTTAGGGTAAGTGTAAGGGTTAGGTTTAGGGTTAGGGTGAGGGGATAGGGTTAGGGTTAGCATAAGGGAAATATTTAGGGTTAGGGTTAGGGGTTAGGGTTAGGGTTAGGGTAAGGGTTAATGTTAGGATTAGGGTAAGGGTTAGGTTTAGGGTTAGGGTAAGGGTAAGTGTTAGGTTTAGGGTAAGTGTTAGGGTGAGGTTTAGTGTTAAGGTTAGGTTTAGAGTATGGGTTAAGTTTAGGGTTAGGATTAGGGTAAGGGTAAGGGTTAGGGTTAGGGTTAGGGTAAGTGTTCTGGTTAGGGTTAGGGTTAGGGTAAGGATAAAGGTTAGCTTTAGGGTTATGGGTTAGGGATAGGGTTAGGTTTAGGGTAAGGGCAAGTGTTATGTTTAGGCTTAGGGTTAGTTTGAGAGTTAGGGTTAGGGTTAGGTTTAGGGTTAGGTTTAGGGTTAGGGTTAGGGTAAGGGTAATGGTTAGGGTTAGAGTTAGGGTTAGGATAAGGGTAAGGGTTAGGTTTAGGTTTAGGGTTAGGGTTAGAGTTAGGTTTAGGGTTAAGGTAATGGTAAGATTAGGGTTAGGTTTTGGGTTAGTGTTAGGTCAAGGGTTAGGGTTAGGGTTAGGGTAAGGGTTAGGGTTAGGGTTAGGGTAAGGGTAAGGGTTAAGGTTAGGGTTAGACTAAGGGTTATTGTTACAGTTATGGTTAGGTTTAGCGTAAGTGTTAGGTTTAGGGTTAAGGTTAGGCTAAGTGTTAGGTTAAGAGTTAGTGTTAGGGTTAGGTTTAGGGTTGGGGTTAAATTTAGGGTCAGGTTTAGGGTAAGGGTAAGGTTAGGGTTAGGATTAGGGTGAGGGTAAGTGTTAGGGTTAGGGTTAGGGTTAGGGTAAGGGTAAGGGTTAGGTTTAGGGTTAGTTTTAGGGTTAGGGGTTAGGGTTAGGATTAGGGTTAGGTTTATGGTTAGAGTTAGGGTAAGGGTTAGGGTTAGGTTTAGGGTTAGAGTAAGGGTAAGGGTAAGGGTTAATTTTAGGGTTAGGGTTAGGGTTATGGTTGAGGTTAGGGTTAGGATTAGGATTAGGGTAGGTGTAAGGTTTAGGGTTAGGTTTAGGGTTAGGGTTAGGTGTAGGGTAAGAATAAGGGTTAGGGTTAGGGTTAGGGTTAGGGATAGGTTTAGGGTTAGGGTAAGTGTAAGGGTTAGGGTTAGGGTTAGTTTTGGAGTAAGGGTTAGGGTTAGGGTTAGGGTAAGGTCAAGGGTTAGGGTTAGGGTTAGGGTTAAGGTTAGGTTTAGGGTTAGGTTTAGAGTTAGGTTTAGGGTAAGGGTAAGGGTTAGGCTTAGGGTGAGGGTTAGGGTAAGTGTTCCGGTTAGGGTTAGGGTTAGAGTAAGGATAAAGGTTAGGGTTAGGGTTAGGGTTATGGGTTAGGGTTAGAGTTAGGGTTAGGGTTAGGGTTAGGTTTAGGGTAAGGGCAATTGTTAGTTTTATGGTTAGGGTTTGGGTTAGGGTTAGTGTTAGGGTTAGGTTTATTGTTAGGTTAAGGGTTAGGGTTAGGGTAAGGGTAAGGTTTAGGGTTAGAGTAGGGTTAGGGTAAGGTCAGGGTTAGGGTTAGGTTTAAGGTCAGGGTTAGGGTTAAGGTAAGGGTTAGGGTTAAGGTTAGGTTTAGGGTTAGGGTTAGGGTAAGGTTAAGGGTTAGGGTTAAGTTTAGGGTTAGGGTTAGGATAAGAGTAAGGGTTAGGGTTAGG
>JANJXV010000049.1:4157500-4252500 GCA_024803745.1 Megascapheus bottae
GTTAGGGTTAGGGTTAGGGTTAGGGTAAGGGTAAGGTTTAGCGTTAGGGTTAGGGTTAGGTTTAGGGGTTAGGTTTAGGGTTAGGTTTAGGGTTAGGTTTAGGGTTAGGGTTAGGGTAAGGGTTAGAGTTAGGGTTAGGGTAAGGGTTAGGATTAGGGTTAGGGTTAGGTTTATGGTTGGGGTTAAGGTTAGAGTTTGTGTTAGGGTTAGGGTAAGGGTAAGGTTTAGAGTTAGGGTTAGGGTTAGGGTAAGTGTTACGGTTAGGGTTAGGGTTAGGATTAGGGTTAGGGTAAGGGTAAGGGTTAATGTTAGGGTTAGGGTTAGGGTTAGCTGTTAGGGTTAGGGTTAGGTTTAGGGTTAGGTTTAGGGTTAGGGTTAGGGTAATGGTAAGTTTTAGGGTTAGGGTTAGATTTAGGGTTAGGGTAAGGGTTAGGTTTAAGGATAGGGTTAGGGTTAGGTTTAGTGTTAGGTTTAGGGTTATGGTAAGGGTAAGGGTTAGGTTTAGGATTAGGTTTAGGGTTAGGGTAAGGATTAGGGTTAGGGTTAGGGTTAAGTTTAGAGTTATGGTGAGGGTAAGGGTAAGGGTTAGGGTTAGCTTTAGGGTTAGGTTTAGAGTTGGGGTAAAGGTTAGGGTTAGGGTTATGGTAATGGTAAGAGTTAGGGTTAGGGTTAGGGTTAGGGTAAGCATAGTGGTTAGGGTTAGGGTTAGCGTTAGAGTTAAGGTTAGGGTTAGGGTTATGGTTAGGTTTAGTGTTAGGGTTAGGTTAAGGGTAAGGGTTACGGTTAGAGTTAGGGTTAGGGTTAGGGAAAGGGTAAGGGTAAGGGTTAGGGTTAGGGTTAGGGTAAGGATTAGGGTTAGGGTTAGGTTTAGGGTAAGGGTTGCGGTTAGGGTTTGGCTTAGCATTAAGGTTAGGGTTAGGGTTAGGGTAAGGGTAAGGGTTAGGGTTAGGGGTTACAGTTAGGGTTAGGTTTAGGGTTAGGGTTAGGGTAAGGGTAAGGTTTAGGTTTAGGGATAGGTTTAGGGTTATGGTTAGGTTTAGTGTTAGTGTTAGGGTAAGTGTAAAGGTTAGGGTTATGGTTAAGCTTAGGGTTAGGGTTAGGATAAGGGTAAGGGTTAGTTTAGGGTTATTGTTAGGGTTAGGATAAGGGTTAGGGTTAGGATTAGGGGTAGGTTTAGGGTTAGGGTTAGGGTTAGGGTTTGGGTTAGGGTAAGGGTAAGAGTTAGAGTTAGGGTTATGGTTAGAGTTAGGGTAAGGGTAAGGGTGAGAGTGAGGTTTACAGTTAGGGTTAGGGTTAGGGAAAGGATAAGGGTTAGGGTTAAAGTTAAGTTAAGGTTTATGTTTCCAGTTAGGGTTAGGGTTGGGGTAAGGGTAAGGGTTAGGTTTAGGTGTAGGGTTAGGGTTAGGTTAAGGGTAAGGGTTAGGCTTAGGGTTAGAGTTCGGTTTAGTGTTAGGGTAAGGGTAAAAGTTAAGGTTAGGGTTAGGGAAAGGGTAAGGATTAGGGTTAAGGATAGGGTTAGGGTTAGGGTTAGGGATAGGGTTAAGTTTAGGTTTAGGGTGAGTGTAAAAGTAAGGGTTAGGGTTAGGGTTAGGTTTAGGGTAAGGGCAAGGGGTAGGTTTAGGGTTAGGGTTAGGGTTAGGGTTAGGGTTAGATTTAGGATTAGGGTTAGGGTAAGGGTAAGGGTAGGGTTAGGGTTAGGGTTAGGGTTAGGGTTAGGGTAAGGGTAAGGATTATTGTTAAGGATAGGGTTAGGGTTATGTTTAGGGTTAGGGTTAGGGTTATGGTAAGGGTAAGGGTTAGGGTTATGATTACGTTTAGGGTTAGGGTAAGGGTTATGGTTAAGTTTAGAGTTAGGGTGAGGGTAAGGGTTAGGGTTAGGTTTAGGGTTAGGTTTAGAGTTTGGGTTAAGGTTAGGTTTAGGGTTATGGAATGGGTAAGAGTTAGGGTTAGGGTTAGGGTTAGGGTTAGGGTTAGCGTTAGAGTTAAGGTTAGGGTTAGGGTTAGGGTTAGGGTTAGGGAAAGGGTAAGTGTTAGGGTTACTGTTAGGATTAGTGTTAGGGTTAGGTTAAGGGTAAGGGTTAGGGTTAGAGTTATGGTTAGGGTTAGGGGAATGGTAGGGGTTAGGTTTAGGGTTAGGGTAAGGTTTAGGTTTAGGGTTAGGGTTAGGGTAAGGGTTAGGGTTAGGGTTTGGGTTAGCATTAAGTTTAGGGTTAGGGTTGGGGTTAGGGTAGGGTTTAGGGTTAGGGATAGGGTTAGGGGTTTCAGTTAGGGTTAGATTTAGGGTTAGGGTTAGGGTAAGGGTAAGGTTTAGTGTTAGGGATAGGGTTAGGGTTATGGTTAGGATTAGTGTTAGTGTTAGGGTAAGTGTAATGGTTAGGGTTAGGGTTAGGATAAGGGGAAGGGTTAGGTTAGGGTTAGGGTTAGGTTTAGGATAAAGGTTAGGGTTAGGGGTAGGTTTAGGTTTAGGGTTGGGGTTAGGGTTAGGGTAAGGGTAAGGGTTAGGTTTGGGTTAGGTTTAGATTTAGGTTAAGGGTAAGGGTGAGAGTTAGGTTTAGGGTTAGGTTTAGGGTAAGGGTTAGGTTTAAGGTCAGGGTTAGGTTTAGGGTAAGGGTTAGGGTTAGGGTTAGAGTTCGGTTTAGTGTTAGGGTAAGGGTAAGGGTTAAGGTTAGGGTTAGGGAAAGGATAAGGTTTAGGGTTAAGGTTAAGTTTATGTTTAGGGTTATGGTTAGGGTTAGGGTTAGGGTTTGGGTAAACGTAAGGGTTAGGGTTAGGTTTAGGGTTAGGCTTAGGTTAAGAGTAAGGGTTAGGGTTAGGGTTAGAGTTCGGTTTAGTGTTAGAGTATGGGTAAGGGTTAAGGTTAGGGTTAGGGAAAGGGTAAGGTTTAGGGTTAGGTTTAGGGTTAGGGTTAAGTTTAGGTTTAGGGTGAGTGTAAAGGAAAGTGTTAGGGTTAGGGTTAGGGTTAGGGTAATGGTTATGGTTAGCGTTAGGGTTAGAGTAGGGGTTAGGGTAAGGGTAAGTGTTATATATAGGGTTAGGGTTAGGATAAGGGTAAGGGTTAGGGTTAGGGTTAGGGTTAGGCTTAGGGGTTAGTTTTAAGGTGAGTGTTAGGGTTATGTTTGGGGTTAGGGTTAGGGTAAGGGTTAGGGTTAGGTTTAGGGTTAGGTTTAGGGTTAGGGTAGGGTTCAGGTTAGGGTTAGGGTTAGGGTTATGGCAAGGGTAAGGGTTAGGGTTATGGTTTGGGTTAGATTTAGGGTTAAGGTTAGGGTTAGGGTTAGGTTTAGAGCTAGGGTTAGGGTAAGGGTAAGGGTTAGGTTTAGGGTTAGGATTAGGTTTAGGTTTAGGGTTAGGGTAAGGGTAAGGGTTAGGATTAGCGTTAGGGTTAGGTTTAAGGTTAGAGTTAGGGTTAGGGTTAGGTTTAGGGTTAGGCTTAGGGTAAGGGTAAGGGTTAGGTTTAGGGTTAGAATAAGGATTAGAATTAGGGTAAGGGTTAGGGTAAGGTTTAGGGTTATCGTTAGGGTTAGCATTAAGGTTAGGTTTAGTTTTAGGGTAAGGGTAAGCGTTAGGGTTAGGTTTAGGGTTACGGTTAGGGTTAGGGGTTAGCCTTAGGGTTAGGTTTAGGGTTAGGGTTAGGGTTAGGATAAGAGTTAGGGTTAGGGATAGGCTTATTGTTCGGGTTAAGTTTAGGGTTAGGGTTAGAGTAAGGGTAAGGGTTAGGGTTAGGGTTAAGTTTAGGGTTAGGGTAAGGGTAAGGGTTAGGGTTAAGTTTACGGTTAGCGTAAGGTTAGGGTTAGGGTTAGGGTTAGGGTTAGGGTAAGGGTTAAGGTTAGGGTTAGGGTTAGGGTTAGGGTAAGGGTTAGGGTTAGGGCAAGGGTAAGGGTTAGCATTAAGGTTAGGGTTAGGGTTAGGTTAAGGGTAAGGGTTAGGGTTAGGGTTAGGGGTTACAGTTAGAATTAGGTTTAGGTTTAGGTTTAGGGTAAGGGTAAGGTTAAGGGAAAGGGTTAGCATTAAGGTTAGGGTTAGGGTTAGGGTAAGGGTACGGTTTAGGGTTAGGGGTTACAGTTAGGGTTAGGTTTAGGGTTAGTGTTAGAATAAGGGTAAGGGTTAGGGTTAGGGATAGGGTTAGTGTAAGGGTTATGTTTAGGGTTAGTGTTAAGGTTAGGATAAGTGTTAGGTTTAGGGTTAAGGTTAGGGTTAGGGTTAGGGTAAGGTAAGGGTTAGGTTAGGGCTAGGGTTGGGGTTAGGATAAGGGTTAGGGTTAGGGTTAGGTTTAGGTTTAAGGTTAGGGTTAGGGTTAGGGTTAGTGTTAGCGTAAGGGTAAGGGTTAGGGTTAAGGTTAGGGTTAGGGTTAGGTTTAGGGTAAGGGTAAGGATTACTGTTAGGTTTAGGGTTATGGTTAGGGTAAGGGTAAGGGTTAGGTTTAGTGTTAGGGTTAGGGTTAGGGTTAGGGAAAGGATAAGGTTTAGGGTTAAGGTTAGGTTTAGGGTTAGGGTTAGGGTTAAGTTTAGGGTTAGGGTTAGGGTAAGGGTAAGGGTTAAGATTAGCGTTAGGGTCAGGGTAGAGGTTAGGGTAAGGGTAAGGGTTAGGATAAGGGTAAGGGTTAGGGTTAGGGTTAGGCTTAGGTGTTAGGGTTAGGTTTAGGGTTAGGTTTAATTTTGGGGTTAGGGTTAGGGTAAGGGTAAGGGTTAGGGTTAGGGTTAGGTTAGTCTTAGTTTTAGGCTTAGGGTTCGGGTAATGGTAAGGGTTAGGGTTAGGGTTAGGTTTAAGGTTATGGTTAGGGTTAGGGTTAGGTTCAGGATTAGGGTTTGGGTAAGGGTAAGGGTTAGGGTTAGGTTTTGGGTTCGGGTTAATGTTAGGATTAGGGTTATGGTTAGGGTAAGGGTTATGGTTAGGGTAAGGGTTAGGTTTAGGGTTAGGGTTAGGGTTAGGTTAAGGATTAGGGTTAGGGGTTACGGTCTCGTTAGGCTTCGGGTTAGGGTTTGGGTACGTGTTAGGTTTAGGTTTAGGGTTAGGGTAGGTGTTAGGGTAAGGGTTAGGGTTAGGGTTAGGTTTAGGGTTGGGATTAAGGTTACGGTTAGGGTTAGGGTAAGGGCAAGGTTTAGGATTAGGGTTACGGTTAGGGCAAGTGTAAGTGTTAGGGTTAGGGTTAGGGTTGGGGTTTGTGTTAGGGTTAGGGTTAGGGTTAGGGTTAGGGTAAGGGTAAGTGTTAGGATTAGGGTTAGGGTTTAGGTTTAAGTTTAGCGTTAGGGTAAGGGTAAGGGTAAGGGTTAATGTTAGGGTTAGGGTTAGGGTTACCTGTTAGGGTTAGGGTTAGGGTTAGGGTTAGGTTTAGGGTTAGGGTTAGATTTAGGGTTAGGGTTAGGGTAAGGGTAAGAGTTAGGGTTAGGGTAAGGCTTCAGGTTAGGGTTAGGGTTAGGGTTAGGGTAAGGGTAAGGGTTAGGGTTATGGTTTGGGTTAGAGTTAGGGGTAGGGTAAGGGTAAGGGTTAGGGTTAGGGTTAGGTTTAGTGTTAGGTTTAGCGTAAGGGTTAGGGTTAGGGTTTAGGGTTAGTGTTAGGGTTAGGTTAAGAGTTAGGGTTAGGTTAAGGTTTAGGTTTAAGTTTAGGTTTAGGATAAGGTTATGGTTAATTGTAGTCTTAGGGTAAGGGTAAGGGTTAGGGTTAAGGTTAGGGTTAGGGTGATTTTTAGGGTTAGGTTTAGGGTAAGGGTAAGGGTTAGGGTTAGGGTTAAGGTTAAGGTTAGGGTTAGGGTTAGGGTTAGGGTAAGGGTTAGGGTTAGGATTAGGGTAAGGGTTAGGGTTAGGGTTAGGGTTAGGGTTAGGGTAAGAGTTAGGGGTAGGGTAAGGGCAAGGGTTAATGTTAGGGTAAAGTTTAGGTTTAGGGTTAGGTTTATGCTAAGGGTAAAGTTTAGGGTTGGGTTAGGGTTAGAGTAAGGGCAAGGTTTAGGTTTAGGGTTAGGGTAAAATTTAGGTTTAGGGTTAGGTTTAGGGTAAGGGTAAGGGGTAGGGTTAGGGTTAGGATTAAGGTTAAGGTTAGGGTTAGGGTTAGGGTTAAGGTTACGGTAAGGGTTAGGGTTAGGGTTAGGGTAAGGGTAAGGGTGAGGGTTAGGGTTACGGTTAGGCTAAGGGTTAGGGTTAGGGTTAGGGTAAGGGTAAGGGTTAGGGTTAGGGTTAGGGTTAAGGTTAGAGTTAGGGTGAGGGTAAGGGTAAGGTTTAAGCTTAGGTTTAGGGTTAGGGTTAGAATAAGCGTAAAGGTTAGGGTTAGGGTTAGGGTTAGGGTAAGGGTAAGGGTTATGCTTAAGGTTAGGGTTAGGGTTAGGGTTAGGGTAAGGGTTAGGTTTAGGATTAGGGTTAGGGTTAGGGTAAGGTTTTGGGTTAGGGTTAGGGTTAGGGTTAGGTTTAGGTTTATGGATAGGTAAGGGTAAGGGTTAGAGTTAGGATTAGGGTTAGGTTTAGTGTTGCAGTTAAGTTTAGGGTTAGGTTTAGAGTTAGGGTAAGTGTTAGGGTAAGGGTAAGGCTTAGGTTTAGGGTTAAGGTTAAGTGTTAGGGTTAGATTTAGATTAAGGTTAAGGGTTAGCGTTAAGGTTAGGGTTTGGGTAAGGGTTAGTTTTAGGGTTAGGGTTAGGGTTAGGGTTAGGGTTAGGGTTAGGGTAAGTGTAAAGGTTAGGATTAGGGTTAGGGTTAAGGTTAGGGTTAGGGTTGGGGTTAAGGTTAGGATAAGGGAAAGTGTTAGGATTAGGGTTAGGAATAGGGAAATGTTAGGGGTTAGGGTTAGGGTTAGTGTTAGGGTTAGGTTTAGGGTTAGGGTTACAGTAAGGTTTAGGGTTAGGGTTAGGGTTAGGTTTAGGGTAAGTGTTAGGGTTAGGGTTAGGGTTAGGGTAAGGATTAGGGTTAGGGTAAGGATAAGGGTTAAGGTTAGGATTAGGGTTAGGGTTAGGTTAGGGTTAGGGTCAGGGTTAGGGTTAGGGTAAGGATAGCGGTAGCGTAAGGGTTAGGGTTAAGGTTAGGGTAACGGTTAGGGTTCGGGTTAGGGTAAGGATAAGGGTTAGGGTTAAGTTTAGGGTTAGGGTTAGGTTTAGGGTTTGGGTTAGGGTTAGGTTTAGGGTAAGGGTATGATTTAGGGTTAGGGGTAGGGTTAGCGTTAAGGTTAGGGTTAGGGTTAGCGTTAGGGTTAAGGTAAGGGTTAGGGTTAGGGTTAGGGTAAGGTTTAGGTTTAGGGTTAGGGTTTGGGTTAGAGTTATGTTTAGGGTTAGGGTAAGGGTAAGGATTAGGTTTAGGGTTAGGGGTAGGTTAAGGATTAGGGTTAGGGCTTAGGGTTAGGGTTAGGGTTAGGGTAAGGATTATGTTTAGGATTAGCGTAAGGGTTAGGTTAGGGTATGGGTTAAGTTAGGGTGAGAGTAAGGTTAAGGGTTAGGGTTAGGGTTAGGGTTAGGATAAGTGTTCTGGTTAGGGTTAGGGTTAGGGTAAGGGTAAACTTTAGGGTTAGGGTTAGGGTTATGGGTTATGGTTATGGTTAGGGTTAGGTTTACGGTAAGGGCAAGGGGTAGGTTTAGGGTTAGGGTTAGGTTTAGGGGTAGGGTTAGGGTTAGTTTTAGGGTTAGGGTTAGGGTAAGGGTAAGGTTTAGGTTTAGAGTTAGGGTTAGGGTAAGGGTAAGGGTTGGGTTAGGTTTAGGTTTAGGGTTAGTGTAAGGGTAAGGGTTAGATTTAGGGTTAGGGTTATGGTTAGGGTAAGGGTAAGGGTTAGGGTTAGGGTTAGGGTTAGGTTTAGGGTTAGGGTTAGGGTTAGGGTAAGGGTTAGGGTTAGGCTTAGGGTAAGGGATAGGGTTAGGTTTAGGGTAAGGTTTAGAGTTAGGTTTAGGGTTAGGGTAAGGGTAAGGATTAGGGTTAGGGTTAGGGTAAGGATTAGGGTTAGGATTAGGGTAAGGTTTAGGGTTAGGGTATGAGTTAAGTTTAGGATTAGGGTGAGAGTAAGGGTAAGGGATAGGGTTAGGGTAGGGTTAGGATAAGTGTTCTGGTTAGGGTTAGGGTTAGGGTAAGGGTAAAGTTTAGGGTTAGGGTTAGGGTTATGGGTTAGGGTTATGGTTAGGGTTAGGTTTAGGGTTAGGGTTAGGGTTAGGTTTAGGGTAAGGGTATGATTTAGGTTTAGTGTTAGGGTAAGTGTTAAGGTTAGGGTTAGGGTTAGCTTTAGGGTTAGGGTAAGGGTTAGGGTTAGGGTTAGGGTAAGGGTTAGGCTTAGGGTTAGGGTTTGGGTTAGAGTTAGGTTTAGGGTTAGGGTAAGAGTAAGGGTTAGGGTTAGGGTTAGGGTTAGGTTAAGGGTTAGGTTTAGGGGTTAGGGTTAGTGTTAGGGTTAGGGTTAGGGTAAGGGTTAATGTTAGGTTTAGGGTAACGGTTAGGGTTAGGGTTAGTGTAAGGGTAAGTGTTATGTTTGGGTTAGGTTTAGGGTAAGTGTTAGGGTAAGGGTTAGGGTTAGGGTTAGGTCTAGAATATGGGTTAAGTTTAGGGTTAGGGTTAGGGCAAGGATAAGGGTTAGGGTTAGGGTTAGGGTTAGGGTAAGTGTTCTGGTTAGGGTTAGGGTTAGGGTAAGGATAAAGGTTAGTATTAGGGTTATGGGTTAGGGTTAGGGTTAGGTTTAGGGTAAGGGCAAGGGTTAGGTTTAGGCTGAGGGTTAGTTTTAGGGTTAGGGTTAGGGTTAGGTTTAGGGTTAGGTTTAGGGTTAGGGTTAGGGTAAGGGTAATGGTTAGGGTTAGAGTTAGTGTTAGGGTAAGGGTAAGGGTTAGGGTTAGGTTTAGGGTTAGGGTTAGAGTTAGGTTTAGGGTTAGGGTAAGGGTAAGGGTTAGGGTTAGGGTTAGACTAAGCGTTATTGTTAGAGTTAGGGTTAGCGTAAGTGTTAGGGTTAGGGTTAAGATTAGGCTAAGTGTTAGGTTAAGATTTAGTTTTAGGATTAGGTTTAGGGTTGGGGTTAAAGTTAGGGTCAGGTTTAGGGTAAGGTTAAGGTTAGGGTTAGGATTAGGGTGAGGGTAAGTGTTAGGGTTAGGGTTAGGGTTAGGGTTAGGGTAAGGGTAAGGTTAAGGGTTAGGGTTAGGGTTAGGGTTAGGGTTAGGGTTAGAGTTAGGTTTAGGGTTAGGGTAAGAGTAAGGATTAGGGTTATGGTTAGGGTTAGGTTAAGGTTGAGGGTTAGGGGTTAGGGTTAGGGTTAGGGTTAGGGTAAGGGTTAACGTTAGGTTTAGGGTAAGGGTTTTGGTTAGGGTTTGGGTAAGGGTAAGTGTTAGGTTTAGGGTTAGGTTTAGGGTAAGTGTTAGGGTAAGGGTTAGGGTTAGGTTTAGGGTTAGGGTTAGGATTAGGATTAGGGTAAGTGTAAGGTTTAGGGTTAGGGTTAGGGTTAGGTGTAGAGTAAGGGTAAGGGTTAGGGTTAGGGTTAGGGTTAGGTTTAGGGTTAGGGTAAGTGTAAGGGTTAGGGTTAGGGTTAGGGTTAGAGTAAGGTTTAGGGTTAGGGTTAGGGTAAGGTCAAGGGTTAGGGTTAGGGTTAGGGTTAAGGTCCGGTTTAGGGTTAGGTTTAGGGTTAGGTTTAGAGTTAGGTTTAGGGTAAGGGTAAGGGTTAGGGTTAGGGTTAGGGTTAGAGTTAGGTTTAGGGTTAGGGTAAGTGTAAGGATTAGGGTTAGGGTTAGGGTTAGGTTAAGGTTTAGGGTTAGGGTTAGGGTTAGAGTTAGGTTTAGGGTTAGGGTAAGAGTAAGGGTTAGGGTTATGGTTAGGGTTAGGTTAAGGTTGAGGGTTAGGGGTTAGGGTTAGGGTTAGGGTTAGGGTAAGGGTTAACGTTAGGTTTAGGGTAAGGGTTTTGGTTAGGGTTTGGGTAAGGGTAAGTGTTAGGTTTAGGGTTAGGTTTATGGTAAGTGTTAGGGTAAGGGTTAGGGTTAGGGTTATGTTTAGAATATGGGTAAAGTTTAGGTTTAGGGTTAGGGTAAAGGTAAGGGTTAGGGTTAGGGTTAGGGTAAGTGTTCTGGTTAGGGTTAGGGTTAGGGTAAGGATAAAGGTAAGTTTTAGGGTTATGGGTTAGGGTTAGGGTTAGGTTTAGGGTAAGGTCAAGGGTTAGGTTTAGGCTTAGGGTTAGTTTTAGGGTTAGGGTTAGGGTTAGGTTTAGGGTTAGGTTTAGGCTTATGGTTAGGGTAAGGGTAATGTTTAGGGTTAGAGTTATGGTTAGGGTAAGGGTAAGGGTTAGGGTTAGGATTACGGTTAGGGTTAGAGTTAGGTTTAGGCCTAGGGTAACGGTAAGATTCGGGTTAGGTTTTGGGTTAGTGTTAGGTCAAGGGTTAGGGTTAGGGTTAGGGTTAGGGTAAGGATTAGGGTTAGGGTTAGTGTTAGGGTTAGGGTAAGGGTAAGGGTTAGGGTTAGGGTTAGACTAAGGTTTATTGTTAGAGTTAGGGTTAGGGTTAGCGTAAGTGTTAGGGTTAGGGTTAAGGTTAGGCTAAGTGTTAGGTTAAGAGTTAGTGTTAGGGTTAGGTTTAGGGTTGGGGTTAAGGTTAGGGTCAGGTTTAGGGTAAGGGTAAGGTTAGGGTTAGGATTAGGGTGAGGGTAAGTGTTAGGGTTAGGTTTAGGGTTAGGGTTAGGGTAAGGGTAAGGGTTAGGGTTAGGGTTAGTATTAGGGTTAGGAGTTAGGGTTAGGTTTAGGGTTAGGTTTATGGTTAGGGTTAGGGTTAGGGTTAGATTTAGAGTTAGGGTAAGGGTAAGTGTAAGGGTTAATTTTAGGGTTAGGGTTATGGTTATGGTTGAGGTTAGGGTTAGGATTAGGATTAGGGTAAGTGTAAGGTTTAGGGTTAGGTTTAGGGTTAGGTGTAGGGTAAGGGTAAGGGTTAGGGTTAGGGTTAGGGTTAGGTTTGTGGTTAGGGTAAGTGCAAGGGTTAGGGTTAGGGTTAGGGTTAGAGTAAGGGTTAGAGTTAGGGTTAGGGTATGGTCAAGGGTTAGGGTTAGGGTTAGGGTTAAGTTTAGGTTTAGGGTTAGGTTTAGGGTTAGGTTTAGAGTTAGGTTTAGGGTAAGGGTAAGGGTTAGTGTTAGGGTAAGGGTGAGGGTTAAGTTTAGGGTTAGGGTTAGGGTTAGGGTAAGGGTTAGGGTTAGGGTTAGAGTAAGGGTTAGGGTTAGGGTTAGGGTTAGAGTTAGGTTTAGGGTTAGGGTAAGGGTAAGGATTAGGGTTAGGTTTAGGGTTAGGGTTAGGGTTAGGATAAGGGTTATGGTTAGGGTTAGGGTAAGGGTTAGGGTTAGGGTTAGGGTTAGGGTTAGGGTTAGAGTTAGGTTTAGGGTTAGGGTAAGGGTAAGGATTAGGGTTAGGGTTAGGGTTAGGTTAGGGTTAGTGTTAGGGTTAGGGTTAGGGTAAGGATTAGGGTTAGGATTAGGGTAAGGTTTAGGGTTAGGGTATGGGTTAAGTTTAGGATTAGGGTGAGAGTAAGGGTAAGGGTTAGGGTTAGGGTTAGGGTTAGGATAAGTGTTCTGGTTAGGCTTAGGGTTAGGGTAAGGGTAAAGTTTAGGGTTAGGGTTAGGGTTATGGGTTAGGGTTATGGCTAGGGTTAGGTTTAGGTTTAGGGTTAGGGTTAGGTTTAGGGTAAGGGTATGATTTAGGGTTAGGGTTAGGGTTAGGGTTAGGGTAAGGGTTAGGTTTGGGGTTAGGGTTTGGGTTAGAGTTAGGTTTAGGGTTAGGGTAAGAGTAAGGGTTAGGTTTAGGATTAGGGTTAGGTTAAGGGTTATGGTTAGGGGTTAGGGTTAGGGTTAGGGTAAGGGTTAATGTTAGGATTAGGGTAAGGGTTAGGTTTAGGGTTAGGGTAAGGGTAAGTGTTAGGTTTAGGGTAAGTGTTAGGGTGAGGTTTAGTGTTAAGGTTAGGTTTAGAGTATGGGTTAAGTTTAGGGTTAGGATTAGGGTAAGGGTAAGGGTTAGGGTTAGGGTTAGGGTAAGTGTTCTGGTTAGGGTTAGGGTTAGGGTAAGGATAAAGGTTAGCTTTAGGGTTATGGGTTAGGGATAGGGTTAGGTTTAGGGTAAGG
This sequence comes from Megascapheus bottae, assembly GCA_024803745.1. Taxonomy (NCBI): domain Eukaryota; kingdom Metazoa; phylum Chordata; class Mammalia; order Rodentia; family Geomyidae; genus Megascapheus; species Megascapheus bottae. The sequence goes on from JANJXV010000049.1 coordinate 4,169,515, forward strand.
GCAAGTGTTATGTTTAGGCTTAGGGTTAGTTTGAGAGTTAGGGTTAGGGTTAGGTTTAGGGTTAGGTTTAGGGTTAGGGTTAGGGTAAGGGTAATGGTTAGGGTTAGAGTTAGGGTTAGGATAAGGGTAAGGGTTAGGTTTAGGTTTAGGGTTAGGGTTAGAGTTAGGTTTAGGGTTAAGGTAATGGTAAGATTAGGGTTAGGTTTTGGGTTAGTGTTAGGTCAAGGGTTAGGGTTAGGGTTAGGGTAAGGGTTAGGGTTAGGGTTAGGGTAAGGGTAAGGGTTAAGGTTAGGGTTAGACTAAGGGTTATTGTTACAGTTATGGTTAGGTTTAGCGTAAGTGTTAGGTTTAGGGTTAAGGTTAGGCTAAGTGTTAGGTTAAGAGTTAGTGTTAGGGTTAGGTTTAGGGTTGGGGTTAAATTTAGGGTCAGGTTTAGGGTAAGGGTAAGGTTAGGGTTAGGATTAGGGTGAGGGTAAGTGTTAGGGTTAGGGTTAGGGTTAGGGTAAGGGTAAGGGTTAGGTTTAGGGTTAGTTTTAGGGTTAGGGGTTAGGGTTAGGATTAGGGTTAGGTTTATGGTTAGAGTTAGGGTAAGGGTTAGGGTTAGGTTTAGGGTTAGAGTAAGGGTAAGGGTAAGGGTTAATTTTAGGGTTAGGGTTAGGGTTATGGTTGAGGTTAGGGTTAGGATTAGGATTAGGGTAGGTGTAAGGTTTAGGGTTAGGTTTAGGGTTAGGGTTAGGTGTAGGGTAAGAATAAGGGTTAGGGTTAGGGTTAGGGTTAGGGATAGGTTTAGGGTTAGGGTAAGTGTAAGGGTTAGGGTTAGGGTTAGTTTTGGAGTAAGGGTTAGGGTTAGGGTTAGGGTAAGGTCAAGGGTTAGGGTTAGGGTTAGGGTTAAGGTTAGGTTTAGGGTTAGGTTTAGAGTTAGGTTTAGGGTAAGGGTAAGGGTTAGGCTTAGGGTGAGGGTTAGGGTAAGTGTTCCGGTTAGGGTTAGGGTTAGAGTAAGGATAAAGGTTAGGGTTAGGGTTAGGGTTATGGGTTAGGGTTAGAGTTAGGGTTAGGGTTAGGGTTAGGTTTAGGGTAAGGGCAATTGTTAGTTTTATGGTTAGGGTTTGGGTTAGGGTTAGTGTTAGGGTTAGGTTTATTGTTAGGTTAAGGGTTAGGGTTAGGGTAAGGGTAAGGTTTAGGGTTAGAGTAGGGTTAGGGTAAGGTCAGGGTTAGGGTTAGGTTTAAGGTCAGGGTTAGGGTTAAGGTAAGGGTTAGGGTTAAGGTTAGGTTTAGGGTTAGGGTTAGGGTAAGGTTAAGGGTTAGGGTTAAGTTTAGGGTTAGGGTTAGGATAAGAGTAAGGGTTAGGGTTAGGGTTAGGGTAAGGGTTAGGGTTAGGTTTAGGGTAGATGTTAGGGTTAGGGTTAAGATTAGGGTAAGGGTTAGGGTTAGGGTCAGGGTTAGGGTTAGGGTTATGTTAAGGGTAAGGGTTGGATTAGTGTTAGGTTTAGGGTTAGGGTAAGATTTAGGGTTAGGTTTAGGGTTAGGGTTATGTGTAGGGTAAGGGTAAGGGTTAGGGTTAGGGTTAGGGTTAGGGTTAGGGTTAGGTTTAGGGTTAGGGTAAGTGTAAGGGTTATGGTTAGGGTTAGGGTTAGATTAGGGGTTAGGGTTAGGGTTAGGGTAAGGGCAAGGGTTAGGGTAGGGTTAGGGTTAAGGTTAGGTTAAAGGTTAGGTTTAGGGTTAGGTTTAGGGTTAGGTTTAGGGTAAGGGTAAGGGTTAGGGTTAGGGTTAGGTTTAGGGTTAAGATTAGGGTTAGGGTTAGGGTTAGGGTAAGGTTAAGGGTTAGGGTTAGGTTTAGGGTTAAGTTTAGGGTAAGGATAAGTGTTAACTTTAGGGTTAGGGTTAGGTTTAGGGTTAGGGTTAGGGTTAGGGTTAGGGTAAGGATAACGGTTAGGGTTAAGTTTAGGGTTATGGTTAGAGTTAGGTTTAGGTTTAACGTTAGGGTTAGGGTGTGCGTAAGGGTAAGAGTTAGCGTTAGGTTTAGGTTTAGGGTTAGGGTTACGGTTATGGTTAGGGTTATTGTTAGGGTTAGGGTTAGGGTAAGGGTTGTGTTAGGGTTACCGTTAGGGTACGGGTAAGGGTTAGGGTTAGGGTTAAGGTAAGGGTTGGATTATTGTTAGGTTTAGGGTAAGGGTAAGTTTTAGGGTTAGGGTTAGGTGTAGGGTAAGGGAAAGGGTTATGGTTAGGTTTAGGGTTACGGTAAGCATAAGGATTAGGGTTAGGTTTAGGGTAAGGGCACGGCTTAGGGTTAGGGTTAGGTTTAAAGTTAGGTTTAGGGTTAGGTTTAGGGTTAGGTTTAGGGTTAGGTTATGGTTAGGGTTAGGGTTAGGGTTAGGGTAAGGGTTAGGGTTAGGGTTAGGGTAAGGGTTAGGGTTAGGGTTAGGGTTAGGGTTAGAGTTAGGTTTAGGGTTAGGGTAAGGCTTAGCGTTAGGGTTAGGGTTACGTTAAGTGTAAGGGTTAGGGGTTAGGGTTAGGGTTAGGGTTAGGGTATGGGTTAGGGTTATGTTTAGGGTTTGGGTTAGGGTTAGGTTTAGTTTTAGGGTTAGAATAAGGGTAAGGGTTAGGGTTAGGATTAGGGTTAGGTTAAGGGTTAGGGTTCGGGTAAGGGTAAGGGTTAGGGTTAGGGTAAGGGTAAGTGTTAGGGTTAGGATTAGGGTTAGGTTTAGTGTTGGGGGTAAGGTTAGCTTTAGGGTTAGGGTAAGGGTAAGGGTTAGGGTTAGGGTTAGTGTTAGGGTAAGTGTTAGGGTAAGGGTAAGGTTTAGTGTTAGGGTTAGTGTTAGTGGTTAGGATTAGGGTTAAGGTTAGGTTTAGGGTTAATGTCAGATAACGGTAAGGGTTAGCGTTAGGGTTAGTGTTAGGGTTAGGGTTAGTGTTAGTTTTATTGTTAGGGTTAGGGTAAGCACAAAGGTTAGGGTCAGGGTTAGGGTTAAGGTTAGGGTTAGGATTAGGGTTAGAGTTAGTTTTAGGTTTAGGGTAAGGGTAAGGGTTAGGGTTAGGGTAAGGGTTAAGGTTAGTGTTAGGGTTAGGGTTAGGGTAAGGGTTAGGGTTAGGGTTAGGGTAAGCGTTAGGCTTAGGGTTAGTGTTAGGTTTAGGGTTAGAGTTAGGTTTAGGGTTAGGGTAAGGGTAAGATTTAGGGTTAGGGTTAGGGTTAAGTTAAGGGTTTGGGTTAGGTGTTAAGGTTAGGGTTAGGGTTAGGGTAAGGGTTAGGGATAGGGTTAGGGTTAGGGTAGGGTTTAGGTTAGGGTTAGGGTTCGGTTTAGGATTAGAATAAATGTTGGTGTTAGGGTTAGTGTAACGGTAAGGGTTAGGGTTAAGGTTAGGGTTAGGATTAGTTTTAGATTTAGGGTTAGGGTAAGTGTAAGAGTAAGAGTTAGGGTTAGGGTTAGGGTTAGGGTTAGGGTTAGGGTTAGAGTTAGGGTTAGGGTAAGGGTTAGGGTTAGGGTTAGGGTTAGGGTTAGGGTTAGAGTTAGGTTTAGGGTTAGGGTAAGGCTTAGCGTTAGGCTTAGGGTTAGGTTAAGTGTTAGGGTTAGGGGTTAGGGTTAGGGTTAGGGTTAGGGTATGGGTTAGGGTTATGTTTAGGGTTTGGGTTAGGGTTAGGTTTAGTTTTAGGGTTAGAATAAGGGTAAGGGTTAGGGTTAGGATTAGGGTTAGGTTAAGGGTTAGGTTTCAGGTAAGGGTAAGGGTTAGGGTTAGGGTAAGGGTAAGTGTTAGTGTTAGGATTAGGGTTGGGGTAAGTGTTAGAGTTAGGATTAGGGTTAAGTTTAGTGTTGGGGGTAAGGTTAGCTTTAGGGTTAGGGTAAGGGTAAGGGTTAGGGTTAGGGTTAGTGTTAGGGTAAGTGTTAGAGTAAGGGTAAGGTTTAGTGTTAGGGTTAGTGTTAGGGGTTAGGATTAGGGTTAGGGTTAGGTTTAGGGTTAATGTTATATCACGGTAAGGGTTAGCATTAGGGTTAGTGTTAGGGTTAGGGTTAGTGTTAGTTTTATTTTTAGGGTTAGGGTAAGCGCAAGGGTTAGGGTTACGGTTAAGGGTAGGGTTAGGATTAGGGTTAGAGTTAGGTTTAGGGTTAGGGTAAGGGTAAGGGTTAGGGTTAGGGTAAGGGTTAAGGTTAGTGTTAGGGTTAGGGTTAGGGTAAGGGTTAGGGTTAGGGTTAGGGTAAGCGTTAGGCTTAGGGTTAGTGTTAGGTTTAGTGTTAGAGTTAGGTTTAGGGTTAGGGTAAGGGTAAGATTTAGGGTTAGGGTTAAGTTAAGGGTTTGGGTTAGGTGTTAAGGTTAGGGTTAGGGTTAGGGTACGGGTTAGGGATAGGGTTAGGGTTAGGGTAGGGTTTAGGTTAGGGTTAGGGTTCGGATTAGGATTAGGATAAGTGTTGGTGTTAGGGTTAAGGTAACGGTAAGGGTTAGGGTTAAGTTTAGGGTTAGGGTAAGGGTGAGGGTTAGGGTTAAGGTTAGGGTTAGGATTAGTTTTAGAGTTAGCGTTAGGGTAAGTGTAAGAGTAAGAGTTAGGGTTAGGGTTAGGGTTAGGGTTATGGTTAGGGTTAGGGTTAGGGTTATGTTTAGGGTTAGGGTTAGGTAAGGGTAAGGGTAAGGGTTAGGGTTAGGTTTAGGTGTAGTGTTGGGGTTAAGGTTAGGGTTAGGGTAAGGGTTAGGGTTAGGTTTAGATTGAGGTTTCGGGTTAGGTTTAGGGATATGGTTAGGGTTAGGGTTAGGGTTAGGGTAAGGGTATGTGCTAGGGTTAGGGTTAGGGTTAGTGCTATGGTTAGGGTTAAGGTAAGGGTAAGGATTAGGGTTAGGGTTAGGATTAGGGTTAGGTTTAGGGTAAGGTTTAGGGTTAGTTTTAGGGTAAGGATAAGGTTTAGGGTTAGGCTAAGGGCAAGGGTAAGGGTTAGGGTTAGGTTTAAGGTTAGGTTTAGGGTTAGGTTAAGGGTAAGGGTAAGGGGTAGGGTTCGGTTTAGGGTAAGTGTTCTGGTTAGGGTTAGGGTTAGGGTTAGTGTTAGGGTAAGGGTAAAGGTTAGGGTTAGGGTTAGGGGTTAGGGTTAGGGTTAGGGTGAGGTTTAGGGTTAGGGTTAGTGTAAGGTCAAGGGTTAGGGTTAGGTTTAGCGTTAGTTGTAGGGTTAGGGTTAGGGTTAGGTTTAGGGTTAGTGTTATGGTAAGGGTAAGGTTTAGAGTTAGGTTTAGGGAAAGGGTAATGGTTAGGTTTAGGACTAGGGTAAGGTTAGGGTTAGGGTTAGTGTAAGTTTAAGGGTTAAGTTTAGGGTTAGGGTTAGGGTTAGGATTGGGGTAAGTGTAAGGGTTAGGGTTAGGTTAAGGGTTAGGGTTAGGGGTTAGGGATAGGGTTAGCGTTAGGGTAAGGGTTAGAGTTAGGATTAGGGTAAGGGTTAGGGATAGGGTTAGGGTTCGGGTAAGGGTGTTAGGGTTAGGGTTAGTTTTAGGGTAAGTGTTAGAGTAAGGGTTAGGGTTAGGGATAGGTTTAGGGTATGGGTTAAGTTTAGGGTTTGGGTGATGGTAAGGGTAAGGGTTAGGGTTAGGGTAAGTGTTCTAGTTAGGGTTAGGGTTAGGGTAAGGGTAAAGTTTAGGGTTAGGGTTAGGGTAATGTGTTTGGGTTATGGTTAGGGTTTTGTTCAGGGTTAGGTTTAGGTTAAGGGTTGTGTTAGGGTTAGGGTTAGCGTTAAGGTAAGGGTTAGGTTTAGGGTTAGGGTTAGGTTTCGGGTTAGGGTTAGGGTTAGTTTTATTGTTAGGGTTAGGGTAAGGGTAACGGTTAGGGTTAGAGTTAGGGTTAGGGTAAGGTAAGGGTTAGGGTTAGGTTTAGGGTTAGGGTTAGTGTAAGGGTAAGGGTTAGTTTTGGAGTTAGGGTTAGGGTAAGGGTAAGGGTAAGGGTTAGGGTTAGGGTTAGGTTTAGGTTTAGGGTTAGGGATAAGGTTAGGGTTAGGTTAAGGGTTAGGGTTAAGGTTAGGCTTAGGGTTAGGTTTAGGGTTAGGGTAAGGGTAAGGGTTAGGGTTAGGTTTAGGGTTAGGGTTAGGGTAAAAGTAAGGGTTAAGTTTAGGGTTAGGGTTAGGTTTAGGGTTCGGTTTAGGGTTAGGGTCAGGGTAAGGATAAGGGTTCGGGTTAAGTTTAGGGTTAGGGTTAGAGTTAGGGTTAGGTTTAAGGTTAGGGTTATGGTGTGGGTAAGGGTAAGGGTTAGGGTTAGATTTAGGGTTAAGGTTAGGGTTAATGTTAGGGTTAGGGTAAGTGTAAGGGTTAGGGTTAGGGTTAGGTTTAGGGTTCGGTTTAGGGTTAGGATCAGGGTAAGGATAAGGGTTAGGGTTAAGTTTAGGTTTAGGGTTAGAATTAGGTTTAGGTTTAAAGTTAGGGTTATGGTGTGGGTAAGGGTAAGGGTTAGGGTTAGGCTTAGGGTAAGGGTTGTGTTAGTGTTAGGGTTAGCGTTAGGGTAAGGGTAAGGGTTAGGGTTAGGGTTAAGGTAAGGGTAAGGGTTATGGTTAGGGTTAGTGTTAGGTTTAGCTTAAGGGTTAGGGTTAGGTTCATGGTAAGGGTAAGGTTTAGGGTTAGGGTTAGGGTTAAGGTTAGGGTAAGAGTAAGGGTTAGGGTTATACTTAGGGTTAGGGTAGATGTTAGGGTTAGGGTTAGGATTAGGGTAAGGGTTAGGGTTAGGGTTAGGGTTAGGGTTAGGGTTAGGATTATGGTAACGGTAAGGGTTGGATTAGTGTTAGGTTTAGGGTAAGAGTAAGGTTTAGGGTTAGGTTTAGTTTTAGGTGTAGGGTAAGGGTAAGGGTTAGGGTTAGGGTTAGGGTTAGGTTTATGGTTAGGGTAAGTGTAAGGGTTAGGGTTAGGGTCTGTTAAGGGTTACGGTAAGGGTAAAGGTTAGTGTAAGGTTTAGGGTTAGGGTTAGGGTTTAGGGTTATGGTTAGTGTTAGGCTTAGGTTGTGGGTTAGGTTTAGGTTTAGGGTAAGGGTAAGGTTTAGGGTTAGGGTTAGCGTTAGGGTAAATGTAAAGGTTAGGGTTAAAGTTAGGGTTATGTTTAGGGTTAGGTTTAGGGTAAGGGTTAGGGATAGGGCAAGGGTTAGGTTTGGGTTAGGGATAGGGATAGGTTTAGGGTTAGTGTTAGGGTAAGGGTAAGGGTTAGGGTTAGGTTTAGGGTAAGGGTAAGGGTTAGGGTTAGGGTAAAGGTGAGGGTTAGGGTTAGGGAGAGGATTAGGTTTTGGTTTAGTGTTATGGTAAGGGTAAGGTTTAGGGTTATGTTTAGGGTAGGGGTAAGGGTTAGGGTCAGGTTTGGATAAGGGTTAGGGTTAGCGTAATCGTAAGGTTAGGGTTAGGGTTAGGGTTAGGGTTCGGGTTAGGGTAAGTGTTAGGGTTAGGGTTAGGTTTAGGGTTAGGGTAAGGGTTAGGCTTAGGGTTAGGATTAGTTTTAGAGTTAGGGTTAGGGTTAGGGTTAGGGTTAGGTGTAGTGTTGGGGTTAAGGTTAGGGTTAGGGTAAGGGTTAGGGTTAGGGTTAGGGTTAGGTTTAGGTTTAGGATTAGGTTTAGGGTTAGGATTAGGGTTAGGGTAAGGGTATGTGCTAGGGTTAGGGTTAGGGTTAGGGTTAAGGTAAGATTAAGGGATAGGGTTAGGTTTAGGATTAGGGTTAGGTTTAGGGTAAGTTTTAGGGTTAGGTTAGGGTACGGATAAGGTTTAGGGTTAGGGTTAGGTTAGGCTAATTGTAAGGGTAAGGGTTAGGGTTTGGTTTAGGGTTAAGTTTAGGGTTAGGGTAAGGGTAAGTGTAAGTGTTAGGGTTAGGGTCTGTTAAGGATTACGGTAAGTGTAAAGGTTAGTGTAAGGTTTAGGGTTAGGTTTAGGGTTAGGGTTTAGGGTTATGGTTAGTGTTAGGCTTAGGGTATGGGTTAGGGTTAGGTTTAGGGTAAGGGTAAGGTTTAGGGTTAGGGTTAGCGTTAGGGTAAATGTAAGGGTTATGGTTAAGGTTAGGGTTATGATTAGGGTTAGGTTTAGGGTAAGGTTTAGGGATAGGGTAAGGGTTAGGTTTGGGTTAGGGATAGGGTCAGGTTTAGGGTTAGTGTTAGGGTAAGGGTAAGGGTTAGGGTTAGGTTTAGGGTAAGGGTAAGGGTTAGGGTTAGGGTAAAGTTGAGGGTTAGGGTTAGGGAGAGGGTTAGGTTTTGGTTTAGTGTTATGGTAAGGGTAAGGTTTAGGGTTATGTTTACGGTAGGGGTATGGGTTAGGGTCAGGTTAGGATAAGGGTTAGGGTTAGGGTAAGGGTTAGGGTTTGGGTTAGAGTTAGGGTAAGGGTAAGTGTTAGGGTTAGTGTTAGGGTTAGGGCTAGGTTTAGGGTAAGGTTTAAGGTTAGGGTTAGGGTTAAGGTTAGGGTTAGGGTTAGGGTTATGTTTAGGGTAAGGATTAGAGTTAGGGTTGGGGTTAGGGTTAGATTTAGGGTTAGCTTAAGTTAAGGGTTAGTGTTAGGGTTAGGGTTAGGGTAAGGATATGTGTTAGGGTTAGGTTTAGGGTTAGGGTTAGGGTTAGCGTTAGGGTAATGGTAAGTTTTAGGGTTATGGTTAGGATTAAGGTAATGGTAAGGGTTAGTTTAGGGTTAGGTTTAGAGTAAGGGTTAGTTTTAGGGTTAGGGTAAGGGTAAGGTTTAGGGTTAGGGTTAGGGTTAGGGTAAGGCAAGGGGTAGGGTTAGGGTTACGGTTAAGGTTAGGTTTAGGGTTAGGTTAAGGGTAAGGGTTAGTGTTAGGTTAGGGTTAGGGTAATGTAATAGTTAGCGTTAGGGTTAGGTTTAGGGTTAGATTTAGGGTAAGGGTTAGGCTGAGGGTTACGGTTAGGATTAGTGTTAGGGTTAGGTTTAGGGTTAGGGTTAGGGTAAGGGTAAGGGTTAGAGTTAGGGTTAGGGTAAGTGTAAGGGTTAGAGTTAGGGTTAGGGTTAGTGTTAGGGATAGGTTTAGGGTTATTGTTAGGGTAAGGGTAAGGGTTAGAGTTAGGGTTAGGGTAAGGGTAAGGTTTAGAGTTAGGGTAAGGGTAAGGTTAGGGTTTGGTTAGGGTTCGGCTAAGGGTTAGATTTAGGGTTAGTTTAAGCGTTAGGGTTAGGGTTAGGGTTAGCGTTAGAGGTAGTGTTAGGGTTAGGGCAAGGGTAAGGATTAGAGATAGGGTTAGGGTTAGGGTGAGGGTTAGGGTTAAGGTAAGGGTTAGGGTTAGTGTAAGGTTTAGGGTTAGGTTTAGGGTTAGGGTAAGAGTAAGAGTAAGTGTTAGGGTTATGGATAGGCTTAGGGTAAGGGTAAGCGTTAGGGTTAGGGTTAGGTTTAGGGTTAGGGTTAACTTTTGGTTAGGGTTAGGGCAAAAGTTAGGGTTAGGGTTAGGGTCAGGGTTAGGGTTAGTGTTAGTGTTAGTGTTTGGGTTAGGGTTATGGTTAGGGTCAGGGTTAGGGTTAGGGTCAGGGTAAGGGTAAGGGTTAGGGTTAGAGTTAAGGTTAGAGTTAGGGTTAGGGTTAGGGTTCGGGTTAGTGTAAGGGTTAGGGTTAGGGTTAGGGTTAGTGTTAGGGTTAGGGTTAAGGTTAGGGTTAGGGTTAGGTTAAAAGTTAGGCTTAGCGTTAGGTTTATGGTGAAGGTAAGTGTAAGTGTTTGGGTTTGGAGTAGGGTTAGGGTTAGGGTAAGGTTAAGGGTTAGGATTAGGTTAGAGTTGGTTTGGGTTACGAATAGGGTAAGGGTAAGACTTAAGGTTAGGGTTAGGGTTAGGGTTAAGTTTAGGGTTAGGTTTAGCGTTAGGATTAGGTTTAGGTTTAGGTTTAAGGTTAGGGTTAGGGTAAAGGTAAGTGTTAGTGTTAGGGTTGGGTTTAGGGTTAGACTTAAGTTTAGGGTTAGGGTTAGGGTTATGGTTAGGGTTAAGGTTAGAGAAAGGGTAGGGGTTAGGGTTAGGTTTGGGGTTAGGCTTCAGGGTTAGGGTTAGGGTTAGGGGTAGGGTAAGGGTTTTGGTTAGGATAAGGGTAAGGGTTAGGGTTAGGGTTAGGGTTAGGGTTAGCTTTGGGGTTAGGGTTAGACTTAGGGTAAGGGTTAGGGTAAGGTAAGGGTTAGGGTTAGGGTTAGGGTTAGGATTTGGTTTAGTGTAAGGGTTAAGGTTAGGTTTAGGGTTACGGTTAGGGTAAGGGTAAGGGTTATGGTTAGGGTTAGGGTAAGGGTTCGCGTTAGGGTCAGTGTGAGGGTAAGGGTTAAGGTTAGGGTTAGGGTTAGGGTTAGGTGTTATGGTTAGGGTTAGGGTAAGGGTAAGGTTTAGTGTTAGGGTTAGGGTTAGGGGTTATGTTTAGGGTTAGGGTTAGGTTTAGGGTTACGGTTAGGTTTAGGTTTAGGTTTAGGTTTAGGGTAAGGGTAAGGGTTAGGGTTAGGTTTAGGGTTAGGGTAAGACTTAGGGTTAGGGTTAGTGTTAGGGTTAGGGTTAGGGTTAAGTTTAGGGTTAGGGTTAGGGTTAGTGGTTAGGGATAGGTTTAGGGTAAGGGTAAGGGTTAGGGTAAGGGTAAGGTTTAGGGTTAGGGTTAGCTTTAGGGGTTAGGGTTAGGGTTAGTGTAAGGGGAAGGTATAGAGTTAGGGTAAGGGTAAGGGTTAGGGTTAGGGTTAGGGTTAGGGGTTAGGGTTAGGGTAAGGGTAAGGTTTAGAGTTATGGTTAGGGTTAGGGGTTAGGGTTAGGTTTAGGGTAAGGGTTAGGGTTAGGGTAAGCGTTAGAGTTAGGTTTAGGGTAAGGGTAAGGTCTAGGTTTAGGGTTAGTGTTAGGGTTAGATTAAGGGTAAGGGTTAGGGTTAGGGTTAGGGTTAAGGTTTGGGTTAGGGTTAGGGTTAGGGTTAGGGTAAGGGTTATGGTTAGGGTAAGGTTAGAGTTAGGTTTAGGGTTAGGGTTAGGTCTAGGGTTAGGGTTAGGGTTAGGGTTAAGTTTTCATTTAGGGTTCAGTTTAGGGTTAGGGTTAGGGTTAGGCTAAGGGTTAGAATTAGGGTTAGAATAAGGGTTAGTGTTAGTGTTAGGGTTAGGGTTAGGGTTAGGTTTAGGGTTAGGGTTAGGGTAAGGGTAAGGGTTAGGGTTAGGGTAAGGTTTAGGGTTTGGATTAGGGTTAGGGGTTAGTTTTATGGTTAGGGTTAGGCTTAGGATATGGGTTAGGGTTAGGGTTAGGGTAAATGTAAGTGTTAATGTTAAGGTTAGGGTTAGGGTTAGGGTACGGGTTAGGGTTAGGGTAAGGGTTAGGGTTAGGGTAAGGATTAGGTTTAGGGTTAGTGTTAGGTTTATGGTTAAGGTTAGTGTTAGGGTTAGGGTTAGGGTAAGGGTAATGGTTAGGGTTAGGGTAAAGTCTAGACTTAGGGTTAGCGTTAGGGTGAGCATTAGGGTTAGGGTGAGGTTTAGGGGTTAGGTTAGGATTAGTGTAAGGGTTAGGGTTAGGGTTAGGGTAAGGGTTAGGGTTAGGGTTAGGTTAAGCTTAAGGGTTAGCTTAGGGTTAGGTTTAGGGTTAGAATTAGGGTTAGGTTTAGTCTTACGTTTAGGGTTAGGGTAAGTGTAAGGGTTAGGGTTAGGGTTAGGGTTAGTTTAAGGGTTAGGGTTAGGGGTTAGGGTTAGGGTAAGGCTTAGGGTTAGGGTTACTGATAGGGTTAGGGTAAATTTAGGGGTAGGTTTAGTGTTAGGATTAGGGTAATGGTAAGGGTAAGTTTTAGGGTTAGGGTTAGGTTTAGGGTAAGGGTAAGCGTTAGGGTTAGGGTTAGGCTTAGGCTTAGGGTTTGGGTTAAGGTTAGGTTTAGGGTTAGGGTAAGGGTAAGGGTTAGGATTACGGTTAGTGTTACGGTTAGGGTAAGGGTAAGCGTTAGGTTTAGGGTTAGGATTAGCCTTAGAGTTGGGGTTAAGTTTAGAGTTAGGGTTAGGGTAATGGTAAGGGTTAGGGTTAGGGTTAGGGTTAAGGTTAGGGTTAGGGTTACGGTTAGGGTTAGGGTAAGGGTTAGTGTTAGGGTTAGGGTTAGATTTAGGATTAGGGTTAGAGTAAGGGTAAGGTTTAGGGTTAGGTTTAGGGAAAGGGTAAGGGTTACAATTAGGGTTAGGTTTAGGGTAAGGATTAGGGTTAGGGTTAGGGTTAGGCTATGGGTTAGGGTTAGGGTTAGGTTTAGGGTTAGCATTAAGGTTAGGGTTATTGTTAGGGTAAGGGTAAGGGTTAGGGGTTAGAGTTAGGGTTAGGGTTAGTGTTAGGGTAAGGGTTAGGTTTAGGGTAAAGGTTAGGGTAAGGGTTAGGCTTAGGGTTAGGGTTAGGGTTTAGGGTTATGGTTAGTGTTAGGCTTAGGGTATGGGTTAGGGTTAGGTTTAGGGTTAGGGGTTAGGGTTAGGGTTAGGGTTAGGGTTAGGGTTAGGTTTAGGGTAAAGGTTAGGGTAAGAGTTAGGCTTAGGGTTAGGGTTAGGTTTTAGGGTTATGGTTAGTGTTAGGCTTAGGGTATGGGTTAGGGTTAGGTTTAGGGTTAGGGGTTAGAGTTAGGGTTAGGGTTATGGTAAGGCTAAGGGTTAGTGTTAGTTTTAGGGTTAGGGTTAGGGTTAGGTTTAGGGTAAAGTTTAGGGTAAGGGTTAGGCTTAGGGTTAGGGTTAGGGTTTAGGGTTATGGTTAGTGTTAGGCTTAGGGTATGGGTTAGGGTTAGGTTTAGGGTAAGGGTAAGATTTAGGGTTAGGGTTAGGGTTAGGGTAAATGTAAGGGTTAGGGTCAAGGTTAGGGTTAGGGTTAGGGTTAGGTTTAGGGTAAGGGTTAGGGATAGGGTAAAGGTAAGGGTTGGGTTAGGGATAGGGTTAGGTTTAGGGTTAGTGTTAGGGTAAGGGTAAGTGTTAGGGTTAGGTTTAGGGTAAGGTTAAGGCTTAGGGTTAGGGTAAATTTGAGGGTTAGGGTTAGGGATAGGGTTAGGTTTTGGGTTAGTGTTATGGTAAGGGTAAGGGTTAGGATTACGGTTAGTGTTACGGTTAGGGTAAGGGTAAGCGTTAGGTTTAGGGTTAGGATTAGGCTTAGAGTTGGGGTTAAGTTTAGGGTTAGGGTTAGGGTAATGGTAAGGGTTAGGGTTAGGTTAGGGTTAAGGTTAGGGTTAGGGTTAGGGTTAGGGTTAGGGTAAGGGTTAGTGTTAGGGTTAGGGTTAGATTTAGGATTAGGGTTAGAGTAAGGGTAAGGTTTAGGGTTAGGTTTAGGGAAAGGGTAAGGGTTACAGTTAGGGTTAGGTTTAGGGTAAGGATTAGGGTTAGGGTTAGGGTTAGGCTATGGGTTAGGGTTAGGGTTAGGTTTAGGGTTAGCATTAAGGTTAGGGTTATTGTTAGGGTAAGGGTAAGGGTTAGGGGTTAGAGTTAGGGTTAGGGTTAGGGTTAGGGTAAGGGTTAGGTTTAGGGTAAAGTTTAGGGTAAGGGTTAGGCTTAGGGTTAGGGTTAGGGTTTAGGGTTATTGTTAGTGTTAGGCTTAGGGTATGGGTTAGGGTTAGGTTTAGGGTTAGGGGTTAGGGTTAGGGTTAGGGTTAGGGTTAGGGTTAGGTTTAGGGTAAAGGTTAGGGTAAGAGTTAGGCTTAGGGTTAGGGTTAGGGTTTAGGGTTATGGTTAGTGTTAGGCTTAGGGTATGGGTTAGGGTTAGGTTTAGGGTTAGGGGTTAGAGTTAGGGTTAGGGTTAGGGTAAGGCTAAGGGTTAGTGTTAGTTTTAGGGTTAGGGTAAGGGTTAGGTTTAGGGTAAAAGTTAGGGTAAGGGTTAGGCTTAGGGTTAGGGTTAGGGTTTAGGGTTATGGTTAGTGTTAGGCTTAGGGTATGGGTTAGGGTTAGGTTTAGGGTAAGGGTAAGATTTAGGGTTAGGGTTAGGGGTAGGGTAAATGTAAGGGTTAGGGTTAAGGTTAGGGTTAGGTTTAGGGTTAGGTTTAGGGTAAGGGTTAGGGATAGGGTAAAGGTAAGGGTTGGGTTAGGGATAGGGTTAGGTTTAGGGTTAGTGTTAGGGTAAGGGTAAGTGTTAGGGTTAGGTTTAGGGTAAGGTTAAGGCTTAGGGTTAGGGTAAATTTGAGGGTTAGGGTTAGGGATAGGGTTAGGTTTTGGGTTAGTGTTATGGTAAGGGTAAGGGTTAGGGTTAGGTTTAGGGTAGGGGTAAGGGTTAGGGTTAGGTTAGTATAATGGTTAGGGATAGGGTAAGGGTTAGGGTTTGGGTTAGAATTAGGGTAAGGGTAAGTGTTAGGGTTAGGGTTAGGGTTAGGGTTAGGGTTAGGATTAGGTTTAGCGGTTTTGGTTAGGGTTAGGATTAGGGGTAGGGTATGGGTTAGGGTTAGGTTTAGGGTAAGGGTAATGTTTAGGGTTAGGGTTAGGGTTAGTTTTGGGGTTAGGGTTAGGGTACGATTAAGGGTTAGGGTTAGGGTTAGGGTTAGAGTGAGGGTTAGGGTTAGTGTTAGGGTTAGGGTAAGGGTAAGGGTAAGTGTTACGGTTAGGGTTAGGGTTAGGGTTAGGTTTAGGGTTAGGGTTAGGGTAAGGGTAAGGGTTAGTGTTAGGGTTACGGTTAGGTTAAGGGTTAGGATAAGGGTAAAGGTTAGGGTACGGTTTAGGGTTAGGGTTAGGGTTAGGGTTTAGGGTTATGGTTAGTGTTAGGCTTAGTGTATGGGTTAGGGTTAGGTTTAGGGTGAGGGTAAGGTTTAGGGTTAGAGTTAGGGTTAGGGTTAGGGTAAATGTAAGGGTTAGGGTTAAGGTTAGGGTTATGTTTAGGGTTAGGTTTCGGGTAAGGGTTAGGGATAGGGTAAGGGTTAGGGTTGTGTAAGGGATAGGGTTAGGTTTAGGGTTAGTGTTAGGGTAAGGGTAAGTGTAAGGGTTAGGTTTAGGGTAAGGTTAAGGGTTGGGGTTAGGGTAAAGGTGAGGGTTAGGGTTAGTGATAGGGTTAGGTTATGGGTTAGTGTTATGGTAAGGGTAAGGGTTAGGGTTAGGTTTAGTGTAGGGGTAAGGGTTAGGATTAGGTTAGTATAAGGGTTAGGGTTAGGGTAAGGGTTAGGGTTTGGGTTAGAATTAGGGTAAGGTTAAGTGTTAGGGTTAGGGTTAGGGTTAGGGCTAGGTTTAGGGTAAGGTTTAGGGTTAGGGTTAGGGTAAAGGTAAGTGTTATGTTTAGGGTTATGGTTAGGGTTAGGGTTAGGTTAAGGGTAAGGGTTAGGGTTAGGTTTCTGGTTAGGTTTAGGGTTAGGGTTGGGATTAGGGTTAGGTTAAGGGTAAGTTTTAGGGTTAGTGTTAGGGTTAAGTTTAGGGTTACTGTAAGGGTAAGGGTTAGGGTTAGTGTTAGGGTTAGGTGTTAGCTTTAGTGTTAGGGTTTGGTTTAGGGTTAGGGTTAGGGTTAAGGTTAGGTTTAGGGTTAGGATTCGGGAAAGGGTAAGGGTTAGGGTAAGATTTTGTGTTAGGGTTAGGGTAAGGATTGGGGTTAGGGTTAGGGTAAGGGTAAGGGTTAGGGTTAGGGTTAGGGTTAGCATTAAGTTTAGGGTTAAGGTCAGGGTTAGGGAAAAGGTTAGGGTTAAGGTAAGGGTTAGGGTTAGGTTTAGGGTAAGGGTAAGGATTAGGGTTAGGGTTAGGTTTAGGTTTAGGTTTAGGGTTAGGGTTAGGGTAAGGGTAAAGGTTATGGTTAGGTTTAGGTTTAGGGTTAATGTTAGGGTTAGGGTTAGGATTAAGTTTAGGGTTAGGGTAAGGGTAAGGGTAAGGTTTAGGGTTAGGGTTAGGGTTAGGGAAAGGGTAAGGTTTAGGGTTAGGGTTAGGGTAAGTATTAGGTTTAGATTTAGGGTTGGGGTAAGGATTAGGGTTAGGGTTAGAGTTAGGGTTTGGGTTAGGGTTAGGGTTAGGGTTAGTGTTAGGGTTAGGGTAAGGGTTAGGGTTAGGGTTAGGGTAAGGGTGTTAGGGTGAGGGTTAGGTTTAGGGTTAGGGTAAGGGTAAGGGTTAGGGTTAGGTTTAGGTTTAGGGTTAGGTTAAGGGTAAGGGTTAGGGTTAGGGTTAGGGTTAGGTTTAGGGTTAGGTTTAGGTTTAGGGTTATGGTAAGGGTAAGGGTTAGTGTTAGGGTAAGGGTTAGGGTTAGGGTAAGGGTAAGGGTTAGGGTTAGGATTAGGTTTAGGGTTAGGGTTATGCTAAGGGTAAGGGTTAGGGATAGGGTAAGTGTTAGGGTTAGGGTTAGGGTAAGGTTAAGTGTTAGGGTTACGGTTAGGGTTAGGGTAAGTTTAAGGGTTAGTGTTAGAGTTAGGATTAGTTTTAGTTTAGGGTTAGGGTTACGGTTAGGATAAGGGTAAGTGGTAGGTTTAGGGTTAAGCTAAGGGTAAGTGTTAGGGTTAGGGTTAGGATTAAGTTTAGGGTTAGGTTTAGGCTTAGTTTTAGGGTTAGGGTAAGGCTAAGGGTTAGGGTTAGGGGTTAGAATTAGGGTTAGGTTTAGGGTTAGGGTAAGGTTAGGTTTAGGGTCAGGGTTAGGGTTAGGGTAAGGGTAAGTGTTAGGTTAAGGTTAGGGTTAGGGTAAGGGTAAGGGTTAGGGTTAGGGTTTGGGTAAGGGTAAGTGTTAGGGTTAGGTTTAGGGTTAGGGTTAGCGGAAGGGTGAGGGTTGGGTTAGGGTTAGCCTTAGGGTAAGGGTTAGGGTTAAGTTTAGGTTTAGGGTTAGGATTAGGGTTAGGATTAGGGTTAGGTTTAGGTTTAGCGTTAGGGTTAGGGTAAGGGTAAGGGTTAGGGTTAGGTTAAGGGTTTAGGTTAGAGTTAGGGTTTGGGTTAGGGTTAGGGTTAGGGTTAGGGAAATGGTAAGGGTTAGGGTTAGGGCTAAGTTTAGGGTTAGGGGTCAGTGTTAGGGTTAGGGTTAGGGTGAGGGTAAGGGTAATGTTTAGGGTTAGGGGTTAGAGTTCGGGTTAGGGTTAGGTTTAGTCTTAGGGTTAAGGTAATGGTAAGGGTTAGGGTTCGGGTTCGGGTTAGGTTTACGGTTAGGGTTAGGGTTAGGTTTAGGGTAAGGGTAAGGTTTAGGGTTAGGGTTAGGGTTAGGGTTAGGTTTAGGGTAAGGGTAAGGTTTAGGGTTAGGGTAAGGGTAAGGATTAGGGTTAGGGTTAGGCTTAGGGTTAGGCTTAGGTTTAGGGTTAGGGTAAGGATAAGGATTAGGATAGGGTTAGGTTTAGGGTTAGGGGTTAGTGTTCAGGTTAGGGTTGGGGTTTGGGTAAGGGTTAGGGTTAGGGTTAGGGTAAGGGTTAGGTTTAGGTTTAGGGTTAGGGTAAGGGTAAGCGTTAGGGTTAGTGTTAGGCTTAGGGTTAGGGTTAGGGGTTAGGGTTAGGGTTAGGGTAAGGGTAAGGGTAAGGGTTAGGGTTAGTGTTAGGGTTAGGCTAAGGGTAAGGGTTAGGGTTAAGGTTAGGGTTAGGGTTAGGGTTAGGGTTAAGTTTAGGGTTAGAGTTAGTGTTAGCGTTAGGATTAGGGTGAGGTTTAGGTTTAAGGTTGTGGTTAGGGTTAGGGTAAGGGTAAGTGTTAGGGTTAGAGTTAGGCTTAGGTTTAGACTTAAGGTTAGGTTTAGGGTTAGGATTATGTTTAGGGTTAGGGAAATGTAGGGGTTAGGGTCAGGGTTAGGGTTCGGGTTAGGGTTAGGGTTAGGGTTAGGGTAAGGCTAAGTGTTAGGGTTAGAGTTAGGGTTATTGTTAGGATAAGGGTAAGGGATAGGATCAAGGTTAGGGTTAGGTTTGGGGTTTGGGTTAGCGTTAGGGTTTGATTAAGGTAAGGGTTAGGGTTAGGGTTTTGTTTAGGGTTAGGGTAAGGGGTTAGGGTTAGGGTTAGGGTTAGGTTTAGGGTAAGGGTTAGGGTTAGGGTAAGGTTTAGGGTTAGGGTAAGGGTAAGGGTTAGGGTTAGGGTTAGTGTTAATGTTAAGTTTAGGTTTAGGGTAAGGATAAGGTTTAGGGTTAGGGTTAGGGTTAGGGTTGTGGTGAGGGTTAGGGTTAGGGTTAGGGATTAGGGTTAGGGTTAGGGTTAGGGTTAAGGAAATGGTAGGGTTTAGAGTTAGGGCTAGGGTTAGGGGTTAGGGTTAGGGTTAGGGTAAGGATTAGGGTTAGGGTTAGTGTTAGGGTTAGGGTTAAGTTTCATGTTAGGGTCAAGGTTAGGGTTATGGTTAGGGGTTAGGGTTAGGGTTAGGGTAAGGGTAAGATTTAGGGTTAGGGTTAGGGTTAGGGGTTCGGGTTAGGGTTAGGGTAAGGATAAGGGTAAGGTTTAGGGTTAGGGTAAGGGTAAGGGTTAGGCTTAGGGTTAGTATAAGTTTTAGGGTTAGGGTTAGGGTTAGGGTTTAGGGTTATGGTTAGTGTTAGGCTTAGGGTATGGGTTAGGGTTAGGTTTAGGGTAAGGGTAAGGTTTAGGGTTAGGTTTAGGGTTAGGGTAAATGTAAGGGTTAGGGTTAAGGTTAGGGTTAGGGTTAGGGTTAGGTTTAGGGTAAGGGTTAGGGATAGGGTAAGGGTTAGGGTTGCTTTAGAGATAGGGTTAGGTTTAGGGTTAGTGTTAGGGTAAGGGTAAGTGTTAGGGTTAGGTTTAGGGTAAGGTTAAGGGTTAGGGTTAGGGTAAAGGTGAGGGTTAGGGTTAGGGATAGGTTTAGGTTTTGGGTTAGTGTAATGGTTAGGGTAAGGGTTAGGGTTAGTTTTAGGGTAGGGGTAAGGGTTAAGGTTAGGTTAGTATAAGGGTTAGGGTTAGGGTAAGGGTTAGGGCTTGGGTTAGAGTTAGGGTAAGGGTAAGTGTTAGGGTTAGGGTTAGGGTTAGGATTAGGTTTAGCGGTTTTGGTTAGGGTTAGGGTTAGGGGTAGGGTAAGGGTTAGGGTTAGGGTTAGGGTAAGGGTAATGTTTAGGGTTAGGGTTAGGGTTAGGTTTGTGGTTAGGGTAGGGTACGAATAAGGGTTAGAGTTAGGGTTAGGGTTAGAGTGAGGGTTAGGGTTAGTGTTAGGGTTAGGGTAAGGGTAAGTGTTACGGTTAGTGTTAGGGTTAGGGTTAGGTTAAGGTTTAGGATAAGAGTAAAGGTTAGGTTAAGGTTTAGGGCTAGGATTAGGGTTAGGGTTTAGGGTTATGGTCAGTGTTAGGCTTAGGGTATGGGTTAGGGTTAGGTTTAGGGTAAGCGTAAGGTTTAGGGTTATGGTTAGGGTTAGTTTTAGGGTAAATGTAAGAGTTAGGGTTAAGGTTAGGGTTAGGGTTAGGGTTAGGGTTAGGTTTAGGGTAAGGTTTAGGGTTAGGGTAAGGGTTAGGGTTGGGTTAGGGATAGGGTTAGGTTTAGGGTTAGTGTTAGGGTAAGGGTAAGTGTTAGGGTTAGGTTTAGGCTAAGGTTAAGGGTTGGGGTTAGGGTAAAAGTGAGGGTTAGGGTTAGGGATAGGATTAGGTTTTGGGTTAGTGTTATGGTAAGGGTAAGGGTTAGGGTTAGGTTTAGGGTAGTGGTAAGGTTTAGGGTTAGGTTTGTATAAGGGTTATGGTTAGGGTAAGGGTTAGGGTTTGGGTTAGAGTTAGGGTAAGGGTAAGTGTTAGGGTTAGGGTTAGGGTTAGGGCTAGGTTTAGGGTAAGATTTAGGGTTAGGGTTAGGGTAAAGGTAAGTGTTAGGTTTAGGATTAGGGTTAGGGTTAGGGTTAGGTTAAGGGTAAGGGTTAGGGTTAGGTTTAGGGTTAGGTTTAGGGTTAGGGTTGGGGTTAGGGTTAGGTTAAGGGTAAGTTTTAGGGTTAGTGTTAGGGTTAAGTTTAGGGTTAGGGTAAGGGTAAGGGTTAGGGTTAGTGTTAGGGTTAGGGGTTAGGTTTAGTGTTAGGGTTTGGTTTAGGGTTAGGGTTAGGGTTAAGGTTAGGTTTAGGTTTAGGTTTAGGGTTCGGGAAAGGGTAAGGGTTAGTGTAAGATTTTGGGTTAGGGTTAGGGTAAGGATTGGGGTTAGGGTTAGGGTAAGGGTAAGGGTTAGGGTTAGGGTTAGGGTTAGCACTAAGTTTAGGGTTAAGGTCAGGGTTAGGGAAAAGGTTAGGGTTAATATAAGGGTTAGGGTTAGGTTTAGGGTAAGGGTGAGGATTAGGGTTAGGGTTAGGTTTAGTTTTAGGTTTAGGGTTAGGGTTACGGTAAGGGTAAGGGTAAGGGTTACGGTTAGGTTTAGGTTTAGGATTAAGGTTAGGGTTAGGGTTAGGGTTAAGTTTAGGGTTAGGGTAAGGGTAAGGGTAAGGTTTAGGGTTAGGGTTAGGGTTAGGGAAAGGGAAATGGTTAGGGTTAGGGTTAGGGTAAGTATTAGGGTTAGATTTAGGGTTAGGGTAAGGATTAGGGTTCGGGTTAGAGTTAGGGTTCGGGTTATCGTAAGGGTAAGGGTTAGCGTTCGGTGTAGGGTTAGGCTAAGTTATAGGTTTAAGGTTATGGTTAGGGTGAGCGTTAGGGTTATGGTTATGGTTAGGTGTTAGGGTTAGGGTTAGGGTTGGGGTAAGTGTTAGGGTTAGGGTTAGGGTAAGGGTTAGGGTTAGGGTTAAGGTAAGGCTAAGTGTTAGGTGTTAGGGTTAGGGTTAGGGTTGGGGTAAGTGTTAGGCTTAGGGTTAGGGTTAGGGTTAGGGGTTAGGGTTAGGGTTAGGGTTAGGGTAAGAGTTAGAAATAGGGTTGGGATTAGGGTAAGGGTAAGGGTTAGTGTTACGGTTAGGGTTACGGTTAGGTTTACGGTTCGGGTTAGGGTAAGGGTAACGTTTAGTGTGAGGGTTAGGGTAAGGGTAATGTTTAGGGTTAGGGTAAGGTTAAGGGTTAGGTTAACCGTTAGGGTTAAGGTTAGGTTTAGGGCTAGGCTTAGGGTAAGGGTTAGGGTTATGGTAAGGGTTAGGGTTAGGTTAGGGTAAGGGTTAGGGGTAGGGTAAGGGTTAGGGTTAGGGTTAGGGTTAGGGTAAGTGTAATTGTTAGGGTTAGGGTTAGGATTAGGTTTAGGGTTAGGGTAAGGGTAAGGGTAAGTGTTAGGGTTATGTTTAGGGTAAGGTTAAGGGTTAGGGTTAAGGTTAGGGTTAGGGTTAGGGTTAGGGTTAGGGTTAGGGTAAGGGGTAGGTTTAGGGTAAGGGTTAGGGTTAGGGTTAGGGATAGGTTTAGGTTTAGGGTTAGTGTTAGGGTAAGGGTTAGTGTTAGGGTTAGGTTTAGGGTAAGGTTAAGGTTTAGGATTAGGGATAGGGTGAGGGTTAGAGATAGGGATAGGCTTAGGTTTAGGGTTAGTGTGAGGGTAAGTGTAAGGGTTAGGGTTATGTTAGGGTAAGGGTTAGGGTTAGGGTAAGGGTTAGGATTAGGGTTAGGGTTAGGGTAAGTGTAAGTGTTAGGGTAAGGGTTAGGGTTAGGGCTAGGTTTAGGGTAAGGGTTAGGGTTAGGGTTAGGGTAAGGCTAAGTGTTAGGGTTAGAGTTAGGGTTAGGGTAAGATTAAGTGTTAGGGTTAGGGTTAGTGTTAGGGTTAGGTTAAGGGTTAGGTTTAGGGTTAAGGTTAGAGTTAGGGTTAGGTTTAGGATTGGGGTTAGGTTTCAGGTAAGGGTAAGTGTTAGAGTTAGGCTTAGGGTTAAGTTTAGTGTTAGGGTAAGGTTAAGGGTAATGATTACGGTTAGGGTTAGGGGTAAGGTTAGGTTTAGGGTTAGGGTTAGAGTTTGGGAAAGGGTAAGGGTTAGGGTAAGGTTTAGGGTTAGGGTTAGGATAAGGATTGGGGTTAGGGTTAGGGTTAGGGTAAGGTTAAGGGTTTGGGTTAGGTTTAGGGTTAGCATTAAGTTTAGTTTTAGGGTTTGGGTGATGGTAATAGTTAGGGTTAGGGTTATGTTTAGGGTAAGGGTAAGGATTAGGGTTAGGGTTAGGTTAAGGGTTAGGTTTAGGGTTAGGGTTAGGGTAAGAGTAAGGGTTATGGTTAGGGTTAGGGTGAGGGTTAGGGTAAGGTTTAGGGTTACGGTTAGGGTTAGTTTTGGGGTTAGGGTTAGGGTAAGGGTAAGGGTTAGGTTTAGGTTTAGGGTTAGGGTTAGGTTTAGGGTTAGGGTTAGGGTTAGGGTAAAGGTAAGTGTTACGGTTAAGGTTAGGGTTAGGTATAGGTTTAGGGTAAGTATTAACGTTAGGGTAAGTGTTAGGGTTAGCGTTAGGGATAGGGTAAGGGCTAGGGTTAGGGATAGGGTGAGCGTTAGGGTTAGGGTTATGGTTAGGGTTAGGGTAAGGGTTAGGGTTAGGAGTTAGGGTTAGGATTAGGGTTAGGGTTAGCGGAATTGTTAGGGTTAGGGGTAGGGTTGGGTTTAGGGTAAGGGTTAGGTTTAGGTTTAGGGTAAGGGTTAGGGTTTGCGTTAGGGTTAGGTTTAGGGTTAGAGTTAGGGTAAGGGTAAGGATTAGGGTTAGGGTTAGGGTTAGGTTTGGTTAAGCGTTAGGGTTAGGGTAAGGGTAAGTGTTAGGGTTAAAGTTTGGGTTAAGGTTAGGGTTAGGGTTAGGGTTAGGCCAAGGGTTAGGGTAAGGGTAAGGGAAAGGGTTAGGGTTATGGTTATTGTTAGGGTAAGGTTAAGGGTTAGGGTTAAGGTTAGGGGTAGGGTTAGGGTTACGGTTAGGGTAAGGGGTAGGTTTAGGGTAAGGGTTAGGGTTAGGGTTAGCGTTAGCTTTAGGGTAAGGGTAAGGTTTAGGGTTAGTGTTAGAGTTAGGTTTGGGTTAGGGTTAGGGTAAGATTAAGGGTTGGGGTTAGGGATAGGGTAAGGGTTAGGGTTAGGGTTAGGGTTAGATCTGGTGTTAGTGTTAAGGTAAGCGTAAGGGTTAGGGTTAGGGTTAGGGTTAGGATAAGGTCTAGGGTTAGGGTTAGGGTAAGGGTAACGGTTAGGGTTAGGGTTAGGGTTAGGGTAAGGTCTAGGGTTAGGGTTAGGGTTAGGGTCAGCGTTAGGGTTAGGGTTAGTTTTAGGGTTATGGTTAGGGTTAGAGTGAGGGTTAGTGTAGAGTTACGGTTAGGGTTCGGGTTAGGGTTAGGGTTATGTTTAGTTAAACTTTAGGGTTAGGGTAAGGGTAAGTGTTAGGGTTAGATTTAGACTTAAAGTTAGGGTTAGGGTTCAGGTTCGGCCAAGGGTTAGGGTTAGGGTAAAGTTAAGGATTAGGTTAGGGTTAGGTTTAGGGTTAGGGTAAGGGTTAGGGTTAGGGTTTAGGGTTAGGGTTAGGGTTAGAGTAAGGGTTAGGCTTAGGGTTAGGTTTAGGGTTAGGGTAAAATTTAGGGTTAGGGTTAGGGTTAGGGTTTGTGTAAGGGTAAGGGTACGTGTTAGGGTTAGGGTTAGGGTTAGGGTAAGGGTAAGTGATTGGGTTAGGGTTAGGGTTAGGTTTAGGGTTAGGGTTAGGGTAATGGTAAGGGGTAGGGTTAGGGTTAGGGTTAGGGTTAGGGTAAGGGTAAGTGATTGGGTTAGGGTTAGGGTTAGGTTTAGGGTTAGGGTTAGGGTAATGGTAAGGGGTAGGGTTAGGGTTAGGGTTAGGGTTAAGGTTAGGGTTAGGGTTAGAGTTAGGGTTAGGGTTTAGGGTTAGGGTTAGGGTTAGGATTAGGGTAAGGGTAAGGGTTAGGGTTAGGGTTTGGGTAAGGGTAAGTGTTAGGGTTAGGTTTAGGGTTAGGGTAAGTGTGAGGGTTGGGTTAGGGTTAGCCTTAGGGTAAGGGTTAGGGTTAAGTTTAGGTTTAGTGTTAGGTTTAGGGTTAGGATTAGGGTTAGGTTTACGTTTAGCGTTAGGGTTAGGGTAAGGGTAAGGGTTAGGGTTAGGTTAAGGGTTTAGGTTAGGGTTAGGGTTTGGGTTAGGGTTAGGGTTAGGGTTAGGGAAATGGTAAGGGTTAGGTTTAGGGTTAGGGCTAAATTTAGGGTTAGGGGTCAGTGTTAGGGTTAGGGTTAGGGTGAGGGTAAGGGTAATGTTTAGGGTTAGGGGTTAGAGTTAGGGTTAGGGTTAGGGTTAGTCTTAGGGTTAAGGTAAGGGTAAGGATTAGGGTTTGGGTTAGGGTTAGGTTTACGGTTAGGGTTAGGGTTAGGTTTAGGGTAAGGGTAAGGGTTAGGGTTAGGGTTAGGATAAGGCTAAGGATTAGGATAGGGTTAGGGTTAGGGTTAGGGGTTAGTGTTCAGGTTAGGGTTGGGGTTAGGGTAAGGGTTAGGGTTAGGGTTAGGTTAAGGGTTAGGGTTAGGTTTAGGGTTAGGGTTAGGGTTAGGTTTGGGGTTAGGGTTAGGGCAAGGGTGAGGGTTAGTGTTAGGATTAGGGTTAGGGTAAGGGTTAGGGTTAGGGTAAGGGTAAGTTTTAAGGTTAGGTTTAGGGTTACGGGTTAGGGTTAGGGTTATGGTAAGGGTAAGGTTCAGGGTTAGGGTAAGGGTTAGGGGTTATGGTTAGGATTAGGGATAGGTTTAGGGTTAAGGTTAGTGTTAGGTTTAGGGTTAGGATTAGCGTAAGGGTAAGGGTTAGGGTTAGGGTTAGGCTTAGGTTAGGCTTAGGGTTAGGGTTAGGGTAAGGATAAGGATTAGGATAGGGTTAGGGTTAGGGGTTAGTGTTCAGGTTAGGGTTGGGGTTAGGGTTAGGGTTAGGGTTAGGGTAAGGGTTAGGGTTAGGTTTAGGGTTAGGGTTAGGGTTAGTGTTAGGGTTAGGTTTGGGGTTAGGGTTAGGGTAAGGGTAAGGGTTAGTGTTCGGGTTAGGGTTAGGGTAAGGGTTAGGGTTAGGGTAAGGGTAAGTTTTAAGGTTAGGTTTAGGGTTACGGGTTAGGGTTAGGGTTATGTTAAGGGTAAGGTTCAGGGTTAGGGTAAGGGTTAGGGGTTATGGTTAGGATTAGGGTTAGGTTTAGGTTTAAGGTTAGTGTTAGGTTTAGGGTGTGGTTAGCATAAGGGTAAGGGTTAGGGTTAGGTTTAGGGTAAGGGTAAGGTTTAGGGTTAGGGTTAGTGTAAGTGTTAGGGTTAGGGTTAGGGTTAGGTTTAGGGTTAGGGTTAGAATTAGGGTTAGGTTTAGGGTTAAGGTTAGTGTTAGATTTAGGGTTAGGGTTAGCGTAAGGGTAAGGGTTAGGGTTAGGGTTAAGTTTCAGGTTAGGGTTAAGGTTAGGGTTATGGTTAGGGGTTAGGGTTAGGGTTAGGGAAAGTGTAAGATTTAGGGTTAGGGTTCGGGTTAGGGGTTAGGGTTAGGGTTAGCATAAGGGTAATATTTAGGATTAGGGTTAGGGTTAGGTTTAGTGGTTAGGGTTAGGGTAAGGGTTAGGGTTAGGGTAAGGGTTAGGGTTAGGTTTAGGGTAAGGGTAAGGTTTAGGGTTAGGGTTAGTGTAAGTGTTAGGGTTAGGGTTAGGGTTAGGGTTAGAGTTAGGTTTGGGGTTAGGGTTAGGGTAAGGGTAAGGGTTAGGGTTAGGGTTAGGGTTAGGGTTAGGCTTAGGGTAAGGGTTAGGGTTAAGGTTAGGGTTAGGGTTAGGGTTAGGGTTAGGGTTAAGTTTAGGTTTAGAGTTAGGGTTAGCTTTAGGATTAGGTTGAGGTTTAGCTTTAAGCTTGTGGTTAGGGTTCGGGTAAGTGTAAGTGTTAGGGTTAGAGTTAGGGTTAGGGTTAGACTTAAGGTTATGTTTAAGGTTAGGATTAGGGTTAGGGTTAGGGAAATGTAGGGGTTAGGGTTAGGGTTAGGGTTCGGGTTAGGGTTAGGGTTAGGGTTAGTGTTAGGGTTAGGGTAAGGGTTAGGGTTAGGGTTAGGGTAAGGGTGTTAGGGTTAGGGTTAGGTTTAAGGTTAGGGTAAGTGTAAGGGTTAGGGTTAGGTTTAGGGTTAGGTTTAGTGTAAGGGTAAGGGTTAGGGTTAGGTTTAGGGTTAGGTTTAGGGTTAGGTTTAGGGTTAGGGTTATTGTAAGGGTAAGGGTTAGGGTTAGGGTAAGGGTTAGGGTTAGGGTAAGGGTAAGGGTTAGGGTTAGGATTAGGTTTAGGGGTAGGGTTATGGTAAGGGTAAGGGTTATGGATAGGGTAAGTGTTAGGGTTAGGGTTAGGGTAAGGTTAAGTGTTAGGGTTAGGGTTAGGGTTAGGGTAAGTTTAAGGGTTAGTGTTAGAGTTAGGGTTAGTTTTAGGTTAGGGTTAGGGTTAGGGTTAGGATAAGGGTAAGTGTTAGGGTTAGGGTTAGGATTAAGTTTAGGGTTAGGTTTAGGCTTAGTTTTAGGGTTAGGGTAAGGCTTAGGGTTAGGGTTAGGGGTTAGAATTAGGGTTAGGTTTAGGGTTAGGGTAAGGTTAGGGTAGGGTCAGGGTTAGGGTTAGGGTAAGGGTAAGTGTTAGTTTTAGGGTTAGGGTTAGGGGAAGGGTAAGTGTTAGGGTTAGGGTTTGGGTAAGGGTAAGTGTTAGGGTTAGGTTTAGGGTTTATGGGAAGGTTGAGGGTTGGGTTAGGGTTAGCCTTAGGGTAAGGGTTAGGGTTAACTTTAGGTTTAGGGTTAGGGTTACGGTTAGGATTAGGGTTAGGTTTAGGTTTAGCGTTAGGGTTAGGGTAAGGGTAAGGGTTAGGGTTAGGTTAAGGGTTTAGGTTAGAGTTAGCGTTTGGGTTAGGGTTAGGGTTAGGGTTAGGGAAATGGTAAGGGTTAGGTTTAGGGCTAAGTTTAGGGTTAGGGGTCAGTGTTAGGGTTAGGGTGAGGGTAAGGGTAATGTTTAGGGTTAGGGGTTAGAGTTAGGGTTAGGGTTAGGGTTAGTCTTAGGGTTAAGGTAATGGTAAGGGTTAGGGTTAGGGTAAGGGTAAGTGTTAGGGTTAGGGTTAGGGTTAGGGTAAGGGTTAGGTTTGGGTTAGGGTTAGCCTTAGGATAAGGGTTAGGGTTAACTTTAGGTTTAGGGTTAGGGTTAGGGTTAGGATTAGGGTTAGGTTTAGGTTTAGCGTTAGGGTTAGGGTAAGGGTAAGGGTTAGGGTTAGGTTAAGGGTTTAGGTTAGAGTTAGGGTTTGGGTTAGGGTTAGGGTTAGGGTTAGGGAAATGGTAAGGGTTATGGTTAGGGCTTAGGTTAAGGTTAGGGGTTAGTGTTAGGGTTAGGGTTAGGTTTAGGTTTAGGGTTAGGGTTAAGGTAAGGGTAAGGGTTAGGGTTCGGGTTGTGGTTAGGTTTACGGTTAGGTTTAGGTTTAGGTTTAGGGTAAGGGTAAGGTTTAGGGTTAGGGTAAGTGTAAGGGTTAGGGTTAGGGTTAGGCTTAGGGTTATGGTTAGGGTAAGGATAAGGATTACGGTAGGGTTAGGGTTAGGGTTAGGGTGAGGGTTAGGGTTAGGGTTAGGGGTTAGTGTTCAGGTTAGGGTTGGGGTTAATGTAAGGGTTAGGGTTAGGGTTAGGGTAAGGGTTAGGTTTAGGCTTAGGGTTTGGGTAAGTGTAAGCGTTAGGGTTAGTGTTAGGCTTAGGGTTAGGGTTAGGGGTTAGGGTTAGGGTTAGAGTAAGGGTAAGTGTAAGGGTTAGGGTTAGGGTTAGGGTTAGGCTATGGGTTAGGGTTAGCGTTAAGGTTAGGGTTAGGGTTAGGGTTAAGTTTAGGGTTAGAGTTAGGGTTAGCGTTAGGATTAGGGTGAGGTTTAGGTTTAAGGTTGTGGTTAGGGTTAAGGTAAGGGTAAGTGTTAGGGTTAGAGTTAGGGTTAGGGTTAGACTTAAGGTTAGGTTTAGGGTTAGGATTATGTTTAGGGTTAGGGAAATGTAGGGGTTAGGGTTAGGGTTAGGGTTCGGGTTAGGGTTAGGGTTAGGGTTAGGGTACGGCTAAGTGTTAGGGTTAGGGTTAGGGTTATTGTTAGGATAAGGGTAAGGGATAGGGTCAAAGTTAGGGTTAGGGGTTTGGGTTAGGGTTAGGGTTTGATTAAGGTAAGGGTTAGGGTTAGGGTTAGGTTTAGGGTTAGGGTAAGGGGTTACGGTTAGGGTTAGGCTTAGGTTTAGGGTAAGGGTTAGGGTTAGGGTAAGGATAAGGTTTAGGTTTAGGGTTAGGGTTAGGGGTAAGTTTAGGTTTAGCGTTAGGGTTAGGATTAGGGTTAGGTTTAGGTTTAGGGGTGGGGTTAGGGTAAGGGTAAGGGTTAGGGTTAGGGTTAGTGTAAGGTTAGGGTTAGGTTATGGGTTAGGGTTAGGGAAATGGTAGGGTTTAGGGTTAGGGCTAGGGTTAAGGGTTAGGGTTAGGGTTAGGGTTAGGGTAAGGGTTAGGTTTAGGGTTAGGGTATAGAGTTAGGGTTAGATTTAGGTTTAGGGTTAAGATAAGAGTAATGGGTAGGCTTCGGGTTAGGGTTAGGGTTACGGTTAGGGTTAGGGTTAGGTTTAGGGTAATTTTAAGGTTTAGGCTTAGGGATAGGGTAAGGTTTAGGGTAAGGGAAAGGTTTAGGGTTAGGGTTAGGGGTTAGGGTTAGGGTAAGGGTAAGGGTTAGGGTTAGGGTTAGGGTTAATGTTAAGTTTAGGTTTAGGGTAAGGATAAGTTTTAGGGTTAGGGTTAGGGTTAGGGTTGGGGTGAGGGTTAGGGTTAGGGTTAGGGATTGGGGTTAGGGTTAGGGTTAGGGTAAGGGTAAGGTTTAGGGTTAGTGTTAGTGTAAGGGTTATGGTTAGGGTTAGGTTAGGGTGAGCGTTAGGGTTAGGGTTAGGGTTTGTGTTTCTGGTTAGGGTTAGGATTAGGGTAAGGTTTAGGGTTACGTTTAGTGAATGGGTTAGGATTAGGGTTAGGGTAAGGGTAAGGGTTAGAGTTAGGGGTTAGGTTTAGGGTTAGGGGTCGGGGTTAGGGTTAGGGTTAGGGTAAGGGATAGGGTTAGGGTAAGGGTAAGTTTTAAGGTTAGGGTTAGGGTTAGGGGTTAGGGTTAGGGTTATGGTAAGGGTAAGGTTCAGGATTAGGGTAAGGGGTAGGGGTTTGGGTAAGGGTAAGGGTTAGGGTTAGGGTTAGGGTTTGGGTAAGGATTAGGGTTAGGGTTAGTGATAGGGTTAGGGTTAAGTTTCAGGTTAGGGTTAAGGTTAGGGTTATGGTTAGGGGTTAGGGTTAGGGTTAGGGTAAGAGTAAGATTTAGGGTTAGGGTTAGGGTTAGGGGTTCGGGTTAGGGTTAGGGTAAGGATAAGGGTAAGGTTTAGGGTTAGGGTAAGGGTAAGGGTTAGGCTTAGGGTTAGGCTTAGGTTTAGGCTTAGGGTTAGGGTTAGGGTAAGGATAAGGATTAGTTTAGGTTTAGGGTTAGGGTTAATGTGACTGTTAGGGTTAGGATTAGGGGTTAGTGTTCAGGTTAGGTTTGGGGTTAGGGTAAGTGTTAGGGTTCGGGTTAGGGTAAGGGTTAGGGTTAGGTTTAGGGTTAGTGTAAGGGTAAGCGTTAGGGTTAGTGTTAGGCTTAGGGTTAGGATTAGGGGTTAGGGTTAGGGTTAGGGGTAGGGTTAGGGTAAGGGTAAGTGTTAGGGTTAGGGATAGGGTTAGGGTTAGGTTTGGGTTTAGGGTTAGGGTAAGGGTAAGGGTAAGGGTAAGGGTTAGGGTTAGGGTTAGGCTAAGGGTAAGGGTTAGTGTTAAGGTTAGGGTTAGGGTTAGGGTTGGGGTTAAGTTTAGGGTTAGAGTTAGGGATAGCGTTAGGGGTAGGGTGAGGTTTAGGTTTACGGTTGTGGTTAGGGTTAGGGTAAGGGTAAGTGTTAGGGTTAGAGTTAGGGTTAGGGTTAGACTTAAGGTGAGGTTTAGGGTTAGGATTAGGGTTAGGTTTAGGGAAATGTATGGGTTAGGTTTATGGTTAGGGTTACGGTTCGGGTTAGGGTTAGGGTTAGGGTTAGGTTTAGGGTTAGGGTTAGGGTAAGGCTAAGTGTTAGGGTTAGGGTTAGGTTTAGGGTTAGGGTTAGGATTATTGTTAGGATAAGGGTAAGGGTTAGGGTCAAGGTTAGGGTTAGGGTTAGGGGATAGGGTTAGTGTTAGGGTTTGGTTAAGGTAAGGCTTAGGGTTAGGGTTAGGTTTAGCGTTAGGGTAAGGGGTTAGGGTTAGGGTTAGGGTTAGGTTTACGGTAAGGTTAAGGGTTAGGTTTAGGGTTAGGTTTAGGGTAAAGGTAAGGTTATGGTAAGGTTTAGGGTTAGGGTTAGGGTAAGGGTAAGGTTTAGGTATAGGGTTAGGGTTAGGGGTAAGTTTAGGTTTAGGGTTCGGGTTAGGATTAGGGTTAGGTTTAGGTTTAGGGTTGAGGTTAGGGTAAGGGTAAGGGTTAGGGTTAGGTTTAGTGTTAAGGTTAGGGTTAGGTTTTGGTTACGGTTAGGGAAATGGTAGGGTTTACGGTTAGGGCTAGGGTTAGGGGTTGGGGTTAGGGTTAGGGTTAGGGTAAGGGATAGGGTTAGGGTAAGGGTAAGTTTTAAGGTTAGGGTAAGGGTTAGGGGTTAGGGATAGGATTAGTGTTAGGTTTAGGGTTAGGGTTAGTGTTAGGTTTAGGGTTAGGGTTAGGGTAAGGGTAAGGATTAGGGTTAGGGTTAGGGTACGGATTAGGGTTAGGGTTAGTGTTAGGGTTAGGGTTAAGTTTCAGGTTAGGGTTAAGGTTAGGGTTATGGTTAGGGGTTAGGGTTAGGGTTAGGGTAAGGGTAAGATTTAGGGTTAGGGTTAGGGTTAGGGGTTAGGGTTAGGGTTAGGGTAAGGATAAGGGTAAGGTTTACGGTTAGGGTAAGTGTAAGGGTTAGGTTTAGGGTTAGGGTGAGGGGATAGGGTTAGGGTTAGCATAAGGGAAATATTTAGGGTTAGGGTTAGGGGTTAGGGTTAGGGTTAGGGTAAGGGTTAGGGTTAGGGTGAGGGTAAGAGTTAGGGTTAGGTTTAGGGTAAGGGTAAGGTTTAGGGTTAGGGTTAGGGTTAGGGTAACTGTTAGGGTTAGGGTTAGGGTTAGGGTTAGGTTTGGGGTTAGGGTTAGGGTAAGTGTAAGGGTTAGAGTTAGGGTTAGGGTTAGGTTTAGCGTTAGGATTAGGGTAAGGATAAGGGTTATGGTTAGAGTTTGGGTTAGGGTTAAGTTTAGGGTCAGGGTTAGGGTTAGCGTTTAGGGTAAGGGTTAGGGTTAGGGTTAGGGTAAGGTTTAGGGTTAGAGTTAGGGTTAGGGTTAGGGTTATGGTAAGGGTAAGGGTTAAGGTAACGGTAAGGGTTAGGGTTAGGGTTAGGATTAGGTTTAGTGTTAGGGTTATGGTAAGGGTAAGGGTTAGGGTTAGGGTAAGTGTTAGGGTTAGGGTAAGGGTAAGGGTAAGTGTTAGGGTTAGGGTTAGGGTTTGGGTATGTTAAGGGTTAGTGTTAGAGTTAGGGTTAGTTTTAGGTTAGGGTTAGGGTTAGGATAAGGGTAAGTGTTAGGGTTAGGGTTAGGGTAAGGGTAAGTGTTAGGGTTACGGTTAGGATTAAGTTTTGGGTTAGGTTTAGGCTTAGTTTTAGGGTTAGGGTAAGGGATAGGGTTAGGGTTAGCGGTTAGAGTTAGGGTTAGGTTTAGGGTTAGGGTAAGGTTAGGGTTAGGGTCAGGGTTAGGGTTAGGCTAAGTGTAAGTGTTAGGTTTAGGGTTAGGGTTAGGGTAAGGGTAAGGGTTAGGGTTAGGGTTAGGGTAAGGGTAAGTGTTAGGGTTAGGGTTAGGGTTAGGGTAAGGGTTAGGGTTGGGTTAGGGTTAGCCTTAGGGTGAGGGTTAGGGTTAAGTTTAGCTTTAGGGTTAGGGTTAGGGTTTGGATTAGGGTTAGGTTTAGGTTTAGCGTTAGGTTTAGGGTAAGGGTAAGGGTTAGGGTTAGGTTAAGGGTTTAGGTTATGGTTAGGTTTTGGGTTAGGTTTAGGGTTAGGGTTAGGGAAATGGTAAGGGTTATGGTTAGGGCTAAGGTTAGGGTTAGGGGTTAGGGTTAGGGTTAGGGTGAGGGTAAGAGTAATGTTTAGGGTTAGGGTTAGAGTTAGGTTTAGGGTTAGGGTTAGGGTTAAGGTAAGGGTAAGTGTTAGGGTTCGGGTTATGGTTAGGTTTACGGTTAGGGTTAGGGTTAGGTTTAGGGTAAGGGTAAGGTGTAGGGTTAGGGTTAGGTTTAGGTTTAGGTTTAGGGTAAGGGTAAGGTTTAGGGTTAGGGCAAGGGTAAGGGTTAGGGTTAGGGTTAGGGTTAGGATTAGGCTTAGGGTTATGGTTAGGGTAAGGATAAGGATTACGTTAGGGTTACGTTTAGGGTGAGGGTTAGGGTTAGGGTGAGGGTTAGGGTTTAGTGTTCAGGTTAGAATTGGGGTTAGGGTTAGGGTTAGGGTAAGGGTTAGGGTTAGGGTTAGGGTTAGGGTAAGGGTAAGCGTTAGGGTTAGTGTTAGGGTTAGGGTTAGGGTTAGGGGTTAGGGTTAGGGTTAGGTTAAGGGTTAGGGTTAGGGTTAGGGTAAGGGTAAATGTTAGGGTTATGGTTAGGGTTAGGTTAGGGTAAGGGTATGGGTTAGGTTTAGGGTTATGGTTAGGGTTATGGTAAGTGTTAGGGTTAGGGTTAGTGTTAGGGTTAGAGTGAGGTTTAGGGTAGGGTAAGGGTAAGGGTTAGGGTTAGGGATAGGATTAGGGGTTAGGGTTAGGGTTAGGGTTAGAGTTAGGATAAGGATAAGGGATAGGGTTAGGGTTAGGTTAGGGGTTAGGGTTCAGGTAAGGTTAGGGTTAGGGTCAGGGTTAGGATTAGGGTAAGGGTAAGTGTGAGGGTTAGGGTTAGGTTTAGGGTTAGGGTAAGAATTAGAGTTAGGTTTAGTGTTAGAGTTAGGGTTAGGTTAGGGTTAGGGTTAGGGTTAGTGTTAGGGTTAGGGTAAGGTTAATGTTTAGGGTTAGGGTTAGGGTTAGGGGTTAGGGTTAGTGTTAGCGTAAGGGTAAGGTTTAGGGTTAGGGTAAGGGTAAGGGTTAGGGTTAGGGTTCGGGTAAGAGATTAGGGTTAGGGTTAGCGTAAGGGTAAGATTTTGGGTTTGGTTTAGGGTTAATCGTTAGGGTTAGGATTAGGGTAAGTCTTAGGGCTAGGGTAAGGGTTAGGGTTTGGTTTAGCGTAAGGGTAATGTTTAGGGTTAGGTTTAGTGTTAGGGTTAGGGTAAGCGTAAGATTTAGGGTTATGGTTAGGGTTAGCGTTAGGTTTGGGGTTAGGGTTAGGGTAAGGGTAATGGTTAGGGTTAGGGTTAGGGTTAGGGTTAGGGTTAGGTTACGGGTAAGGGTTAGGTTTAAGGTTAGGGTTAGGTTTAGGGTTAGGGTTAGGGTAAGGTTAGTGTTAGGGTCAGGGTTAGGTTTAGGGTAAGGGTAAGTGTTAGGTTTAACGTTAGGGTTAGGGTAAGGGTAAGGGTTAGGGTTAGGGTTGGGGTTAGGGTTAGGGTAAGGGTTAGGGTTAGGGTTAGGGTTAGAGTAAGGATAAGTGTTAGGGTTAGGGTTAGGGTTGCGGTAAGGGTTAGGGTTGGGTTAGGGTTAGCGTTAGGGTAAGGGTTAGGGTTAAGTTTAGGTTTAGGATTAGGGTTAGGGTTACGAGTAGGGTTAGGTTTTGGTTTAGGGTTAGGGTTAGGACAAGGGTAATGGTTAGGGTTAGGGTTAGGGTTAGGGTTAGGGTTAGGGTTATGGTTAGGTTTAGGGTTAGGGTTAGGGTTAGGGTTAGGGTTAGGAAAATGGTAAGGATTAGGTTTAGGGCTTGGGTTAGGGTTAGGGGTTAGTGTTAGGGTTAGGGTTTGGGTTAGGGTAAGGATATGCTTTAGGGTTAGGGGTTATAGTTAGGATTAGGGTTAGGTTTAGGTTAGGTTAAGTGTATGGGTTAGGGTTAGGGCTAGGTTTAGGGTAAGGGCAAGATTTAGGGTTAGGGTTAGGGTTAGGTTTAGGGTAAGGGTAAGGTTTAGGGTTAGGGTTATGGCTAGGTTTAGTGTAAGGGTAAGGTTTAGGGTTAGGGTTAGGGTTAGGTTTAGGGTAAGGGTAAGGTTTAGGGTTAGGTTTAGGGTTAGGGTTAGGGTAAGGGTAAGGGTTAGGGTTAGGGTTAGGGTTAGGCTAAGGTTAAGGGTTAATGTTAGAGTTAAGTTTAGTTTTAGGGTTAGGGTTAGGGTTAGGATAAGGGTAAGTATTAGGGTTAGGGTTAGGGTAAGGGTTAGGCTAAGGCTAAGAGTTAGGGTTAAATTTAGGGTTAGGTTTAGGGTTAGTGTTAGGGTAAGGGTTAGGGTTAGGGTAAGGTTAGGGTGAGGGTTAGGGTTAGGGTTAATGTTAGGGTTAGGTTTAGGGTTAGAGTTAGGGTAAGAATAAGAGTTAGGGTTAAGTTTAGGGTTGGGGTTGAGGTTAGGGTTAGTGTTAGGGTAAGGGTAAGGTTTAGGCTTAGAGTTAGTGTTAGGGTAAGGTTTATGGTTAGGGTTAGGTTAGGGTGAGCGTTAGGGTTACGTTTAGGGTTAATGTTTAAGTTTAGGGTTAGGGTAAAGGTTAGGGTTATGTTGAGTGTATGGGTTAGGTTTAGGATTAGGGTAAGGGTAAGGGTTAGAGTTAGGGTTAGGGTTAGGTGTTATGGTTAGGGTTAGGGTTAGGGTAAGGTTAAGGGTTAATGTTAGAGTTAAGTTTAGTTTTAGGGTTAGGGTTAGGGTTAGGATAAGGGTAAGTATTAGGGTTAGGGTTAGGGTAAGGGTAAGATTTAGGGTTAGGGTTAGGGTTAAATTTAGGGTTAGTGTTAGACTTAAGTTTAGGGTTATGGTTAGGGTAAGGGTAAGGGTTAGGGTTAGGGTTAGGGTTAGGTTTAGGGTTAAGTTTAGGGTTAGGGTTAGGCTTAGTTTTAGTATTAGGGTAAGGGTTAGGGTTAGGGTTAGGGTTAGGGGTTAGAGATAGGGTTAGGGTTAGTGTAGGGTTAGGGTTAGGGTAAGAGTACAGGTTAGGGTTAGGGTTAGATTTAGGGGTTAGGATTAGGATTAGGGTTAGGGTTAGTGTAAGGTTAGGGTTAGGGTCAGGGTTAGGGTTAGGGTAAGGGTAAGTGTTAGGTTTAGGGTTAGGGTTAGGTTAAGGGTAAGGGTTAGGGTTAGAGTTGGGGTTAGGGTTAGGGTAAGGGTTAGGGTTAGGGTTAGAGTAAGGTAAGTGTTAGGGTTAGGGTGAGGGTTGGGATAAGTGTTAGGGTTGGGTTAGGGTTAGCGTTAGGGTAAGGTTTAGGGTTAAGTTTAGGTTTAGGATTAGGGTTAGGGTTAGGATTAGGGTTAGGTTAAGGTTTAGGGTTAGGGTTAGGGCAAGGGTAAGGGTTAGGGTTAGGTTTAGGGTTTAGGTTACGGTTAGGGTTTGGGTTAGGGTTAGGGTTAGGGTTAGGGAAATGGTAAGGGTTAGGGTTAGGGCTAGGGTTAGGGTTAGGGGTTAGTGTTTGGTTAGGGTTAGGGTAAGAGTAAGGTTTAGGGTTAGGGGTTAGAGTTAGGGTTACGGTTAGGGTTAGGGGTTAGGGTTAGGGATAGGGTAAGGGTAAGGTTTAGGGTTAGGGTAAGGGTAAGGCTTAGCGTTAGGTTTCGGGTTAGGGGATAGGGTTAGCGTTAGCGTAAGGGTAAGGTTTAGGGTTAGGGTTTGGGTTAGGGGTTAGGGTTAGGGTTAGGGTAAGGGTTAGGGTTAGGTTAAGGGTTAGGGTCAGGTTTAGGTTAAAGGTAAAGTTTAGGGTTAGGGTTAGTGTTAGCGTAAGGGTAAGGGTTAGGGTTACGGTTAGGGTTAGGTTTGAGTTTAGGGTTAGGGTAAGGGTAAGGGTTAGGGTTAGGGTTAGGGTTAGGGTTAAGCTAAGGGTAAGGGTTAAGGTTAAGGTTATGGTTAGGGTTAGAGTTAGGGTTAGGGTTAGGGTTAGGGTTAGGGTATGGTTTAGGGTTAGGGTTAGGGTAACGGTAAGAGTTAGGGTTAGGTTTAGGGTTGGGGTTAAGGTTAGGGTTAGGGTTAGGGTAAGGGTAAGGTTTAGGTTTAGGGTTAGGGTTAGGGTAAGGTTAGGGTGAGCGTTAAGTTTAGGGTTAGGGTTAGTGTTTAGGGTTAGGTTTAGGGTTAGGGTAAGCGTAAGGGTTAGAGATAGGGTTAGGGTTAGGGTTAGGGTAAGGGTAAGTGTTAGGGTTAGGGTTAGGGTTAGGGTTAGGGTTAAGTTTAGGGTTAGGGTTAGGCTTAGTTTTAGGGTTAGAGTAAGGGTTAGGGTTAGGGTTAGGGGTTAGTGTTAGGGTTAGCGTTAGGGTAAGGGTTAGGGTTATGGTTAGGGTTATTGTTAGGGTTAGGGTTAGTGTTAGAGTTAGGTTTAAGGTAGGGTAAGTGTAATGGTTAGGGTTAGGATAGGGTTAGGGGTTAGGGTTACGGTTGGGGTTAGGTTTAGGATAAGGGTAAGGGTTAGGGTTAGGGTTAGGGGTTACGGTTAGGGTAAGGTTACGGTTAGGGTCAGGGATAGGATTAGGGTAAGGGTAAGTGTGAGGGTTAGGGTTAGGGTTAGGGTTAGGGTTAAGGTTAGGGTTAGGGTTAGTGTTAGAGTTAGGGTTAAGGTTAGGTTTAGGTTTAGGATTTGGGTTAGGGTTAGGGGTTAAGGTTAGGGTTAGTGTAAGGGTAAGGTTTAGGGTTAGGGTTAGGGTTAGGTGTTAGGTGTTAATGTTAGTGTTAGGGTTAGGGTTAGGGTAAGGGTAAGGTTTTGGGTTAGGGTTAGGGTTGGGGGTTAGGGTTAGGGTTAGGGTTAGGGTAAGGGTTAGGGCTAGGGTAAGGGTTAATGTTAGGTTTAGGGTAAGGGTAAGGTTTAGGGTTAAGTATAGTGTTAGGGTTAGGGTAAGGGTAATAGTTAGGGTTAGGGTTAGGGTTAGGGTTAGGTTTGGGGTTAGGGTTAGGGTAAGTGTAAGGGTTAGGGTTAGGGTTAGGGTTAGGCTAAGGCTAAGAGTTAGGGTTAAAGTTAGGGTTAGGGTTAGGGTTAGTGTTAGGGTAAGGGTAAGGTTTAGGCTTAGAGTTAGTGTTAGGGTAAGGTTTATGGTTAGGGTTAGGTTAGGGTAAGCGTTAGGGTTAGGGTTAGGATTAATGTTTAAGTTTAGGGTTAGGGTTAGGGTAAAGGTTAGGGTTAGGTTGAGTGTATGGGTTAGGTTTAGGATTAGGGTAAGTGTAAGGGTTAGAGTTAGGGTTAGGGTTAGGGTTAGGTGTTATGGTTAGGGTTAGGGTTAGGGTAAGGTTAAGAGTTAATGTTAGATTTAAGTTTAGTTTTAGGGTTAGGGTTAGGATAAGGGTAAGTGTTAGGGTTAGGGTTAGGGTAAGGGTAAGATTTAGGGTTAGGGTTAGGGTTAAATTTAGAGTTAGTGTTAGACTTAAGTTTAGGGTTATGGTTAGGGTAAGGGTAAGGGTTAGGGTTAGGGTTAGGGTTAGGGTTAAGTTTAGGGTTAGGGTTAGGCTTAGTTTTAGTATTAGGGTAAGGGTTAGGGTTAGGGTTAGGGGTTAGAGATAGGGTTAGGGTTAGGGTTAGGGTTAGGGTAAGAGTACAGGTTAGGGTTAGGGTTAGATTTAGCGGTTAGGGTTAGGATTAGGGTTAGGGTTAGTGTAAGGTTAGGCTTAGGGTCAGGGTTAGGGTTAGGGTAAGGGTAAGTGTTAGGTTTAGGGTTAGGGTTAGGTTAAGGGTAAGGGTTAGGGTTAGAGTTGGGGTTAGGGTTAGGGTAAGGGTTAGGGTTAGGGTTAGGGTTAGGGTTAAGTTTAGGGTTAGGGTTACGCTTAGTTTTAGTATTAGGGTAAGGGTTAGGGTTAGGGTTAGGGGTTAGAGATAGGGTTAGGGTTATGGTTAGGGTTAGGGTTAGGGTAAGAGTACAGGTTAGGGATAGGGTTAGATTTAGGGGTTAGGGTTAGGATTAGGGTTAGGGTTAGTGTAAGGTTAGGGTTAGGGTCAGGGTTAGGGTTAGGGTAAGGGTAAGTGTTAGGTTTAGGGTTAGGGTTAGGTTAAGGGTAAGGGTTAGGGTTAGAGTTGGGGTTAGGGTTAGGGTAAGGTTTAGGGTTAGGGTTAGAGTAAGGTAAGTGTTAGGTTTAGGGTGAGGGTTGGGATAAGTGTTAGGGTTGGGTTAGGGTTAGCGTTAGGGTAAGGGTTAGGGTTAAGTTTAGGTTTAGGATTAGGGTGAGGGTTAGGATTAGGGTTAGGTTTAGGTTTAGGGTTAGGGTTAGGGAAGGGTAAGGGTTAGGGTTAGGTTTAGGGTTTAGGTTAGGGTTAGGGTTTGGGTTAGGGTTAGGGTTATGGAAATGGCAAGGGTTAGGGTTAGGGCTAGGGTTAGGTTTAGGGGTTAGTGTTGGATTAGGTTTAGGGTAAGGGTATGGTTTAGGGTTAGGGGTTAGAGTTAGGGTTAGGGTTAGGGTTAGGGTTAGCGTAAGGGTAAGGTTTAGGGTTAGGGTTAGGGTTAGGGGTTAGGGTTAGGGATAGGGTAAGGGTAAGGTTTAGGGTAGGGTAAGGGTAAGGCTTAGCCTTAGGTTTCGGGTTAGGGGTTAGGGTTAGCGTTAGCGTAAGGGTAAGGTTTAGGTTTAGGGTTTGGGGTAGGGGTTAGGGTTAGGGTTAGGGTAAGGGTTAGGGTTCGGTTAAGGGTTAGGGTTAGGTTTAGGTTAAAGGTAAAGTTTAGGGTTAGGGTTAGGGTTAGCGTTAGCGTAAGGGTAAGGGTTAGGGTTACGGTTAGGGTTAGGTTTGAGTTTAGGATTAGGGTAAGGGTAAGGGTTAGGGTTAGGTTTAAGCTAAGGGTAAGGGTTAAGGTTAAGGATTGGGTTAGGGTTAGAGTTAGGGTTAGGGTTAGGGTTAGGGTATGGTTTAGGGTTAGGGTTAGGGTAATGGTAAGAGTTAGGGTTAGGTTTAGGGTTGGGGTTAAGGTTAGGGTTAGGGTTAGGGTAAGGGAAAGGTTTAGGTTTAGGGTTAGGGTTAGGGTAAGGTTAGGGTGAGCGTTAAGTTTAGGGTTAGGGGTAGTGTTTAGGGTTAGGTTTAGGGTTAGGGTAAGCGTAAGGGTTAGAGATAGGGTTAGGGTTAGGGTTAGGGTTAGGGTAAGGGTAAGTGTTAGGGTTAGGGTTAGGGTTAGAGTTAGGGTTAAGTTTAGGGTTAAGGTTAGGCTTAGTTTTAGGGTTAGGGTAAGGGTTAGGGTTAGGGTTAGGTTTAGGGGTTACGGTTATGGTTAGGGTTAGGGTAAAGTTAGGGTTAGGGTCAGGGTTAGGTTTAGGGTAAGGGTAAGTGTTAGGTTTAGGGTTAGGGTTAGGTTAAGGGTAAGGGTTAGGGTTAGGGTTAGGGTTAGGGTTAGAGTTAGGGTTAGGGTTATGGTAAGGGTAAGGGTTAGGGATAGGATTAGGGTTAGGGTAAGGGTTGGGTTTAGGGGTTAGGGTTAGATTTGGCATAAGGGTTAGGGATGGGGGTGAGGGTTAGGGTTAGGGTTAGTGTAAAGGTTAGGGCTAGGGTTAGGGTTAGGGTTACGGTAAGGGTTAGGGTTAGGGTTAGGGCAAGGGTAAGTGTTAGGGTTAGTGTTAGGGTTAGCGTTAGGGTTAGGGTAAGTTTAAGAGTTAGGGTTAGGTTTAGGTTTAGGTTCAGGTTTGGGGTTAAAATTGGGTTAGGGTTCGGGTTAGGGTAAGTGTTAGGGTTAGAGATAGGGTTAGCGTTAGGTTTAGGGTTAGTGTTAAGGTTAGGGTTAGGGTTAGGTTTAGGCTACGGGTTAGGGTTAGGGTTGGGGTTAGGGTTAGAGGAAGGGTTAGGTTCAGGGTAAGGGTAAGGGTTAGGGTTAGGGTAAGGATTAGGGTTAGGGTAAGGATAAGGGTTAGGGTTAGTGTTAGGGTTAGGGTTAGCATTAAGGTTAGGGTTAGGGATAGGGTTAGGGAAAGGTTAAGGGTTAGGGTTAGGGTTAGGGTTAGGGTAAGGATAAGTGTTATGTTTAGCGTTAGGTTAATGGTTGGGGTTAGCGTTAGGTTTAGGGTCAGCATTAAGGTTAGGGTTAGGGTTAGGGTAAGGGTAAGGGTGAGGGTTAGGGTTAGGGTAATGGTAAGGGTTAGGGTTAGGGTTAGGGTTAGGGTAAGGATTAGTGATAGGGTTAGGGTTAGGGATAGGTTTAGGGTTAGGGTAAGCATAAGGGTTAGGGTTAGGGTTAGGTTTAGGTTTAGGCTTAGGGTTAGGGTTAGGTTTAGGGTTAGGTATAGTTTTAGGGTAAGGGTAAGGGTTAGGTTTAGAGTTAGGGTTAGGGTTAGGGTTCAGGTTAGGGTTAGGGTTAGGGTTAGGGAAAGGGTAAGGGTTAGGGTTAGGGTTAGGGTAAGGGTTAGGGTTAGGTTTAGGGTTAGGGTTAGTGTAAGGATTAGGGTTAGGGTTAGGGTTAGGGTAAGGGTTAGGGTTAGGGTAAAGTTTAGGGTTAGCGGTTAGGGTAAGGGTTAGGGTTAGGGTTAGTGTTAGAGTTAGTGTAAGGATTAGGGTTAGTGTTAGGGTAAAGTTTAGGGTTAGGGTTAGGGTTAGGCGTTAGGGTTATGGTTAGCGTAAGGGTAAGGTTTAGCGTTAGGGTTTGGGTTAGGGGTTAGGGTTAGGGTTAGTGTAAGGGTTAGGTTAGGTTAAGGGTTAGGGTTAGGTTTAGGTTAAAGGTAAAGTTTAGGGTTAGGTTTAGGGTTAGGCTAAGGGTTAGGGTTACGGTTAGGGTTAGGTTTGAGTTTAGGGTTAGGGTTAGGGTAAGGGTAAGGGTTAGGGTTAGGGTTAGGGTTAAGCTAAGGGTAAGGGTTAAGGTTAAGGTTAGGGTTAGGGTTAGAGTTAGGGTTAGGGTAAGGGTTAAGGTTAGGGTTAGGGTTAGGTTTAGGGTTAGGGTATGGTTTAGGGTTAGCGTTAGGGTAACGGTAAGAGTTAGGGTTAGGTTTAGGGTTGGGGTTAAGTTTAGGGTTAGGGTTAGGGTAAGGGTAAGGTTTAGGTTTAGGGTTAGGGTTAGGGTAAGGTTAGGGTGAGCGTTAAAGTTAGGGTTAGGGTTAGTGTTTAGGGTTAGGTTTAGGGTTAGGGTAAGGGTAAGGGTTAGAGATAGGGTTAGGTTTAGGGTTAGGGGTTAGGGGTTAGGTTTAGGGTTAGGATTAGGGCTACGGTAAGGGATAGGGTTAGGGTTAGGGTATGGGTAGGTGTTAGGGTTAGGGTTAGGTTTAGGGTTAGGGTTAGGTTAAGGGTTAGGGTTAGGGTTAGGGTTAGGATTAGGATTAGGATAAGGGTAAGGTTTAGGGTCAAGATTAGGGTTAGGGTTAGGCGTTAGGATTAGCGTTATGGTTTGGATAAGGGTAAGGGTTAGGGTTAGGGTGAGGGTTAGGGTTAGATTTAGGGTTAGGGATAGAATAAGTGTAAGGGTTAGGGTTAGGGTTAGGGTTAGGTTTGGGTTAGGGTAGGGTAAGGGTAAGGGTTATGGTTAGAGTTAGGGTTAGGGTTAGGCGTTAATTTTAGGGTTAGGATTAGGGTTAGGGTAAGGGTTAGGGTTAGGGTTAGGGTAAGGGTAAGTGTTAGGGTTAGGGTTAGGTTTAGATTTAGGGTTATGTTAAGGTTAAGGGTTAGGATTAGGGTTAGGGTAAGGGTAAGTGTTAGGGTTAGAGTTAGTGTTAGGGTAAGGGTAAGGTTCAGTGTTAGGGTTAGGGTTAGGTTTAGGGTTAGGGTTATGGTTAGGATAAGGTTAAGTGTCAGGGTTAGGGTTAGGGTAAGGGTAAGTGTTAGGGTTAAGGTTAGAGTTAGGGTTAAGTTTAGGGTTGGGGTTAGGCTTAGTTTTAGGGTGTGGTTAAGGGTTAGGGTTAGGGGATAGAGTTAGGGTTAGGGTTATGGTTAGGGTAAGTGTAAGGGTTAGGGTTAGTTTTAGGTTTAGAGGTTATTGTTAGGGTTATGGTTATGGTTAGGGTAAGGGTAGGGTTATGGTCAGGGTTAGGTTTAGGGTAAGGGTAAGTGTTAGGTTTAGGGTTAGGGTTAGGGGAAGGGGAAGGGTAAGGGTTAGGGTTAGGGTTAGGGTCAGGGTAAGGGTTAGGGTTAGGTTAGGGTAAGGGTAAGTGTTAGGGTTAGGGTTAGGGTTAGGGTAAGGTTTAGGGTTAGGGTAAAGGTAAGGGTTAGGGTTAGTGTTAGGGTTAATATTAAGTTAAGGGTAAGGGTTAGGGTAAAGGTTAAGGTTAGGGTTAGAATTAGGGCTAGGGTTAGGGTTAGGGTTAGGGTTCGGGTTAGGTTATGGTTTACGGTTAGGGTTAGGGTAAGGGTAAGAGTTAGTGTTAGGTTTAGGGTTAGGGTTAAGGTTAGGGTTAGGGTTAGGGTAAGGGTAAGGTTTAGGATTAGGGTTAGCTTTAGGGTAAGGTTAGGGTGAGCGTTAAGGTTAGGGTTAGGGTTAGTGTTTAGGGTTAGGTTTAGGGTTAGGGTTAGGTTTAGGGTTAGGGGTTAGGTTTAGGGTGAGGATTAGGGTTAGGGTAAGGGTTAGGGTTAGGGTTAGGGTAATGGTAAGTGTTAGGGTTAGGGTTAGGTTTAGGGTTAGGTTTAGGTTAAGGTTAAGGGTTAGGGTTAGGGTTATGGTTAGGGTAAGTGTAAGTGTTAGGGTTAGGCTTAGGGTTAGGGTTAGGATAAGGGTAAGGGTTAGGGTCAAGGTTAGGGTTAGGGTTAGGCGTTAGGGTTAGGGTTGGGGTTTGGATAAGGTTAAGGTTTAGGGCTAGGGTTAGGGTTAGATTTAGGGTTAGGGTTAGAATAAGTGTAAGGGTTAGGGTTAGGGTTAGGGTTAGGTTTAGGGTTAGGGTTAGGGTAAGGGTAAAGGTTATGGTTAGAGTTAGGGTTAGGGTTAGTCGTTAATTTTCGGGTTAGGATTAGGGTTAGGCTAAGGGTAATAATTAGGGTTAGGGTAAGGGTAAGTTTTAGGGTTAGGGTTAGGTTTAGGTTTAGGGTTAGGGTTATGTTAAGGCTAAGGGTTAGGGTTAGGGTTAGGGTTAGGGTTAGGGTAAGGGTAAGTGTTAGGGTTAGGGTTAGTGTTAGGGTAAGGGTAAGGGTTAGTGTTAGGGTTAGGGTTAGGTTTAGGGTTAGGGTTAGGGTTCGGGTTAGGATAAGGATAAGTGTTAGGGTTAGGGTTAGGGTAAGGGTAAGTGTTAGGGTTAGGGTTAGGGTTAGGGTTAAGTTTAGGGTTATGGTTAGGCTTAGTTTTAGGGTTAGGTTAAGGGTTAAGGTTAGGGGTTAGAGTTAGAGTTAGGGTTAGGTTTAGGGTTAGGGTAAGGGTTAGGGTTAGGGTTAGGGTTAGGGATAGGTTTAGGGTTTAGGTAAGGGTTAGGGTTTGGTTAGGGTTAGGGTTAGGGTGAGGCAAATGGTAAGGGTTAGGTTTAGGGTTAGGGTTAGGGTTAGGTTTAGGATTAGGTTTAGGGTTAGTTTTAGGGTTAGGTTTAGGGTTAGGGTTAGGTAAGGGTAAGGGTTAGGTTTAGGGTGAAGGTTAGGGTAAGTGTTCGGGTTAGGGTTAGGTTTAGAGTTAGGGTTAAGGTTACGGTTAGGGTTAGGGTTAGGGTTTGGATTAGGGTTAGGTTTAGGTTTAGGGTAAGGGTAAGGGTTAGGGTTAGGGTTAGGTTTAGGGTTAGGCTTAGGGTAAGGGTTAGGGTTAGGGTTAGTGTTAGGGTTAGGGTTAGGGTTACGGTTAGGGTTAGGGTAAGGGTTAGGGTTAAGGTTAGGGTTAGGGTTAGGTTTGTGGTTAAGGTTAGGGTACAGGTTAGGGTTAGGCGTAGGGTTAGGGTAAGGGTAAGTGTTAGGGTTAGGGTTATGGTTAGGGTTACGGTTAGTGTTAGTGTTAGGTTTAGGGTTAGGGTTAGGTTTAGTGTAATGGTAAAGGTTAGGGTTAGGGTTACGGTAAGAGTACGGGTTAGGATTAATGTTAGGGTTAATTTAGGATTAATGTTAGGGTTAGGTTTAGGGTTAGGGTAAGGGTAAGGGTAAAGGTTATGGTTAGAGTTAGGGTTAGGGTTAGTCGTTAATTTTCGGGTTAGGATTAGGGTTAGGGTAAGGGTAAGGATTAGGGTTAGGGTAAGGGTAAGTTTTAGGTTTAGGGTTAGGTTTAGGTTTAGGGTTAGGGTTATGTTAAGGCTAAGGGTTAGGGTTAGGGTTAGGGTTAGGGTTAGGGTAAGGGTAAGTGTTCGGGTTAGGGTTAGTGTTAGGGTAAGGGTAAGGGTAAGGGTTAGTGTTAGGGTTAGGTTTAGGGTTAGGGTTAGGGGTTAGGTTTAGGGTGAGGATTAGGGTTAGGGTAAGGTTTAGGGTTAGGGTTAGGGTAAGGGTAAGTGTTAGGGTTAGCGTTAGGTTTAGGGTTAGGGTTAGGTTAAGGTTAAGGGTTAGGTTTAGGGTTAGGGTCAGTGTTAGGGTTAGGCTTAGGGTTAGGGTTAGGATAAGGGTAAGGGTTAGGGTCAAGGTTAGGGTTAGGGTTAGGCGTTAGGGTTAGGGTTGGGGTTTGGATAAGGGTAAGGTTTAGGGTTAGGGTTAGGATTAGGGTTAGATTTAGGGTTAGGTTTAGAATAAGTGTAAGGGTTAGGGTTAGGGCTAGGTTTAGGGTTAGGTTTAGCGTTAGGGTTAGGGTAAGGGTAAATGTTATGGTTAGTGTTAGGGTTAGGGTTAGTCGTTAATTTTCGGGTTAGGAATAGGGTTAGGGTAAGGGTTAGGATTAGGGTTAGGGTAAGGGTAAGTTTTAGAGTTAGGGTTAGGTTTAGGTTTAGGGTTAGGGTTATGTTAAGGCTAAGGCTAAGGGTTAGGGTTAGGGTTAGGTTTAGGGTAAGGGTAAGTGTTAGGGTTAGGGTTAGTGTTAGGGTAAGGGTAAGGGTTAGTGCTAGGGTTAGGGTTAGGTTTAGGGTTAGGGTTAGGGTTGGGGTTAGGATAAGGATAAGTGTTAGGGTTAGGGTTAGGGTAAGGGTAAGTGTTAGGGTTAGGGTTAGGGTTAGGGTTAAGTTTAATGTTAGGGTTAGGCTTAGTTTTAGGGTTAG
This sequence comes from Megascapheus bottae, assembly GCA_024803745.1. NCBI lineage: Eukaryota > Metazoa > Chordata > Mammalia > Rodentia > Geomyidae > Megascapheus > Megascapheus bottae. The sequence goes on from JANJXV010000049.1 coordinate 4,214,139, forward strand.
GTTAAGGGTTAGGGTTAGGGGTTAGATTTAGGTTTAGGGTTAGGTTTAGGGTTAGGGTAAGGGTTAGGGTTAGGGTTAGGGTGAGGGATAGGTTTAGGGTTTAGGTAAGGGTTAGGGTTTGGTTAGGGTTACGGTTAGGGTTAGGGTGAGGGAAATGGTAAGGGTTAGGTTTAGGGTTAGGGTTAGGGTTAGGTTTAGGATTAGGTTTAGGGTTAGTTTTAGGTTTAGGTTTAGGGTTAGGGTTAAGTAAGGGTAAGGGTTAGGTTTAGGGTGAAGGTTAGGGTAAGTGTTCGGGTTAGGGTTAGGTTTAGAGTTAGGGTTTAGGTTACGGTTAGGGTTAGGGTTAGGGTTAGGGTTTGGATTAGGGTTAGGTTTAGGGTTAGGGTAAGGGTAAGGGTTACGGTTAGGGTTAGGTTTAGGGTTAGGCTTAGGGTAAGGGTTAGGGTTAGGGTTAGTGTTAGGGTTAGGGTTAGGGTTATGGTTAGGGTTAGGGTAAGGGTTAGGGTTAAGGTTAGGGTTAGGGTTAGGTTTGTGGTTAGGGTTAGGGTAAGGGTTAGGGTTAGGGTACAGGTTAGGGTTAGGCGTAGGGTTAGGGTAAGGGTAAGTGTTAGGGTTAAGGTTATGGTTAGGGTTAGGGTTAGTGTTAGTGTTAGGTTTAGGGTTAGGGTTAGGTTTAGGGTAATGGTAAGGGTTAGGGTTAGGGTTAGGGTAAGGGTACGGGTTAGGATTAATGTTAGGGTTAATTTAGGATTAATGTTAGGGTTAGGTTTAGGGTTAGGGTAAGGGTAAGGTTTAGGGTTAGGGTTAGGGTAAGGGTTAGGGTTAGGTTTGGGATTAAGGTTAGGGTTAGTGTTAGGTTTAGTTTTAAGGTTAGAGTAAGGGTAAGGGTTAGGGTTAGGGTTAGGGTTAAGATTAGAGTTATGGTTAGGGTTAGGCTAAGGGTTAGGTTTAGGTTTGGGATTAAGGTTAGGGTTAGGGTTAGAGTTAGGGTTAGGGTTATGGTAAGGGTAAGGGTTAGGGTTAGGGTTAGGGTTAGGGTTAGGGTAAGGGTTGGGTTTAGAGGTTAGGGTTAGATTTAGGATAAGGGTTAGGGATAGGGGTGAGGGTTAGGGTTAGGGTTAGTGTAAGGGTTAGGGCTAGGGTTAGGGTTAGGGTTACGGTAAGGATTAGGGTTAGGGTTAGGGTTAGGGTTAGGGTTATGGCAAGGGTAAGTGTTAGGGTTAGTGTTAGGGTTAGCGTTAGGGTTAGGGTAAGTTTAAGAGTTAGGGTTAGGGTTAGGTTTAGGTTTAGGTTTGGGGTTAAAATTGGGTTAGGGTTCGGGTTAGGGTAAGTGTTAGGGTTAGGGATAGGGTTAGCATTAGGGTTAGGGTTAGGATTAAGGTTAGGGTTAGGGTTAGGGGTAGGCTAAGGGTTAGGGTTAGGGTTGGGGTTAGGGTTAGAGGAAGGGTTAGGTTCAGGGTAAGGGTAAGGGTTAGGGTTAGGGTTAGGGTAAGGATTAGGGTTAGGGTAAGGATTAGGGTTAGGGTTAGTGTTAGGGTTAGGGTTAGCAGTAAGGTTAGGGTTAGGGTTAGGGTTAGGGAAAGGTTAAGGGTTACGGTTAGGGTTAGGTTAAGGATAAGTGTTAGGTTTAGCGTTAGGTTAAGGGTTGGGGTTAGCGTTAGGTTTAGGGTCAGCATTAAGGTTAGGGTTAGGGTAAGGGTAAGGGTTAGGGATAGGGTAATGTTAAGGGTTAGGGTTAGGGTTAGGGTTAGGGTAAGGATTAGTGATAGGGTTAGGGTTAGGGATAGGTTTAGGGTTACGGTAAGAGTAAGGGTTAGGGTTAGGGTTAGGTTTAGGTTTAGGCTTAGGGTTAGGGTTAGGTTTAGGTATAGTTTTAGGGTAAGGGTTAGGTTTAGGGTTAGGGTTAGGGTTAGGGTGAAGGTTAGGGTTAGGGTTAGGGTTAGGGAAAGGGTAAGGGTTAGGGTTAGGGTTAGGGTTAGGGTTACGGTAAGGGTTAGGCTTAGGTTTTGGGTTAGGGTTAGTGTAAGGATTAGGGTTAGGGTTAGGGTTAGGGTAAGGGTTAGGGTTAGGATTAGGGTTAGGGTAAAGTTTAGGGTTAGTGGTTAGGGTTAGGGTTAGGTTTAGGGTTATGGTAAGGGTTAGGGTTAGGTGTTAGGGTTAGGGTTTGGGTTAGGGTGAGGTTAAGGGTTAGGGTTAGAGTTAGCTTTAGGGTTAGGGTAACGGTAAGTGTTACTGTTAGGGTTTGGGTTAGGATTAGCGGTTAAGGTTAGGCTTAAGGTTAGAATTAATGTATGGGTTATAGTTAGGGTTAGGGTAAGGGTAAGTGTTAGGATTATGTTTAGGGTTAGCTTTAGGGTTGTGGCAAGGGTTAGGGTTAGGGTTAGGGTTAGGTTTAGGGGTAGGGTAAGTGTTAGGTTTAGGGTTAGGGTTAGGGATAGAGTAAGGGTAAGGGTTATGGTTAGTGGTTAGGGTTAGGGTTTAGGGTTAGGTTAGGTTTAGTGGTAGGGTTAGAGTAAGGGTAAGGGTGAGGGTTAGGGTTAGGGTTAGGTTTGGTGTTAAGGTTAGGGTTAGGGTTAGGGTTAAGGTTAGGTTTAGGGTTAGGGTTAAGTTTAGGGTGAGGGTTAGGGTAAGGGTAAGGTATAGGGTTAAGGTTAGGGTTAGTGGTTAGGGTTAGGGTTAGGATTAGGGTAAGGGTTAGGGTTAGTTTTAGGGTGAGGGTTAGGGTTAGGGTTAGGGTAAGGGTTAGGGTTAGGGTTAGGCTTAGTGTTACGTTTGGGGTTAGGGTTAGGGTAAGGGTTAGGGTTAGGGTAAAGGTTATTGTTAGAGTTAGTGTTAGGGTTAGGTTAAGGGTAAGGGTTAGTGTTAGGGTTAGGGTTAGTGTTAGGTTCATGGTTAGGGTTAGGGTTAGTGTTAGGTTTGGGGTTAGGTTTAGGGTAAGGGTAAGGCTGCGGGTTAGGGTTAGGCTTAGGGTAAGGGTAAGGGTTAGTATTAATGTTAGGGTTAGGGTTAGGGTTAGGATTAGGATAAGGTAAGGTTTAGGGTTAGGGTTTGGTTTAGTGTAAGGGTTATGGTTAGGGTTAAGTTTAGGGGTAGTGTTAGGGTTAGGGTTACGGTAAGGGTAAGGGTTAGGGTTAGGGTTAGGTTTAGGCTTAAGGTTAAGGTTAGGGTTAGGGTTAGGCTAAGGGTTAGGGTTAGGGTTAGGGTAAGAGTTAGGGTTTGGGTTAGGGTTAGGGTTACAGTTTTGGTTAGGGTTAGGGTAAGGGTAAGGGTAAGGATTAGTGTTAGGGTTAGGTTAGGGTAAAGTTTAGAGTTACGGTTAGGGTTAGAGTTAGGGTAAGGCTTAGGGTGAGGGTTAGGGTTAAGGTTAGGGTTAGGGTAAGTTTAATGCTTAGGGTTAGGGTTATGATTAGTTTCAGGGTACGGGTAAGGTTTAGGGTTAGGGTTAGGGTTAGTGTTAGTTTTAGGGTTAGGGTTAGGGTTAGTGTAAGGGTAAGGATTAGGGTTAGGTTTAGGGTTATGTTTAAGGTTAGGGTTAGGGTTAGGTTTGGGGTTAGGTTTAGGGTAACAGTAAGGGTTAGGTTTAGGGTTAGGGTTAGGGTAAGGGTAAGGGTTAGGGTTAGGGTTAGGGTTAAGGTTAAGGCTAGGGTTAGGGTTAGGGTTAGGGTAAGGAGTAGGGTTAGGGTTACGGTTTGGTTAAGGGTAAGGGTAAGGGTAAAAGTTATGGTTAGTTTTACTGTTAGGTTTAGGGTTAGGGTTAGGTAAGCGTGAGGGTTAGGGTTAGGGTTTGGGTAAGCGTACGGGTTAGGATTAATGTTAGGGTTAGGTTTAGGATTAAGGTTAGGGTAAGGGTTAGGGTTAGAGTTAGGGTTAAGGTTAGGGTTAGAGTTAGGGTTAGGTTTAGGGTTAGATACGGGTAATGGTTAGGGTTAGGGTTCAGGTTAAGTTTAGGGTTATGGTTAGGGTTAGGCTAAGGGTTAGGTTTAGGGTTAGGATAAGGGTTAGGGTTTGGGTTAGGGTTAGGGTTAGAGTTAGGGTTAGGGTTAGGGTAAGGGTAAGGGTTAGGGTTAGGGTTAGGGTTAGGGTAAGGGTTGGGGTTAGTGGTTAGGGTTAGATTTAGGATAAGGGTTAGGGATAGGGGTTCGGGTTCGGGTTAGGGTTAGTGTAATGGTTAGGGTAACGGTTAGAGTTAGGGTTATGGTAAGGGTTAGGGTTAGGTTTAGGGCAAGGGTAATTGTCAGGGTTAGTGTTAGGGTTAGCGTTAGGGTTAGGGTACGTTTAAGAGTTAGGTTTAGGGTTAGGTTTAGGTTCAGGTTTGGGGTTAAGGTTTGGGTTAGGGTTGGCATTAGGGTGAGTGTTAGGGTTAGGGTTAGGGTTAGCCTAAGGGTTAGGGTTAGGGTTAGGGTAAGGGTTAGGGTTAGGGTTGGGGTTGGGGTTAGAGGAAGGGTTAGGGTTAGGGTAAGGGTAAGGGTTAGGGTTAGGTTAGGGTTAGAGTAACGATTAGGGTTAGGCTAAGGATTAGAGTTAGGGTTAGGGTTAGTGTTAGGGTTAGGATTAGGGTTAGGGTAAGGGTAAGGATAAGGGTTAGGTTTAGGGTTAGGTTAAGGGTTGGAGTTAGCGTTAGGTTTAGGGTCAGCATTAAGGTTAGGGTTAGGTTTAGGGTTAGGGTAAGGGTTAGCGTTAGGGTTAGGGTAAGTGTTAGGTTTAGGGTTAGGGTTAGGGTAAGGATTAGTGTTAGGGTTAGGGTTAGGTTTAGGGTTAGGGTAAGCGTAAGGGTTAGGGTTAGGGTTAGATTTAGGGTTAGGCTTAAGGTTAGGATTAGGGTTAGGTATAGGGTTAGGGTAAGGGTATGGGTTAGGCTTAGGGTTAGGGTTAGGGTTAGGGTTAAGGTTAGGGTTAGGGTTAGTGTTATGGTTAGGGTTAGGTTTAGGGTAAAGGTAAGTGTTAGGGTTAGGTTCAGGGTTAGGGTTAGGGTTAGGGTTAGGGTAAGGGTAAGGGTTAGGGTTAGGGTTAGGTTTAGAGTTAGGGTTAGGTTTAGGGTTAGGGTTAGGGTTAGGTTTAGAGTTAGGGTATGGGTAAGGGTTAGGGTGAGTTGTAGGGTTAAGATTAAGGTTAGGTTTAGGGTTAGGGTTAGGGTAGGTGTAAGTGTTAGGGTTAGGGTTAGGGTTAGGGAAAGGGTAAGGGTTAGGGTTAGGGTTAGGTTAGGATAAGGATTAGGGTTAGGGTTAGGGTAACGGTAAGTGTTAGGGTTAGGGTTAGGGTTAGGATTAGCTGTTAAGATTAGGCTTAAGGTTAGAATTAATGTATGGATTATAGTTAGGGTTAGGGTAAGTGTAAGTGTTAGGGTTATGATTAGGGTTAGCGTTAGGGTTGGGGCAAGGGTTAGGGTTAAGTTTAGGGTTAGGTTTAGGGGTAGGTTTAGCTGTAGGGTAAGTGTTAGGTTTAGGGTTAGGGTTAGGGATAGAGTAAGGGTAAGGGTTAGGGTTAGGGGTTGGGGTAGGGTTAGGGTTAGTGTAAGGGTTAGGGTAAGGGTTAGAGTTAGGGTTATGGTAAGGGTTAGGGTTAGGGTTAGGACAAGGGTAAGTGTCAGGGTTAGTGTTATGGTTAGCGTTAGGGTTAGGGTAAGTTTAAGAGTTAGGGTTAGGGTTAGTTTTAAGTTTAGGTTTGGGGTTAAGGTTTGGGTTAGGGTTCGGGTTAGGGTAAGTGTTAGGGTTAGGGTTAGCGTTAGGTTTAGGGTTAGGGTTAACTTTAGGGTTAGGGTTAGGCTTAGCCTAAGGGTTAGGGTTAGGTTTAGGGTAAGGGTTAGGGTTAGGGTTGGGGTTGGAGTCAGAGGAAGGGTTAGGGTTAGGGTAAGGGTAAGGGTTAGGGTTAGGGTTAGCATTAAGGTTAGGGTTAGGGTTAGGGTTGGGGAAAATTAAGGGTTAGGGTTAGGGTTAGTATTAGGGTTAGGGTTAGGGTTAGGGTTGGGGAAAAGTTAAGGGTTAGGGTTAGGGTTAGTGTTAGGTTTAGGGTTAGGGTTAGGGTAAGGGTAAGGATAAGGGTTAGGTTTAGGGTTAGGTTAAGGTTTGGGCTTAGCGTTAGGTTTAGGGTCAGCATTAAGGTTAGGGTTAGGTTTAGGGTAAGGGTAAGGGTTAGGGTTAGGGTTAGGGTAAGGGTTAGGTTTACGGTGAGGGTTAGGGTAAGGATTAGTGTTAGGGCTAGTGTTAGGGTTAGGTTTAGGGTTAGGCTTAAGGTTAGGATTAGGGTTAGGTATAGGGTTATGGTAAGGGTATGGGTTAGGGTTAGGGTTAGGGTTAGGGTTAAGGTTAGGGTTAGGGTTAGTGTTATGGTTAGGGTTAGGGTTAGGGTAAAGGTAAGTGTTAGGGTTAGGTTCAGGGTTAGGTTTAGGGTTAGGGTTAGGGTAAGGGTTAGGGTTAGTGTTAGGGTTAGGGTTAGGTTTAGAGTTAGGGTTAGGTTTAGGGTTAGGGTTAGGGTTAGGTTTAGAGTTAGGGTATGGGTAAGGGTTAGGGTGAGTTGTAGGGTTAGGATTAAGTTTAGGTTTAGGGTTAGGGTTAGGGTTAGGGTTAGGGTAGGGGTAAGGGTTAGGGTTAGGGTTAGGGTTAGGGAAAGGGTAAGGGTTAGGGTTAGGGTTAGGTTAGGATAAGGATTAGGGTTAGGGTTAGTGTTAGGGTAAGGTTAGGGTTTGGGTTAGGGTTAGGGTTAGCATTCAGTTTAGGGTTAGGGTAAGGGTAAGGGTTAGGATTAGCCTTAAGGTTAGGGTAAGTGTTAGGTTTAAGGTTAGGTTTAGGATTAGGGTTAGGTTTTGGCTTAGGGTAAGGGTAAGGGTTAGGGTTAGTGTTACGGTTAGGGTTAAAGGTAAGGTTAGGGTAAGACCTAGGGTAAGGGTAAGGGTCAGGGTTAGGTTTAGGGTTAGGTGTTAAGGTTAGTGGAAGGGTTACAGTAAGAGTAAGGTTTAGGGTTAGGGTTAGGGTTAGGGGTTAGGGTTAGGGTTAGGGTTAGGGGTTAGGGTTAGGGTTAGCATTAAGGTTAGGGTTAGTGTTAGGTTAAAGTAAGGGTTATGGTTAGGGTTAGGTTTAATGTTAGGGTTAGAGTAAGGGTAAGGGTTAGGTTTAGGGTTAGGGTTAGGTTTAGGGTTATGGTAAGGGTAAAGATTAGGGTTAGGGTTAGGGTTAGGGTTCAGATTAGGGTTAGGGTAAGGGTAAGGGTTAGGATTAGGGTTAGGGTTTGGTTTAGGTTTAGGGTTATGTTAAGGGTAAGGATTAGGGTTAGAGTTAGGGTTAGGGTTAGGATTAGGGTTAGGGTTAGGGTTAGGGTTAGTGTTAGGTTTAGGATAAGGGTTAGGGTTAGGGGTTAGAGTTAGGGTTAGCGTTAGGTTTAGGGGTTAGGGTTAGGGTTAGCGTTAGGGTAAACGTAAGGGATAGGGTTAGGTTAAAGGTAAGGGATAGGGTTAGGGTTAGGGTTAGTGGTTAGTGGTAGGGTTAGGGTTAGGGTAAGGGTAAGGTTTAGGGTTAGCAATAGGGTTAGGGGTTAGGGTTAGGGTTAGTGTTGGGGGTAAGGGTTCGGGTTACGGTTAGGGTTAGGTTAAGGGTTAGGATTATGGTTAGGGTAAGGTTTAGGGTTGGGGTAAGGGTTAAGGTTAGGGTTAGGTTTAGGATTAGTGTTAGGGTAAGGTTAAGGGTTATGGTTAGGGTTAGGGTTAGGTTTTGGATAAGGGTTAGGGTTAGGGGTTAGAGTTAGGGTTAGTGTTAGGGTTAGGGGTTAGAGTTAGGGTTAAGGTAAAGATAAGGTTTAGTGTTAGGAATAGGTTTATGGGTTAGGGTTATGGTTAGTGTTAGGGTTAGTGTTAGGGTTAGGATTCGGGTTAGGGTTAGGGTAAGGGTAACGGTAAAGGTTAGGGTTAGTGTTAGAGTTACAGTTAGGTTTAGGGTTAAGGTTCGGGTAAAGGTTAGGGTTAGGCTTAGGGTTAGGGTTAGGGTTAGGGGTTAGGGTTAGGGTTAGGGTTAAGGTAAAGATAAGGTTTAGTGTTAGGAATAGGTTTATGGGTTAGGGTTAGGGTTAGTGTTAGGGTTAGTGTTAGGGTTAGGATTCGGGTTAGGGTTAGGGTAAGGGTTAGGATTAGGGTTAGGGTAAGGGTTAGTGTTAGGGTAACGGTTAGGGTTACGGTTAGGGTAAGGGTTAAGGTTAGGGTTAGGGGTTAGGGTTAGGGTTAGGGTTAGGGTAAGGGTTAGGGTTGGGTAAGGGTTAGAGTTAGGTTTTGGGTAAGGGTAGTGTTAAAGTTAGGGTTAGGTTTAGGGTTAGTGTAAGGGTTAGGGTTAGGGTTAGGGTTAGAGTTAGGGTTAGGGTTAGGGTAAGGGTAAGGGTTAGGGTTAGGGTTAGGCTTAGGGTTAGGGTTTAGGTTTAGGGTTAGGATTAGGGTTAGGTTAAGTTTAGGGTTACTGTTAAGGTAAGTGTAAGAGTTAGGTTTAGGGTCAGGGTTAGTGTTAGTGTAAGGGTTAGGGTTAGGGTTAGGTTATGGTAACGGTTAGGGTTAGGGGTTAGGTTTAGTGTTAGCGTTAGTGTTAGGGTAAGGGTTAGTGTTAGGGTTAGGGTTAGAGTTAGGTTTAGGGTTAGGGTAAGGGTAAGTGTTAGGTTTAGGGTCAGGGTTAGGGTTAAGGTTAGGTTTAGGGTTTGGATTAGGGTTAGGTTTAGGTGTAGGGTTAGGGTTAAGGTAAGTGTAAGGGTTAGGGTTAGGGTTAACGTTAGGGTTAGGGAAAGGGTAAGGGTTAGGGTTAGGGTTAGTGTTAGGGTTAGGGTTAGCAGTAAGGTTAGGGTTAGGGTTAGCTTTAAGGTTAGGGGTAGGGTTAGGGTAAGGGAAAGGGTTAGGTTTCAGGTTAGTGTTAGTTTTAGGGTTAGGGTAAGGGTTAGGGTTAGGGTTAGGGTTAGGTTTAAGGTTAGGATTAGGGTTAGGGTTAGGTTTAGGGTTAGGATTAGGCTTAGGGTTAAGGTGTGGGTTAGGGTTAGGGTTAGGGTTTGGGTAAGGGTTAGGGTTAGGGGTTAGGATTAGGGTTAGGGTTAGGGTGAGGGTAAGGGTTAGGGTTAGGGTTAGAGTTAGGTTTAGGGTAAGTGTTAGGTTGAGGGCAGGGGTTAGGCTTAGGTTTAGGGTCAGGTTTAGGGTGAGGGTAAGTGTTAGGGTTAGGGTTAGGGTTAGGGAAAGGGTAAGGGTAAGGGTTAGGGTTAGGGGTTAGGGTTAGGTTTAGGGTTAGGGTTGGAGTAAGGGAAGGTGAGGGTTAGTGTTAGGGTTAGGTTTAGGGTTAAGGTTAGGGTTAGGGAAAGTGTCAGGGTAAGGATTAGGGTTACTGTTAGGGTAAGGATTAGGGTTAGGGTTAGGGTAAAGGTTAGGATTAGGGTTAGGGTTAGTGTTAGCATTAAGTTTAGGGTTAGGGTTAGCGTAAGGGTAAGGGTTAGGTTTAGGGTTAGGGTAAGGATTAAGTTTCGGGTAAGGGTTAGGGTTAGCCTTAATGTTAGGGTTAGGGTTAGGGTAAGGGTAAGTGTTAGATTTAGGCCTCGGGTTATGGTTAGGGGTTAGGGTTTGGGTTAGGTTTAGGGTTAAGTTTAGGTTTAGGGTTAGGGTTAGGGTGAGGGTGAAGGTAAGTGTTAGGGTTAGGGTTAGGGTTAGGGGTTGGAGTTAGGGTTAGGGTTAGGGTTAGGGTAAGGGTACGGGTTAGGGTTAGGGTTAGGATCAGTGTTAGGGTTAGGGTAAGGGTTTGGGTTAGGGTTAGGGTTAGGGTTAGGGTTAGGGTTAGGGTTAGGGTTAGGTTTATGGTTAGGGTTAGGTTTAGGTTTAGGGTTAGGGTAAGCTTAATGGTTAGGGTTAGGGTTCGGGTATGGTTAAGGTTAGGTTTAGGGTTAGGGTTAGAGTGAGGGTTAGGGTAAGGGTTAGGGTTAGGGTTAGTTTTTGGATAAGGGTTAGGGTTAGGGTTTAGAGTTAGGGTTAGTGTTAGGGGTTAGAGTTAGGGTTAGGGTAAGGATTAGGGTTAGGGTTACGGTTTGGGTAAGGGTAAGGGTAAGTGTAAGGGTCAGGGTTAGTGTTAGGGTTAGTGTTATGTTTAGGGTTAGGGTTCGGGTAAGGGTTAGGGTTAGGGTTAGGGTTGGGGTTAGGGGTTAGGATTAGGGTTTGGGTTAGGGTAACAGTAAGGTTTAGTGTTAAGAATAGGGTTAAGGGTTAGGGTTAGGCTTAGTGTTAGGGTTAATATTAGGAGTTAGGGTTCGGATTAGGGTTAGGGTTAGGGTAAGGGTTAGGATTAGGGTTAGGGTAAGTGTTAGTGTTAGAGTAAGTGTTAGGGTTACGGTTAGGGTAAGGATTAGGGATAGGGTTAGGGGTTAGGTTTAGGGTTAGTGTTAGGGTAAGTGTTAGGGTTAGGGTTAGGGTTTGGGTAAGGGTAGGGTTAGAGTTAGGGTTAGGGTTACGGTTATGGCTTAGGGTTAGGGTTAGGGTAAGGTTTAGGTTTAGGGATAGGGTTAGGGTAAGTGTTAGGGTTAGGGTTAGGGTTAGGGATAGTGTAAGGGTAAGGGTTAGGGTTAGGGATTAGGGTTAGCGTTAGGGTTAGGTTTAGGGTTAGGGTTGGAGTAAGGGTAAAGGTGTGGGTTAGGGTTAGGGTTAGGGTTAGGTTTAGGGTTAAGGATAGGGTTAGGGAAAGGGTTAGTGTTAGGTTTAGGGTTAGGTTTAGGGTAACGATTAGAGTTAGGGTTAGGGTAAGGGTTAGGATTAGGGTTAGGCTTAGGGTTAGCATTAAGTTTATGGTTAGGTTTAGCATAAGGGTAAGGGTTAGGTTTAGGGTTAGGGTTAGGGTTAGGGTAAGGATTAGGTTTCGGGTTAGGGTTAGGGTTAGCCATAAGGTTAGGGTTAGAGTTAGGGTAAGGGTAAGGGTTAGATTTAGGGCTAGGGTTACGGTTAGGGGTTAGGGTAATGTTAGGGTTAGGGTTAAGTTTAGGGTTAGGGTTTAGGGTTAGTGTGAGGGTTAGTGTTAGGGTTAGGTTTACGGTTAGGCGTTACAGTTAGGGTTAGGGTTAGGTTTAGGGTAAGGTTAAGGGTTAGGGTTAGGGTTAGGGTTAGGGTTAGGTTGAGGGTTAGGTTTAGAATTAGGGTTAGGTTTAGATTTAGGGTTAGGGTTAGGTTTAGACTTAGGGTATGTGTAAGGGTTACGGTGAGTTGTAGGGTTAGGTTTAGGGTTAGGGTTAGGTTTAGGGTTAGGGCAAGGGTAACGGTTAGGGTTAGGGTTAGGTTTAGGGTTAGTTTTAGGGTTAGGGTTAGGGTTAGGGTTAGGGTAAGGGTAAAGATTAGGGTTAGGGTTAGGGTTAGGGTTAGGATTAGGGTTAGGGTAAGGGTAAGGGTTAGGGTTAAGTTTAGGGTTAGGGTTAGGGTTAGGGAAAGGGTAAGGGTTAGGGTTAGGGTTAGGGTTAGGGTTAGGGAAAGGATAAGGTTTAGGGTTTGGGTTTGGATAAGGGTTAGGGTTAGGGTTAGGGTTAGGTTTAACATTAAGTTTAGGTTTAGGGTTAGGGTAAGGTAAGGGTTAGGGTTAGGGTTAGGGTTAGGGGTTAGGGTTAGGTTAAGGGTTTGGTTTAGGTTTAGGGTTATGGTTAGGGTAAGGGTAAGGGTTAGGGTCAGGGTTAGGGTTAGGGTTAGGTTTAGGGTGAGGGTTAGGGTTAGGGTTAGGTTTAGGGATAGCGTTAGGGTAAGGGTAAGTGTTAGGATTAGGGTTAGGGTTTGGGTTAGGTTTAGGGTTATGTTAAGGGTAAGGATTAGGGTCAGGGTTAGGGTTAGGGTTAGATTTAGGATAAGGGTTAGGGTTAGGGTTTAGAGTTAGGGTTAGGGTTAGGTTTAGGGGTTAGTGTTAGGGTTAGTGTGCGGATTAGGGGTAGGGTTAGGGTTTGGGTAAGGGTAAGGGTAAGGGTAAGGGTTAGGGTTAGTGTTAGGTTTAGGGTTAAGGTTAGGGATAGGGTTAGGGTAAAGATAAGGTATAGGGTTTTGGTTAGGGTTAGGGGTTAGTGGTTGGGTTAGGGTTAGGGTAAGGGTAATGTTTAAGGTTAGCAATAGGGTTAGGGTTTAGGGTTAGTGTTAGGGGTTAGGATTCGGGTTAGGGTTAGGGTTAGGGTAAGGTTTAGGATTAGGGTTAGGGTAAGGGTTAGGGTTAGGGTAAGGGTTAGGGTTAGGATTAGGTTTGGGATTAGTGTTAGGGTAAGGTTAATGGTTAGGGTAAGGGTAAAGATTAGGGTTAGGGTTAGTGTTAGGGTTAGGATTAGGGTTAGGGTAAGGGTAAGGGTGAGGGTTAAGTTTAGGTTTAGGGTTATGGTTAGGGAAAGGGTAAGGGTTAGGGTTAGAGTTAGGGTTAGGGTAAGGGTTAGGGTTAGGGTTAGGTTTTGGATAAGGGTTAAGGTTAGGGGTTAGAGTTAGTGTTAGTGTTAGGTTTAGGGGTTAGGGTTAGGGTTAGGGTAAGGATTAGGGTTAGGGTTACAGTTTGGGTAAAGGTAAGGGTAAGGGTAAAATTTAGGGTTAGTGTTAGGGTTAGAGTTAGGTTTAGGGTTAGGGTTAGGGTAAAGGTTAGGGTTAGGCTTAGGGTTAGGGTTAGGGTTAGGGGTTAGGGTTAGGGTTAGGGTTAGGGTAAAGGTAAGGTTTAGTGTTAGGAATAGGGTTATGGGTTAGGGTTAGGGTTAGGGTTAGGGTTAGTGTTAGGGTTAGGGTTCGGGTTAGGGTTAGGGTTAGGGTAAGGGTTAGGATTAGGGTTAGGGTAAAGGTTAGTGTTAGGGTAAGGGTTAGGGTTACGGTTAGGGTAAGGGTTAGGGTTAGGGTTAGGGGTTAGGGTTAGGGTTAGGGTTAGGGTAAGGGTTAGGGTTAGGGTTAGGGTAAGGGTTAGGATTAGGGTTAGGATAAAGGTTAGTGTTAGGGTAAGGGTTACGGTTACGGTTAGGGTAAGGGTTAGGGTTAGGGTTAGGGGTTAGGGTTAGGGTAAGGGTTAGGGTTAGGGAAAGGGTTAGGGTTAGGTTTTGGGTAAGGGTAGGGTTAGAGTTAGGGTTAGCTTTAGGTTTAGGATAAGGGTTAGGGTTAGAGTTAGGGTTAGAGTTAGGGTTAGGGTTAGGGTAAGGGTTAGGGTTAGGGTTAGGCTTAGGGTTAGGGTTTAGGTTTAGGGTTAGGATTAGGGTTAGGTTAAGTTTAGGGTTACTGTTAAGGTAAGTGTAAGGGTTAGGTTTAGGGTCAGGGTTAGAGTTATTGTAAGCGTTAGGGTTAGTGTTAGGTTAGGATAATGGTTAGGGTTAGGGGTTAGGTTTAGTGTTAGGGTTAGTGTTAGGGTAAGGGTTAGATTTAGGGTTAGGGGTAGGGTTAGATTTAGGTTTAGGGTTGGGGTAAGTGTAAGGGTTAGGTTTAGGGTCAAGGTTAGGACTAAGGTTAGGTTTAGTTTTTGGATTAGGCTTAGGTTTAGGTGTAGGGTTAGGGTTACAGTAAGTGTAAGGATTAGGGTTAGGGTTAAGGTTAGGGTTAGGGTTAGGGAAAGGGTAAGGTTTAGGGTTAGGGTTAGGGCTAGGGTAAGGATTAGGGTTAGGGTTAGGGTTAGGTTTAGGGTTAGCATTTAGGTTAGGGTATGGGTAGGGGTAGGGTAAGGGAAATGGTTAGGTTTCGGGTTAGTGTTAGTTTTAGGGTTAGGGTAAGGGTAAGGGTTACGGTTAGTGTTAGGGTTAAGGTTAGGATTAGGGTTAGGGTTAGGTTTAGGGTTAGGATTAGGCTTAGGGTTAAGGTATGGGTTAGGGTTACGGTTAGGGTTAGGGTAAGGGTTAGGGTTAGGGGTTAGGATTAGGGTTAGGGTTAGGGTGAGGGTAAGGGTTAGGGTTAGGGTTAGAGTTAGGTTTAGGGTAAGTGTTAGGTTTAGGGCAAGGGTTAGGGTTAGGTTTAGGGTTAGGTTTAGGGTGAGGGTAAGTGTTAGGGTTAGTGTTAGGGTTAGGGAAAGGGTAAGGGTAAGGGTAAGGGTTAGGGTTAGGGGTTAGGGTGAGGTTTAGGGTTAGGGTTGGAGTAAGGGTAAAGGTGAGGGTTAGGGTTAGGGTTAGGGTTAGGTTTTGGTTTCAGGTTAGGGTTAGGGAAAGTGTTAGGGTAAGGGTTAGGGTTACGGTTAGGGAAAGTGTTAGGGTAAGGGTTAGGGTTACGGTTAGGGTAAGGATTAGGGTTAGGGTTAGGATAAAGGTTAGGATTAGGGTTAGGGTTAGGGTTAGCATTAAGTTTAGGGTTAGGGTTAGCGTAAGGGTAAGGGTTAGGTTTAGGGTTAGGGTAAGGATTAGGTTTCGGATAAGGGTTAGGGTTAGCCTTAAGGTTAGGGTTAGGGTTAGGGTAAGGGTAAGGGTAAGGGTTAGATTTAGGGCTCGGGTTATGGTTAGGGGTTAGGGTTTGGTTTAGGTTTAGGGTTTGGTTTAGGTTTAGGGTTAGGGTTAGGGTAAGGGTAAGAGTTAGGGTCACGGTTAGGGTTAGGGTTAGGTTTAGGGTGACGGTGAGAGTTAGGTTTAGGGATAGCGTTAGGGTAAGGGTAAGTGTTAGGATTAGGGTTATTGTAAGGGTTAGTGTTAGGGTAACGGTTAGGGTTACGGTTAGGGTAAGGGTTAGGTTTAGGGTTAGGGGTTAGGGTTAGGGTTAGGGTTAGGGTAAGGGTTATGGTTAGGGTAAGGGTTAAGGTTATGTTTTGGGTAAGGGTAGGGTTAGACTTAGGGTTAGGTTTAGGGTTAGGGTAAGGGTTAGGGTTAGGGTTAGGGTTAGAGTTAGGGTTAGGGTTAGGGTAAGGGTAAGGGTTATGGTTAGGGTTAGGGTTAGGGTTAGGGTTTAGGTTTAGGGTTAGGATTAGGGTTAGGTTAAGTTTAGGGTTACTGTTAAGGTAAGTGTAAGGGTTAGGTTTAGGGTCAGGGTTAGAGTTAGTGTAAGGGTCAGGGTTAGATTTAGGTTATGGTAACGGTTAGGGTTAGGGGTTAGGTTTAGTGTTAGGGTTAGTGTTAGGGTAAGGGTTAGGGTTAGGGTTAGGGTTAGAGTTAGGTTTAGGTTTAGGGTAAGGGTAAGGGTTAAGGTTAGGCTTAGGGTTTGGATTAGGGTTAGGTTTAGGTGTAGGGTTAGTGTTAAGATAAGTGTAAGGGTTAGTGTTAGGGTTAAGGTTAGGGTTTGGGAAAGGGTAAGGGTTAGGGTTAGGGTTAGGGTTAGGGTTAGGGTAAGGCTTAGGTTTACGGTTAGGGTTAATGTACGGGTTAGGGCTAGGGTTAGGGTTAGGGTTAGCTTTAAGGTTAGGGGTAGGGTTAGGGTAAGGGAAAGGGTTAGGTTTCGGGTTAGTGTTAGTTTTAGGGTTAGGGTAAGGGTAAGGTTTACAGTTAGTGTTAGGGTTAAGGTTAGGATTAGGATTAGGGTTAGGTTTAGGGTTAGGATTAGGCTTAGGGTTAAGGTATGGGTTAGGGTTAGGGTGAGGGTTAGGGTAAGGGTTAGGGTTAGGGGTTAGGATTAGGGTTAGGTTTAGGGTGAGGGTAAGGGTTAGGGTTAGGGTTAGGGTTAGGGAAAGGGTAAGGGTAAGGGTTAGGGTTAGGGGTTAGGGTTAGGTTTAGGTTTAGGGTTAGGGTTGGAGTAAGGGTAAAGGTGTGGGTTAGTGTTAGGTTTAGGTTTAGGGTTAAGGTTAGGGTTAGGGAAAGTGTTAGTGTAAGGGTTAGGGTCACTGTTAGGGTAAGGTTTAGGGTTAGGGTTAGGGTAAAGGTTAGGATTAGGGTTAGGGTTAGTGTTAGCATTAAGTTTAGGGTTAGGGTTAGCGTAAGGGTAAGGGTTAGGTTTAGGGTTAGGGTTAGGGTAAGGGTAAGGGTTAGATTTAGGGCTCGGGTTATGGTTAGGGTTTGGGTTAGGTTTAGGGTTAAGGTTAGAGTTAGGGTTAGGGTAAGGGTTAGGATTAGGGTTAGGTTTTGGATAAGGGTTAGGGTTAGGGGTTAGAGTTAGGGTTAGGATTAGGGTTAGGTTTTGGATAAGGGTTAGGGTTAGGGGTTAGAGTTAGTGTTAGGGTTAGGGTTAGGGGTTAGGGTTAGGGTTAGGGTAAGGATTAGAGTTAGGGTTACGTTTTGGGTAAGGGTAAGGGTAAGGGTAAGTGTTAGGGTTAGTGTTAGGGTTAGTGTTATGTTTAGGGTTAGGGTTCGGGAAAGGGTTAGGATTAGGGTTAGGGTTGGGGTTAGGGGTTAGGATTAGGGTTAGGTTTAGGGTAACGGTAAGTTTTAGTGTTAAGAATAGGGTTACGGGTTAGGGTTAGGCTTAGTGTTAGGGTTAATGTTAGGGGTTAGGGTTTGGGTTAGGGTTAGGGTAAGGATTAGGGTTAGGGTTTGGGTTAGGGTTAGGGTTAGTGTTAGGGTTAGGTTTAACCTTAAGGTTAGGTTTAGGGTTAGGGTAAGGTAAGGGTTAAGGTTAGGGTTAGGGTTAGGGGTTAGGTTTAGGTTTAGGGTTTGGTTTAGGTTTAGGGTTAGGGTTAGGGTAAGGGTAAGTGTTAGGGTCAGGGTTAGGATTAGGGTTAGGTTTAGGGTGAGAGTTAGGGTTAGGTTTAGGGATAGCGTTAGGGTAAGGGTAAGTGTTAGGATTAGGGTTTGGGTTTGGGTTAGGTTTAGGGTTAGGTTAAGGGTAAGGATTAGGGTTAGGTTTAGGGTTAGGATTAGGGATAGGGTTAGGGTTATGGTTAGGTTTAGGATAAGGGTTAGGGTTAGGGGTTAGAGTTAGGGTTAGGGTTAGGTTTAGGGGTTAGGGTTAGGGTTAGAGTAATAATTATGGTTAGGGTTAGGGTTTGGGTAAGGGTAAGGGTAAGCGTAAGGGTTAGGGTTAGGGTAAGGATTAGGGTTAGGGTTACAGTTTGGGTAAGTTAAGGGTAAGGGTAAAGGTTAGGGTTAGTGTTAGGGTTAGAGTTAGGTTTAGGGTTAGGGTTAGGGTAAAGGTTAAGGTTAGGGTTAGGGTTAGGGTTAGGGTTAGGGGTTAGGGTTAGGGATAGGGTTAGGGTAAAGGTAAGGTTTTGTGTTAGGAATAGGGTTATGGGTTAGGGTTAGTGTTAGGGTTAGTGTTAGGGTTAGGGTTAGGGTTAGGGTTAGGATTAGGGTTAGGGTAAGGGTTAGTGTTAGGGTAAGGGTTAGGGTTATGGTTAGGGTAAGGGTTAGGGTTAGGGTTAGGGGTTAGGGTTATGGTTAGGGTAAGGGTTAGGGTTAGGGTAAGGGTTAGGGTTAGATTTTGGGTAAGGGTAGGGTTAGACTTAGGGTTAGGTTTAGGGTTAGGGTAAGAGTTAGGGTTAGGGTTAGGGTTAGAGTTAGGGTAAGGGTAAGGGTTAGGGTTAGGGTTAGGGTTAGGGGTTAGGGTTAGGGTTAGGGTTAGGGTAAAGGTAAGGTTTTGTGTTAGGAATAGGGTTATGGTTTAGGGTTAGTGTTAGGGTTAGTGTTAGCGTTAGGGTTAGGGTTAGGGGTAGGGTTAGGATTAGGGTTAGGGTAAGGGTTAGTGTTAGGGTAAGTGTTAGTGTTATGGTTAGGGTAAGGGTTAGGGTTAGGGTTAGGGTTAGGCTTAGAGTTAGGTTTACGGTTAGGGTAAGGGTAAGGGTTAGGTGTAGGGTCAAGGTTAGGGTTAAGGTTAGGTTTAGGGTTTGGATTAGAGTTAGGTTTAGGTGTAGGGTTAGGGTTAAGGTAAGTGTAAGGGTTAGGGTTAGGGTTAAGGTTAGGGTTATGTTTAGGGAAAGGGTAAGGGTTAGGGTTAGGGTTAGGGTTAATGTAAGGATTAGGGTTAGGGAAAGGGTTAATGTAAGGGTTAGGGTTAGTGTTAGGGTTAGGGTAAGGGTAAGGGTTACAGTTAGTGTTAGGGTTAGGTTAGGATTAGGGTTAGGGTTAGGTTTAGGGTTAGGATTAGGCTTAGGGTTAAGGTATGGATTAGGGTTAGGGTTAGGGTTAGGGTAAGGGTTAGGGTTAGGGGTTAGGATTAGGGTTAGGGTTAGGGTGAGGGTAAGGGTTAGGGTTAGGGTTACAGTTAGGTTTAAGGTAAGTGTTAGGTTTAGGTCAAGGGTTTGGGCAAGGGTAAGGATTAGATTTAGGGCTAGGGTTATGGTTAGGGGTTAGGGTTTGGGTTAGGTTTATGGTTAAGTTTAGGGTTAGGGTTAGGGTTAGGGTGAGGGTGAGGGTAAGTGTTAGGGTTAGGGTTAGGTGTTGGAGTTAGGGTTAGGGTTAGGGTTAGGGTAAGGGTACGTGTTAGGGTACGGGTTAGGCTTAGGGTTAGGGTTAGGGTAAGGGTAAGTGTTAGGGTTAGGGTTAGGGGTTGGAGTTAGGGTTAGGGTTAGGGTTAGGGTAAGGGTACGTGTTAGGGTACGGGTTAGGCTTAGGGTTAGGGTTAGGGTAAGGGTAAGTGTTAGGGTTAGGGTTAGGATTAGGTTTAGGGTTAGGGTTAGGTTTAGGGTTAGGGTTAGGATAAGGTTAATGGTTAGGGTTAGGGTTCGGGTATGGTTAAGGTTAGGTTTAGGGTTAGGGTTAGAGTTAGGGTTAGGGTAAGGGTTAGGGTTAGGTTTTGGATAAGGGTTAGGGTTAGGGGTTATAGTTAGGGTTAGGGTTAGGGTTAGGGGTTAGGGTTAGGGTTAGGGTAAGGATTAGGGTTAGGGTTACGGTTTGGGTAAGGGTAAGTGTAAGGGTAAGGGTTAGGATTAGTGTTAGGGTTAGAGTTATGTTTAGGGTTAGGGTTACGGTAAGGGTTAGGATTAGGGTTAGGGTTGGGGTTAGGGGTTAGGGTTAGGCTTAGGGTTAGGGTAAAGGTAAGGTTTAGTGTTAAGAATAGTGTTACGGGTTAGGGTTAGGGTTAGTGTGAGGGCTAGTGTTAGGGGTTAGTGTTCGGTTTATGGTTACGTTTAGGGTAAGTGTAGGATTAGGGTTAGGGTAAGGGTTAGTGTTAGAGTAAGGGTTACGGTTATGGTTAGGGTAAGGGTTAGGGTTAGCCTTAAGGTTAGGGTAAGTGTTAGGTTTAAGGTTAGGTTTAGGATTAGGGTTAGGTGTTGGGATAGGGTAAGGGTAAGGGTTAGGGTTAGGGTTAGTGTTAGGGTTAGGTTTAAAGTTAAGGTTAGGGTAAGAGCTAGGGTAAGGTAAGGGTTAGGTTTATTTTTAGGATTAGGTGGTAGGGTTTGTGTAAGGGTTATGGTAAGGGTAAGGTTTAGGGTTAGGGTTAGGGTTAGGGGTTAGGGTTAGGGTTAGGGTTAGGGTAAAGGGTTAGGATTCGGGTTAGGGTAAGAGTTAGTGTTAGGGTTAGGGTAAGGGTTAGGGTTAGAGTTAGGGTTAGGGTTAGCATTAAGGTTAGGGTTAGTGTTAGGTTAAGGTAAGGGTTATGGTTAGGGTTAGGTTTAATGTTAGGGTTAGAGTAAGGGTAAGGATAAGGGTTAGGGTTAGGGTTAAGTTTAGGGTTATGGTAAGGTAAAGATTAGGGTTAGGGTTAGGGTTAGGTTTAGGATTAGGGTTAGGGTAAGGGTAAGGGTTAGGGTTAGGTTTAGCGTTAGGGTTAGGGTTAGGGAAAGGGTTAGGTTTAGGGGTTAGAGTTAGGGTTAGGGTAAGGATTAGGTTTAGGGTTACGATTTGGGTAAGGGTAAGGGTAAGGGTAAGGGTTAGGGTTAGTGTTAGGGTTAGTGTTATGTTTAGGGTTAGGGTTCGGGTAAGGGTTAGGGTTAGGGTTAGGGTTAGGGTTTGGGTAAGGTTTAGGATTAGGGTTAGGGTAAGGGTTAGTGTTAGAGTAAGGGTTAGGGTAAGGATTAGGGATAGGGTTAGGGGTTAGGTTTAGGGTTAGTGTTAGTGTAAGGGTTAT
This sequence comes from Megascapheus bottae, assembly GCA_024803745.1. Lineage (NCBI taxonomy): Eukaryota > Metazoa > Chordata > Mammalia > Rodentia > Geomyidae > Megascapheus > Megascapheus bottae. Next base: position 4,233,955 of record JANJXV010000049.1, read on the forward strand.
GGTTAGGGTAAGGGTTCGGGTTAGGGTTTGGGTAAGGGTAGGGTTAGGGTTAGGGTTAGGGTTAGGGTTAGGGTTAGGGTAAGGTTTAGGGTTAGGATTAGGTTTATGATTAGGGTTATGGTAAGTTTAATGGTTGGGGTTAGTGTTCGGGTAGGGTTAAGGGTAGGTTTAGGGTTAGGGTTAGAGTTAGGGTTAGGTTAAGGGTTAGGGTTAGGGTTAGGTTTTGGATAAGGGTTAGGGTTAGGGTTTAGAGTTAGTGTTAGTGTTAGGGTTAGGGGTTAGGGTTAGGGTTAGGGTAAGGATTAGGGTTAGGGTTACGGTTTGGGTAAGGGTAAGGGTAAGGGTAAATTTTAGGGTTAGTGTTAGTGTTAGAGTTAAGTTTGGGTTAGAGTTAGGGTAAAGGTTAGGGTTAGGCTTAGGGTTAGGGTTAGGGTTAGGGGTTAGGGTTAGGGTTAGGGTTAGGGTAAAGGTAAGGTTTAGTGTTAGGAATAGGGTTATGGGTTAGGGTTAGTGTTAGGGTTAGTGTTAGGGTAAGGGTTAGGGTTAGGATTAGTGTTAGGGTAAGGGTTAGTGTTAGGGTAAGGGTTAGGGTTAGGGTTAGGTTTTAGGTAAGGGTAGGTTTACAGTTAGGGTTAGCTTTAGGGTTAGGTCAGGGTTTGGGTTAGGGTTAGGGTTAGAGTTAGGGTTAGGGTTAGGGTAAGGGTTAGGGTTAGGGTTAGGGTTTAGGTTTAGGGTTAGGATTAGGGTTAGGTTAAGTTTAGGGTTACTGTTAAGGTAAGTGTAAGGGTTAGATTTAGGGTCAGGGTTAGAGTTATTGTAAGGGTTATGGTTAGGGTTAGGTTAGGGTAACGGTTAGGGTTAGGGGTTAGATTTAGGTTTAGGGTTAGGGTAAGTGTAAGGGTTAGGTTTAGGGTCAGGGTTAGGATTAAGGTTAGGTTTAGGGTTTGGATTAGGGTTAGGTTTAGGTGTAGGGTTAGGGTTAAGGTAAGTGTAAGGGTTAGGGTTAGGGTTAAGGTTACGGTTAGGGTTAGGGTTAGGGAAAGGGTAAGGCTTAGGGTTAGGGTAAGGATTAGGGTTAGGGATAGGGTTAGGGTTAGCATTAAGGTTAGGGGTAGGGGTAGGGTTAGGGTAATGGAAAGGGTTAGGTTTCGGGTTAGTGTTAGTTTTAGGGTTAGGGTAAGGGTTACGGTTAGTGTTAGGGTTAAGGTTAGGATTAGGGTTAGGGTTAGGTTTAGGGTTAGGATTAGGCTTAGGGTTAAGGTATGGGTTAGGGTTAGTGTTAGGGTAAGGGTTAGGGTTAGGGGTTAGGTTTAGGGTTAGCTTTAGGGTGAGGGTAAGGGTTAGGTTTAGGGTTAGAGTTAGGTTTAGGGTAAGTGTTAGGTTTAGGGCAAGGGTTAGGGTTAGGTTTAAGGTTAGGTTTAGGGTGAGGGTAAGTGTTAGGGTTAGGGTTAGGGTTAGGGAAAGGGTAAGGGTAAGGGTTAGAGTTAGGGGTTAGGGTTATGTTTAGGGTTAGGGTTGGAGTAAGGGTAAAGGTGAGGGTTAGGGTTAGGGTTAGGTTTAAGGTTAAGGTTAGGGTTAGGGAAAGTGTTAGGGTAAGGGTTAGGGTTACGGTTAGGGTAAGGAATAGGGTTAGGGTTAGTGTAAAGGTTAGGATTATGGTTAGGGTTAGGGTTAGCATTAAGTTCAGGGTTAGGGTCAGCGTAAGGGTAAGGGTTAGGTTTAGGGTTAGGGTAAGGATTAGGTTTCGGGTAAGGGTTAGGGTTTGCCTTAAGGTTAGGGTTAGGGTTAAGGCTAGGGTTAGTGTTAGGGTAAAGGTAAGGGATAGGCTTAGGGTTAGGGTTAGGGGTTAGTGGTAGGGTTAGGTTTAGGGTAAGGATAAGGTTTAGGTTTAGCAATAGGCTTAGGGGTTAGGCTTAGGGTTAGTGTTAGGGGCTAGGGTTCGGGTTAGGGTTAGGGTTAGGGTAAGGGTTAGGATTAGTGTTAGGGTTAGGGTTAAGGTTAGGGATAGGGTTAGGGTAAAGGTAAGGGATAGGGTTAGGGTTAGGGTTAGGGGTTAGTGGTAGGGTTAGGGTTAGGGTAAGGGTAAGGTTTAGGGTTAGCAATAGGGTTAGGGGTTAGGGTTAGGGTTAGTGTTAGGGGTTAGGGTTTGGGTTAGGGTTAGGGTAAGTGTTAGGATTATGGTTAGGGTAAGGGTTAGGGTTAGGGTTAGGGTAAGGTTTAGGGTTAGGATTAGGTTTAGGATTAGTGTTATGGTAAGGTTAATGGTTGGGGTTAGTGTTCGGGTAGGGTTAAGGGTAGGTTTAGGGTTAGGGTTAGAGTTAGGGTTAGGTTAAGGGTTAGGGTTAGGGTTAGGTTTTGGATAAGGGCTAGGGTTAGGGTTTAGAGTTAGTGTTAGTGTTAGGGTTAGGGGTTAGGGTTAGGGTTAGGGTAAGGATTAGGGTTAGGGTTACGGTTTGGGTAAGGGTAAGGGTAAGGGTAAATTTTAGGGTTAGTGTTAGGGTTAGAGTTAAGTTTGGGTTAGAGTTAGGGTAAAGTTTAGGGTTAGGCTTAGGGTTAGGGTTAGGGTTAGGGGTTAGGGTTAGTTTTAGGGTTAGGGTAAAGGTAAGGTTTAGTGTTAGGAATAGGGTTATGGGTTAGGGTTAGTGTTAGGGTTAGTGTTAGGGTTAGGGTTAGGGTTTGGATTAGGGTTAGGGTAAGGGTAAGTGTTAGGGTAAGGGTTAGGGTTACGGTTAGGGTAAGGGTTAGGGTTAGGGTTAGGGGTTAGGGTTAGTGTTAGGGTAAGTGTTAGGGTTACGGTAAGGGTTAGGGTTAGGTTTTGGGTAAGGGTAGGTTTACAGTTAGGGTTAGCTTTAGGGTTAGGTCAGGGTTTGGGTTAGGGTTAGGGTTAGAGTTATGGTTAGGGTTAGGGTAAGGGTTAGGGTTAGGGTTAGGGTTTAGGTTTAGGGTTAGGATTAGGGTTAGGTTAAGTTTAGGGTTACTGTTAAGGTAAGTGTAAGGGTTATATTTAGGGTCAGGGTTAGAGTTATTGTAAGGGCTATGGTTAGGGTTAGGTTAGGGTAATGGTTAGGGTTAGGGGTTAGATTTAGGTTTAGGGTTAGGGTAAGTGTAAGGGTTAGGTTTAGGGTCAGGGTTAGGATTAAGGTTAGGTTTAGGGTTTGGATTAGGGTTAGGTTTAGGTGTAGGGTTAGGGTTAAGGTAAGTGTAAGGGTTAGGGTTAGGGTTAAGGTTACGGTTAGGGTTAGGGTTAGGGAAAGGGTAAGGCTTAGGGTTAGGGTTAGGGTTAGGGTAAGGATTAGGGTTAGGGATAGGGTTAGGGTTAGCATTAAGGTTAGGGGTATGGGCAGGGTTAGGGTAATGGAAAGGGTTAGGTTTCGGGTTAGTGTTAGTTTTAGGGTTAGGGTAAGGGTAAGGGTTACGGTTAGTGTTAGGGTTAAGGTTAGGATTAGGGTTAGGGTTAGGTTTAGGGTTAGGATTAGGCTTAGGGTTAAGGTATGGGTTAGGGTTAGGGTTAGGGTTAGGGTAAGGGTTAGGGTTAGGGGTTAGGATTAGGGTTAGGTTTAGGGTGAGGGTAAGGGTTAGGTTTAGGGTTAGAGTTAGGTTTAGGGTAAGTGTTAGGTTTAGGGCAAGGGTTAGGGTTAGGTTTAGGGTTAGGTTTAGGGTGAGGGTAAGTGTTAGGGTTAGGGTTAGGGTTAGGGAAAGGGTAAGGGTAAGGGTTAGAGTTAGGGGTTAGGGTTACGTTTAGGGTTAGGGTTGGAGTAAGTGTAAAGGTGAGGGTTAGGGTTAGGGTTAGGTTTAAGGTTAAGGTTAGGGTTAGGGAAAGTGTTAGGGTAAGGGTTAGGGTTACGGTTAGGGTAAGGATTAGGGTTAGGGTTAGTGTAAAGGTTAGGATTATGGTTAGGGTTAGGGTTAGCATTAAGTTCAGGGTTAGGGTCAGCGTAAGGGTAAGGATTAGGTTTAGGGTTAGGGTAAGGATTAGGTTTCGGGTAAGGGTTAGGGTTAGCCTTAAGGTTAGGGTTAGGGTTAAGGCTAGGGTTAGTGTTAGGGTAAAGGTAAGGGATAGGCTTAGGGTTAGGGTTAGGGGTTAGTGGTAGGGTTAGGTTTAGGGTAAGGGTAAGGTTTAGGGTTAGCAATAGGGTTAGGGGTTAGGCTTAGGGTTAGTGTTAGGGGCTAGGGTTCGGGTTAGGGTTAGGGTAAGGGTTAGGATTAGGGTTACGGTAAGGGTTAGGGTTAGGGTAAGGGTTAGGGTTACCGTTAGGTAAGTGTTAGGGTTATGGTTAGGGGTTAGCGTTAAGGTTAGTGTTAGGGTTAAGGTTAGGGTTAGGGTTAGGGTTAAGTTTAGGGTTAGGGTTAGGTTTAGGGTTATTGTGAGGGTAAGTGTTAGGGTTAGGGTTAGGGTTAGGGGTTAGAGTTAGGGTTAGGTTTACCGTTAGGGTAAGGGTAAGGGTTAGGTTTAGGGTTAGGGTTAGGTTTAGGGTAAGGGTTACTGTTAGGGTTAGGGTTAGAGTAAAGGTAAGTGTTAGCGTTACGTTCAGGGTTATATTAGGGTTAGGATTAGGGTAAGAGCAAGGGTTAGGGTTAATGTTAGGTTTAGGCTTTGGTTTAGAATTAGGGTTATGTTTAGATTTAGGGTTAGGCTTAGGTTTAGACTTAGGGTAAGTGTAAGGGTTACGGTGAGTTGTAGGGTTAGGGTTAGGGTTAGGTTTAGGGTTAGGGCAAGGGTAAGTGTTAGGGTTAGGGTTAGGTTTAGGGTTAGGTTTAGGGTTAGGGTTAGGGTAAGGGTAAGTGTTAGGGTTAGGGTTAGGTTAGGCTTAGGCTTAGGTAAGGGTTATGGTTTGGGTTAGGGTATGGGTAAGGGTTAGGTTAAGGGTTAGGGTTAGGGTTTGGGTAAAGGTAGGGTTAGAGTTAGGTTTAGGGTTAGGGTTAGGGTTAGGGTAGGGGTAAGGGTTAGGGTTAGGGTTAGGGTTAGGGAAAGGGTAAGGGTTAGGGTTTGGGTTAGCATTATGTTTATGGTTAGGGTTAGGGTAAGGGTAAGGGTTAGGGTTAGCCTTAAGGTTAGGGTAAGTGTTAGGTTTAGGTTAGGTTTAGGATTAGGGTTAGGTGTTGGGTTAGGGTAAGGGTTAGGGTTAGGGTTAGTGTTAGGTTTAGGGTTAAAGTTAAGGTTAGGGTAAGAGCTAGGGTAAGGGTAAGGGTTAGGTTTAGGTTTAGGGTTAGGTGTTGGGGTTAGTGTAATGGTTACGGTAAGGGTAAGGTTTAGGTTTAGGGTTAGGGTTAGGGGTTAGGGTTAGGGTAAGGGGTTAGGATTCGGGTTAGGGTTAGGGTTAGGGTAAGAGTTAGTGTTAGGGTTAGGGTTAGGGTAAGGGTTAGGGTTAGAGTTAGGGTTAGGGTTAGCATTAAGTTTAGGATTAGTGTTAGGTTAAGGTAAGGGTTATGGTTAGGGTTAGGTTCAATGTTAGGGATAGAGTAAGGGTAAGGATTAGGGTTAGGGTTAGGGTTAGGTTTAGGGTTGTGATAAGGGTAAAGATTAGTGTTAGGGTTAGGGTTAGGTTTAGCATTAGGGTTAGGGTACGGGTAAGGGTTAGGGTTAGGTTTAGGGTTAGGGTTAGGGTTAGGAAAAGGGTAAGAGTTAGGGTTAGTTTTAGGGTTAGGGTTAAGGCTAGGGTTAATGTTAGGGTAAAAGTAAGGGATAGGCTTAGGGTTAGGGTTAGGGTTTAGTGGTAGGGTTAGGTTTAGGGTAAGGGTAAGGTTTAGGGTTAGCAATAGGGTTAGGGGTTAGGCTTAGGGTTAGTGTTAGGGGCTAGGGTTCGGGTTAGGGTTAGGGTTAGGGTAAGGGTTAGGATTAGGGTTACGGTAAGGGTTAGGGTTAGGGTAAGGGTTAGGGTTACGGTTAGGTAAGTGTTAGGGTTATGGTTAGGGGTTAGCGTTAAGGTTAGTGTTAGGGTTAAGGTTAGGGTTAGGGTTAGGGTTAAGTTTAGGGTTAGGGTTAGGTTTAGGGTTAGTGTGAGGGTAAGTGTTAGGGTTAGGGTTAGGGTTAGGGGTTAGAGTTAGGGTTAGGGTTAGGGTAAGGGTTAGGGTTAGGGTTAGGTTTAGGGTTAAGGTTAGGGTTAGGTTTAGGGTAAGGGTTACTGTTAGGGTTAGGGTTAGGGTAAAGGTAAGTGTTAGCGTTACGTTCAGGGTTACATTAGGGTTCGGATTAGGGTAAGAGCAAGGGTTAGGGTTAATGTTAGGTTTAGGTTTAGGTTTAGAATTAGGGTTAAGTTTAGATTTAGGGTTAGGGTTAGGTTTAGACTTAGGGTAAGTGTAAGGGTTACGGTGAGTTGTAGGGTTAGGGTTAGGGTTAGGTTTAGGGTTAGGGCAAGGGTAAGGGTTAGGGTTAGGGTTAGGTTTAGGGTTAGTTTTAGGGTTAGGGTTAGGGTAAGGGTAAGTGTTAGGGTTAGGGTTAGGGTTAGGCTTAGGTAAGGGTTAGGGTTAGGGTTAGGGTATGGGTAAGGGTTAGGTTAAGGGTTAGGGTTAGGGTTTGGGTAAAGGTAGGGTTAGAGTTAGGTTTAGGGTTAGGGTTAGGGTTAGGGTAGGGGTAAGGGTTAGGGTTAGGGTTAGGGTTAGGGAAAGGGTAAGGGTTAGGGTTAGGGTTAGCATTATGTTTATGGTTAGGGTTAGGGTAAGGGTAAGGGTTAGGGTTAGCCTTAAGGTTAGGGTAAGTGTTAGGTTTAAGGTTAGGTTTAGGATTAGGGTTAGGTGTTGGGTTAGGGTAAGGGTTAGGGTTAGGGTTAGTGTTAGGTTTAGGGTTAAAGTTAAGGTTAGGGTAAGAGCTAGGGTAAGGGTAAGGGTTAGGTTTAGGTTTAGGGTTAGGTGTTGGGGTTAGTGTAATGGTTACGGTAAGGGTAAGGTTTAGGGTTAGGGTTAGGGTTAGGGGTTAGGGTTAGGGTAAGGGGTTAGGATTCGGGTTAGGGTTAGGGTTAGGGTAAGAGTTAGTGTTAGGGTTAGGGTAAGGGTTAGGGTTAGAGTTAGGGTTAGGGTTAGGGTTAGCATTAAGTTTAGGATTAGTGCTAGGTTAAGGTAAGGGTTATGGTTATGGTTAGGTTTAATGTTAGGGATAGAGTAAGGGTAAGGATTAGGGTTAGGGTTAGGGTTAGGTTTAGGGTTATGATAAGGGTAAAGATTAGGGTTAGGGTTAGGGTTAGGTTTAGCATTAGGGTTAGGGTAAGGGTAAGGGTTAGGTTTAGGTTTAGGGTAAGGGTTAGGGTTAGGGTTAGGAAAAGGGTAAGAGTTAGGGTTAGTGTTAGGGTTAGGGTTAAGGCTAGGGTTAATGTTAGGGTAAAGGTAAGGGATAGGCTTAGGGTTAGGGTTAGGGTTTAGTGGTAGGGTTAGGGTTAGGGTAAGGGTAAGGTTTAGGGTTAGCAATAGGGTTAGGGGTTAGGGTTAGGGTTAGTGTTAGGGGCTAGGGTTCGGGTTAGGGTTAGGGTTAAGGTAAGAGTTAGGATTAGGGTTACGGTAAGGGTTAGGGTTAGGGTAAGGGTTCGGGTTACGGTTAGGTAAGGGTTAGGGTTATGGTTAGGGGTTAGCGTTAAGGTTAGTGTTAGGGTTAAGGTTAGGGTTAGGGTTAGGATAAGGGTAAGGGTTAGGTTTAGGGTTAGGGTTAGGTTTAGGGTTAGGGTTAGGTTTAGGATTAGGGTTAGGATAAGGTTAATGGTTAGGGTTAGGGTTCGGGTAGGGTTAAGGTTAGGTTTAGGTTTAGGGTTAGAATTAGAGTTAGGGTAAGGTTTAGGGTTAGGGTTAGGTTTTGGATAAGGGTTAGGGTTAGGGGTTAGAGTTAGGGTTAGTGTTAGGGTTAGGGGTTAGGGTTAGGGTTAGGGTAAGGATTAGGGTTAGGGTTACGGTTTGGGTAAGGGTAAGGGTAAGGGTAAAGTTTAGGGTTAGTGTTAGGGTTAGAGTTAGGTTAAGGGTTAGGGTTACGTTAAAGGTTAGGGTTAGGGTTAGGATGAGGGTTAGGGTTAGGGTAAAGGTAAGGTTTAGTGTTAGGAATAGGGTTATGGTTTAGGGTTAGTGTTAGGGTTAGTGTTAGTTTTAGGTTTAGGGTTAGGGTGATGGTAAGGGTTAGGGTTAGGGTTAGAGTTAGGTTTAGGGTAAGTGTTAGGTTTAGGGCAAGGGTTAGGTTTAGGTTGAGGGTTAGGTTTAGGGTGAGGGTAAGTGTTAGGGTTAGGTTTAGGGTTAGGGAAAGGGTAAGGGTAAGGGTTAGGGTTAGGGGTTAAGGTTAGGTTTATGGTTAGGGTTGGAGTAAGGGTAAAGTTGAGGGTTAGGGTTAGGGTTAGGTTTAGGGTTAAGGTTAGGGTTACGGAAAGTGTTAGTGTAAGGGTTAGGTTACGGATAGGAGAGGATTAGGGTTAGGGTTAGGGTAAAGGTTAGGATTAGGGTTAGGGTTAGGGTAAAGGTTAGCATTAAGTTTAGGGTTAGGGTTAGCATTAAGTTTAGGGTTAGGGTTAGCGTAATGGTAAGGGTTAGGTTTAGGGTTAGGGTAAGGATTAGGTTTCGGTAAGGGTTAGGGTTAGCCTTAAGGTTAGGGTTAGGGTTAGGGTAAGGGTAAGGGTTAGATTTAGGGCTAGGGTTATGCTTAGGGGTTAGGGTTTGGGTTAGGTTTAGGGTTAAGTTTAGGGTTAGGGTTAGGGTGAGGGTGAGGGTGAGGGAGAGTGTTAGGGTTAGGGTTAGGGTTAGGGGTTGGAGTTAGGGTTAGGGTTAGGGTAAGGGTAAGTGTTAGGGTTAGGGTTAGGGTTAGGGTAAGGGTATGGGTTAGGGTTTGGGTTAGGGTTAGGTTTAGGGTTAGGGTTAGGTTTAGGGTTAGGGTTAGGGTAAGGTTAATGGTTAGGGTTAGGGTTCGGGTATGGTTAAGGTTAGGTTTAGAGTTAGGGTTAGAGTTAGGGTTAGGGTAAGGGTTAGGGTTAGGGTTAGGTTTTGGGTTAGGGTTAGGGGTTAGAGTAAGGGTTAGGGTTAGGGTTAGGGGTTAGGGTTAGGGTAAGGATTAGGGTAAGGGTTACAGTTTTGGTAAGGGTAAGGGTAAGGGTTAGGGTTAGTGTTATGGTTAGAGTTATGTTTAGGGTTAGGGTAAGGGTTATGGTTATGTTTAGGGTTGGGGTTAGGGGTTAGGGTTAGGTTTAGGTTTAGGGTAAAGGTAAGGTTTAGTGTTAAGAATAGGGTTACGGGTTAGGGTTAGGGTTAGTGTTAGGGTTAGTGTTAGGGGTTAGGGTTCGGGTTAGGGTTAGGGTTAGGGTAAGGGTTAGGATTAGGGTTAGGGTAAGGGTTAGGGTTAGAGTAAGGGTTAGGGTTACGGTTAGGGTAAGGGTTAGGGTTAGTGTTAGGGTTTAGGTTTAGGGTTAGTGTTAGGGTAAGGATTAGGGTTAGGGTAAGGGTTAGGGTTAGGGTTTGGGTAAGGGAAGGGTTAGAGTTAGGGTTAGGGTTAGGGTTATGGGTTAGGGTTAGTGTTAGGGTAAGGTTTAGGTTTAGGGATAGGGTTAGGGTAAGTGTAAGTGTTAGCATTAGGGTTAGGGTTAGGGTTAGGGTAAGGGGTTAGATTTAGGGTTAGGATAAGTGTTAGGGTTAGGGTTAGGGATAGGGTAAGGGTAAGGGTTAGGGTTAGGGGTTAGGGTTAGGGTTAGGTTTAGGGTTAGGGTTGGAGTAAGGGTAAAGGTGTGGGTTAGGTTTAGGGTTAGGTTTAGGGTTAAGGATAAGGTTAGGGAAAGGGTTAGGGTTAGGGTTAGGGTTAGGGTAACGATTAGGGTTAGGGTTAGAGTAAGGGTTAGGATTAGGGTTAGGCTTAGGGTTAGCATTAAGTTTAGGGTTAGGGTTAGCTTAAGGGCAAGGGTTATGTTTAGGGTTAGGGTAGGGTTAGGGTAAGGATTAGATTTCGGGTTAGTGTTAGGGTTAGCCATAAGGTTAGGGTTAGAGTTAGGGTAAGGGTAAGGGTTAGATTTAGGGCTAGGGTTACGGTTAGGGGTTAGGGTAAGTTTAGGGTTAGGGTTAAGTTTAGGGTTAGGGATAGGTTTAGGGTTGGTGTGAGGGTAAGTGTTAGGGTTAGTGTTAGGGTTAGGGGTTAGAGTTAGAGTTAGGGTTAGGGTTAGGGTTAGGGTAAGGGTAAGGGTTAGGGTTAGGGTTAGGGTTAGGGTAAGGGTTAGGGTTAGGGTTAGTGTTAGAGTGAAGGTAAGTGTTAGGGTTACGCTCAGGGTTAGAGTAAGGGTTAGGATTATGGTAAGGGTAAGGGTTAGGGTTAGGGTTAGGTTTAGGGTTAGGTTTAGAATTAGGGTTAGGTTTAGATTTAGAGTTAGGGTTAGGTTTAGACTTAGGGTAAGTGTAAGGGTTACGGTGAGTTGTAGGGTTAGGGTTAGGTTTAGGGTTAGGTTTAGGGTTAGGGCAAGGGTAAGGGTTAGGGTTAGGGTTAGGTTTAGGGTTAGTTTTAGGGTTAGGGTTAGGGTTAGGTTTAGGGTAAGGGTAAGTGTTAGGGTTAGGGTTAGGGTTAGGCTTAGGTAAGGGTTAGGGTTTGGGTTAGGGTTAGGGTAAGGGTTAGGTTAAGGGTTAGGGTTAGGTTTGGGTAAGGGTAGGGTTAGATTTAGGGTTAGGGTTAGGGTTAGGGTTAGGGTAAGGGTTAGGATTAGGGTTAGGGTTAGGGTAAGTGTAAGTGTTAATATTAGGGTTAGGGTTAAGGTTAGGGTTAGTGTAAGTGTAAGTGTTAGGATTAGGATTGGGTTAGGGTTAGTGTTAGGGTTAGGGTAAGGGTAAGGTTTAGGGTGAGTTGTAGCTTTGGGGTTAAGGTTAGGGTTAGGGTTAGGGTTAGGGTTATGGTAGGGGTAAGGTCTATTTTTAGGGTTAGGTTTACGTTTAGAGTTCGGGAAAGTGTAAGGGTTAGGGTTAAGTTTAGGGTAAGGATTAGGGTTATGGTTAGGGTTAGGGTAAGGGTTAGGGTTAGGGTTAGGGTTAGCATTAATGTTAGGGTTAGGGTTAGGGTAAGGGTAAGGGTTAGGTTAGGGTTAGGATTAGGGTAAGGGTAAGGGTTAGGGTTAGGTTTAGGGTTAGGGTTTGGGTAAGGGTAAGGTTTAGGTTTAGGGTTAGTGTTAAGGTTAGGGTTAATGTTAGGGTTAGGGTTCGTGTAAGGGTAAGGGTTTGAGTTAGGGTTAGGGTTAGTGGTTAGGGTTAGGGTTAGGATTAGGGTTACGGTAAGGGTAAGGGTAAGGTTTAGGGTTAAGTTTAGGGTTAGGGTTAGTGTTAGGGAAAGTGTAAGTGTTAGGGTTAGGGTTAGGGTTAGGGTAAAGATTAGTGTTAGGGTTTGGGTTAGGGTAAGGGTTAGGGTTAGGGTTAGGGTTAGGTTTAACATTAAGGTTAGGTTTAGGGTTAGGGTAATGTAAGGGTTAGGGTTAGGGTTATTGTTAGGGGTTAGGGTTAGGTTTAATGTTTGGTTTAGGTTTAGGGTTAGGGTAAGGGTAAGGGTTAGGGTCAGGGTTAGGGTTAGGGTTAGGGTTAGGTTTAGGGTGAGGGTTAGGATTAGGTTTAGGGATAGGGTTAGAGTAAGGTTATGTGTTAGGATTAGGGTTAGGGTTTGGGTTAGGTTTAGGGTTAGGTTAAGGGTAAGGATTAGGGGTAGCGTTAGGGTTGAGTTTAGGGTTAGGTTTAGGATTAGGGTTAGGGTTAGGGGTTAGAGTTAGGGTTAGGGTTAGGGTTAGGGCAAGGGTAAGGGTTAGGGTTTGGGTTAATGTTAGGTTAGGGTTAGGGTTAGGGTTAGGGTTAGGTTAGGGTTAGGGTTAGGGTTAGGTTTAGGGGTTAAGGTTAGGGTTAGGGTAAGGTTTAGGTTTTGGATTAGGGTTTGGGTAAGGGTAAGGGTAAGGGTTAGTGCTAGTGTTAGGGTTAGGGTTAAGGTTAGGGTTAGGGTTAGTTTAAAGGTAAGGAATAGGGTTAGGGTTAGGCTTAGGGGTTAGGGGTAGGGTTAGGGTTAGGTTTTGGATAAGGATTAGGGTTAGAGTTTAGAGTTAGGGTTAGGGTTAGGGTTAGGGGTTAGGGTTAGTGTTAAGGTAAGGATTAGGGTTAGGGTTAGGGTTAGGGTTAGGGTTAGGGTTAGGGTTATGGTTAGGGTTAGGGTAAGGGTTAGGGTTAGGGTAAGGGTTAGGGTTAGGTTTTGCGTAAGGGTAGGGTTAGAGTTAGGGTTAGGTTTATGGTTAGGGTAAGGTTTAGGGTTAATGTTAGGGTTAGAGATAGGGTTAGGGTTAGGGTAAGGTCAGGGTTAGGTTAGGGTTAGTCTTAGGGTTAGGGTTTGGGATTAGGGTTAGGTTTAGGTTTAGGTTAAGTGTAGGGTTACTGTTAAGGTAAGTGTAAGGGTTAGGTTTAGGGTCAGGGTTAGAGTTAGTGTAAGGTTTAGGGTTAGGTTTAGGTTAGGGTAACGGTTAGGGTTAGGGGTTAGGTTTAGGGTTAGGGTTAGTGTTAGGGTAATGGTTAGTGTTAGGGTTAGGGTAAGATTTAGTTTTAGGGTTAGGGTAAGGGTAAGGGTTAGGTTTAGGGTCAGGGTTAGGGTTAAGGTTAGGTTTAGGGTTTGGATTAGGTTTAGGTTTAGGTGTAGGGTTAGGGTTAAGTTAAGTGTAAGGGTTAGGGTTAGGGTTAAGGTTAGGGTTAGGGTTAGGGAAAGGGTAAGGGTTAGGGTTAGTGTTAGGGTTAGGGTTAGGGTAAGGATTAGGGTTAGTGTTAGGGTTAATGTATGGGTTAGGGTTAGAGTTATTGTTAGGGTTAGCATTAAGGTTAGGGTTAGGGTTAGGGTAAGGGAAAGGGTTAGGTTTTGGGTTAGTGTTAGTTTTAGGGTTAGGGTAAAGGTAAGGGATAGGGTTAGGGATAGGCTTAGGGGTTAGGGGTAGGGTTAGGGTTAGGTTTTGGATAAGAATTACGGTTAGGGGTTAGAGTTAGGGTTAGGGTTAGGGTTAGGGGTTAGGGTTAGTGTTAGGGTAAGGATTAGGGTTAGGGTTACGGTTTGCGTAAGGGTAAGTGTAAGGGTTAGGGTTAGTGTTAGGGTTAGAGTTAGGTTTAGGGTTAGGGTTAGTGTAAGGGTTAGGGTTAGGGTTAGGGTTAGGGTTAGGGGTTAGGGTTAGTGTTAGGGTAAAGCTAAGGTTTAGTGTTAGGAATAGGTTTATGGGTTAGGGTTAGGGTTAGTGTTAGGGTTAGTGTTAGGGTTAGGCTTCGGGTTAGGGTTAGGGTTAGGGTTAGGGTTAGGGTAAGGGTTAGGATTAGGTTTAGGGTAAGGGTTAGTGTTAGGGTAAGGGTTAGGTTTACGGTTAGGGTAAGGTTTAGGGTTACGGTTAGGGGTTAGGGTTAGGGTTAGGGTTAGGGTAAGGGTTAGGGTTAGGGTAAGGTTTAGGGTTAGGTTTTGCGTAAGGGTAGGATTAGAGTTAGGGTTAGGTTTAGGGTTAGGTTAAGGGTTAGGGTTAGGGTTAGTATTAGAGTTAGGGTTAGGGTTAGGTCAAGGGTATGGGTCAGGTTTGGGTTAGTCTTAGGGTTAGGGTTTAGGTTTAGGGTTAGGATTAGGTTTGGTTAAGTGTAGGGTTACTGTTAAGGTAAGTGTAAGGGTTAGGTTTAGGTTCAGGGTTAGAGTTAGTGTAAGGTTTAGGGTTAGGTTTAGGTTAGGGTAACGGTTAGGGTTAGGGGTTAGGTTTAGGGTTAGGGTTAGTGTTAGGGTAATGGTTAGGGTTAGGGTTAGGGTTAGATTTAGTTTTAGGGTTAGGGTAAGGGTAAGGGTTAGGTTTAGAGTCAGGGTTAAGGTTAAGGTTAGGTTTAGGGTTTGGATTAGGGTTAGGTTTAGGTGTAGGGTTAGGGTTAAGTTAAGTGTATGGGTTAGGGTTAGGGTTAAGGTTAGGGCTAGGGTTAGGGAAAGGGTAAGGTTTAGGGTTAGTGTTAGGGTTAGGGTTAGGGTAAGGATTAGGGTTAGTGTTGGGGTTAATGTAAGGGTTAGGGTTAGGGTTATTGTTAGGGTTAGCATTAAGGTTAGCGTTAGGGTTAGGTTAAGGGAAAGGGTTAGGTTTTGGGTTAGTGTTAGTTTTAGGGTTAGGGTAAAGGTAAGGGTTACGGTTAGTGTTAGGGTTAAGGTTACTATTAGGGTTAGGGTTAGGTTTAGGGTTAGGATTAGGCTTTGGGTTAAAGTATGGGTTAGGGTTAGGGTTAGGGTAAGGGTTAAGGTTAGGGGTTAGTATTAGGGTTAGTGTTAGGGTGAGGGTAAGGGTTAGGATTAGGGTTAGAATTAGGTTTAGGGTAAGTGTTAGGTTTAGGGCAAGGGTTAGGGTTAGGTTTAGGGTTAGGATTAGGGTTTGCGTTGGAGTAAGGGTAAAGGTGAGGGTTAGTGTTAGGGTTAGGGTTAGGTTTAGGGTTAAGGTTAGGGTTAGGGAAAGGGTTAGGGTAAGGGTTAGGGTTACGGTTAGGGTAAGGATCAGGGTTAGGGTTAGGATAAAGGTTAGGATTAGAATTAGGGTTAGGGTTAGCATTAAGTTTAGGGTTAGGTTTAGCGTAAGGGTAAGGGTTAGGTTTAGGGATAGGGTAAGGATTAGGTTTCGGATAAGGGTTAGGGTTAGCCTTAAGGTTAGGGTTAGGGTTAGGGTAAGGGTATGGGTTAGATTTAGGGTTAGAGTTATGGTTAGGGGTTAGGGTTTGGGTTAGGTTTAGGGTTAAGTTTAGGTTTAGGGTTAGGGTTAGAGTGAGGGTGTGGGTAAGTGTTAGGGTTAGGATTAGGGTTAGGGGTTGGTGTTAGGGTTAGGGTTAGGGTTAGGGTACAGGTTATGGTTAGGGTTAGGGTTAGGGTTAGGTTTAGAGTAAGGGTTAGGTTTAGAGTTAGGGTAAAGTTAAGTGTTAGGGTTAGGTTCAGGGTTATGGTTAGGGTTAGGGTAAGGGTAAGGGTTAGGGTTAGGGTTAGGGTTAGGGTTAAGGTTTGGTTTAGAGTTAGTGTTAGGGTTAGGTTTAGAGTTAGGGTATGGGTAAGGGTTGGGGTGAGTTGTAGGGATAGGGATAAGGTTAGGTTTAGGGTTAGGGTTAGGGTTAGGATAGGGGTAAGGGTTAGGGTTTGGGTTACTGTTAGGGAAAGGGTAAGCTTTAGGGTTAGGGTTAGGTTAGAGTAAGGATTAGGGTTAGGGTTAGTGTTAGGGTAAGGGTTAGGGTTTGGGTTAGGGTTAGCATTAAGTTTAGGGTTAGGGTTAGGGTAAGGGTAAGGGTTAGGGTGAGCCTTAAGTTTAGGGTAAGTGTTAGGTTTAGGATTAGGGTTAGGATTAGGGTTAGGTTCTGGGTTAGGGTAAGGGTAAGGGTTAGGGTTAGGGTTAGTGTTAGGGTTAGGGTTAAAGTTAAGTGTAGGGTAAGAGCTAGGGTAAGGGTAAGGGTTAGGTTTAGGTTTAGGTTTAGGTGTTAGGGTTAGTGTAAGTGTTACGGTAAGGGTAAGGTTTAGTGTTAGGGTTAGGGTTAGGGGTTAGGGTTAGGGTTAGGGTTAGAGGTTAGGATTCGGGTGAGGGTTAGGGTTAGGGTAAGAGTTAGTGTTAGGGTTAGGGTTAGGGTAAGGGTTAGGGTTAGAGTTAGGGTTAGGTTTAGCATTAAGGTTAGGGTTAGTGTTAGGTTAAGGGTAAGGGTTATGGTTAGGGTTAGGTTTAATGTTAGGGTTAGAGTAAGGGTAAGGATTAGGGTTAGGGTTAGGGTTAGGTTTAGGGTTATTGTAAGGGTAAAGATTAGGGTTATGATTAGGGTTAGGGTTAGGATTAAGGTTAGGGTAAGGGTAAGGTTTAGGGTTAAGTTTAGGGTTAGGGTTATGGTTAGGCAAAGGGTAAGGGTTAGGGTTAGGGTTAGGGTTAGGGTTAGGGTAAGGATTAGGGTTAGGGTTTGGGTTAGGGTAAGGGTTAGGGTTAGGGTTAGGGTTAGGTTTAACATTAAGGTTAGGTTTAGGGTTAGGGTAAAGGTAAGGGTAAGGGTTAGGGTTAGGGTTAGGGGTTAGGGTTAGGTTTAGGGTTTGGTTTAGGTTTAGGGTTAGGGTTAGGGTAAGGGTAAGGGTTAGGGTCAGGGTTAGGGTTAGGGTTAGGTTTAGGGTTCGGTTATGTTTAGGGTTAGGGATAGGGTTAGGGTAAGGGTAAGTGTTAGGATTAGGGTTAGGGTTAGGTTTAGGTTTAGGGTTAGGATTAGGGTTAGGGTTATGGTTAGGGTAAGGGTTAGGGTTAGGGTTAGGTTTAGGAGAAGGGTTAGGGTTAGTGGTTAGAGTTAGGGTTAGGGTTAGGTTTAGTGGTTAGGGTTAGGGTTAGGGTAAGGATTAGGGTTAGGTTTAGGGTTTGGGTAAGGGTAAGGTTTAGGGTCAGGGTTAGTGTTAGTGTTAGTGTTAAGGTTAGGGTTAGGATTAGGGTAAAGGCAAGGGATAGGGTTAGGGTTAGGGTTAGGGTTTTGGGGTAGGGTTAGTGTTCGGGTAAGGGTAAGGTTTAGAGTTAGCAATAGTGTTAGGGGTTAGGGTTAGGGTTAGTGTTAGGGGTTAGGGTTCACGTTAGGGTTAGGGTTAGGGTAAGGGTTAGGATTAGGGTTAGGGTAAAGGTTAGGGTTATGGTTAGGGTAAGGGTTAGGTTTACGGTTTGGTAAGGGTTAGGGTTATTGTTAGGGGTTAGCGATAAGGTTAGTGTTAGGGTTAAGTTTAGGGTTAGGGTTAGGGTAAGGGTCAGGGTTAGGATTAGGGTTAGGGTTAGGTTTAGGGTTAGGGTTAGGTTTAGGGTTAGGGTTAGGGTAAGGTTAATGGTTAGGGTTAGGGTTGGGGTAGGGTTAAGGTTAGGTTTAGGGTTAGGGTTAGAGTTAGGGTTAGGGTAAGGTTTAGGGTTAGGATTAGGTTTTGGATAAGGGTTAGGGTTAGGGGTTAGAGTTAGGGTTAGGGTTAGGTTTAGGTGTTAGGGTTAGGGTTAGGGTAAGGATTAGGGTTAGGGTTATGGTTTGAGTAAGGGTAAGGGTAAGGGTAAGGGTTAGGGTTAGTGTTAGGGTTAGATTTAGGTTTAGGGTTAGGGTAAGGGTTATGGTTAGGGTTAGGGTTGGGGTTAGGGGTTAGCGTTAGGGTTAGTGTTAGGGTTAGTGTTAGGGGTTAGGGTTCGGGTTAGGGTTAGGGTTAGGGGAAGGGTTAGGATTAGGGTTAGGGTTAGGGTTAGGGTTTGGGTAAGGGTAGGGTTAGAGTTAGGGTTAGGGTTAGGGTTATGGGTTAGGGTTAGGGTTAGGGGTTAGATTTAGGGTTAGGGTAAGTGTTAGGGTTAGGGTTAGGGTTAGGGATAGGGTAAGGGTAAGGGTTAGGGTTAGGTGTTAGGGTTAGGGTTAGGGTTACTTTAGGGTTAGGGTTGGAGTAAGGGTAAAGGTGTGGGTTAGCGTTAGGGTTAGGTTTAGGGTTAGGGTTAGGGTTAGGGTTAGGATTAGGGTAAGTGTTAGGGTTAGGGTAAGGGTTATGGTTAGGTTTTGGGTAAGGGTAGGGTTAGAGTTAGGGTTAGGTTTAGGGTTAGGGTTAGGGTTAGGGTTAGGGTTAAGGTTAGAGTTAGGGTTAAGGTTAGGGTAAGGGTAAGGGTTAGGTTAGGGTTAGTCTTAGGGTTAGGGTTTAGGTTTAGGGTTAGGATTATGGTTAGGTTAAGTGTAGGGTTACTGTTAAGGTAAGTGTAAGGGTTAGGTTTAGGGTCTGGGTTAGAGTTAGTGTAAGGGTTAGGGTTAGGTTTAGGTTAGGGTAATAGTTAGGGTTAGGGGTTAGGTTTAGGTTTAGGGTTAGTGTTAGGGTAAGGGTTAAGGTTAGGGTTAGGGTGAGAGTTAGGTTTAGGGTTAGGGTAAGGGTAAGGGTTAGGTTTAGGGTCAGGGTTAGGGTTAAGGTTAGGTTTAGGGTTTGTATTAGGGTTAGGTTTAGGTGTAGGGTTACCGTTAAGGTACATGTAAGGGTTAGGTTTAGGGTTAAGTTTAGGGTTAGGGTTAGGGAAAGGGTAAGGGTTAGGGTTAGGTTTAGGGTAAGGATTATGGTTAGGGTTAGGGTTAATGTAAGGGTTAGGGTTAGGGTTAGGGTTAGCATTAAGGTTAGGGTTAGGGTTAGGGTAAGGGAAAGGGTTAGGTTTTCGGTTAGTGTTAGTTTTAGGGTTAGGGTAAAGGTAAGGGTTACGGTTAGTGTTAGGGTTAAGGTTAGGATTAGGGTAAGGGTTAGGTTTAGAGTTAGGATTAGGCTTAGCGTTAAGGTTAGGGTTAGGGTTAGGGTTAGGGATAGGGTTAGGGTGAGGGTAAGGTGTAGGTTTACGGTTAGAGTTAGGTTTAGGGTAAGTGTTAGGTTTAGGGCAAGGGTTAGGATTAGGTTTAGGGTTAGGTTTAGGGTTAGGGTAAGTTTTAGGGTTAGAGTTAGGGTTAGGGAAAGGGTAAGGGTAAGGGTTAGGGTTAGGGGTTAGGGTTAGGTTTAGGGTTAGGGTTGGAGTAAGGGTAAAGGTGAGGGTTAGGTTTAGGGTTAGGGTTAGGTTTAGGGTTAAGGTTAGGGTTAGGGAAAGGGTTAGGGTAAGGGTTAGGGTTACGGTTAGAGTAAGGATTAGGGTG
>JANJXV010000049.1:4255000-4295000 GCA_024803745.1 Megascapheus bottae
TAGGGTTAGGGTTAGAGTAAGGGTAAGGGTTAGATTTAGGGCTAGAGTTATGGTTAGGGGTTAGGGTTTAGGTTAGGTTTAGGGTTAAGTTTAGGGTTAGGGTTAGGGTTAGGGTGAGGGTGAGGGTAAGTGTTAGGGTTAGGATTAGGGTTAGGGGTTGGTGTTAGGGTTAGGGTTAGGGTTAGGTTAAGGGTACGGGTTAGCGTTAGGGTTAGGGTTAGGTTTAGAGTAAGGGTTAGGTTTTGGGTTAGGGTTAGGGTAAAGTTAAGTGTTAGGGTTAGGTTCAGGGTTATGGTTAGGGTTAGGGTAAGGTAAGGGTTAGGGTTAGGGTTTGGTTTAGAGTTAGGGTTAAGGTTAGGTTTAGAGTTAGGGTAAGGGTTAGGGTTTGGGTTAGGGTTAGGGTTAGCATTAAGTTTAGGGTTAGGGTTAGGGTAAGGGTAAGAGTTAGTGTTAGGGTTAGGATTAGGGTAAGGGTTAGGGTTAGAGTTAGAGTTAGGTTTAGCATTAAGGTTAGGGTTAGGGTTAGGTTAAGGGTAAGGGTTATGGTTAGGGTTAGGTTTAATGTTAGCGTTAGAGTAAGGGTAAGGGTTAGGGTTAGGATTAGGGTTAGGGTTAGGATTAAGGTTAGGGTAAGGGTTAGGGTGAGTTGTAGGGTTAGGGTTAAGTTTAGGTTTAGGGTTAGGGTTAGGGTTAGGGTAGGGGTAAGGGTTAGGGTTAGGGTTACTGTTAGGGAAAGGGTAAGCTTTAGGGTTAGGGTTAGGTTAGAGTAAGGATTAGGGTTAGGGTTAGTGTTAGGGTAAGGGTTAGGGTTTGGGTTAGGGTTAGGGTTAGCATTAAGTTTAGGGTTAGGGTTAGGGTAAGGGTAAGGGTTAGGGTGAGCCTTAAGTTTAGGGTAAGTGTTAGGTTTAGGATTAGGGTTAGGATTAGGGTTAGGTTTTGGGTTAGGGTAAGGGTAAGGGTTAGGGTTAGGGTTAGTGTTAGGGTTAGGGTTAAAGTTAAGGTTAGGGTAAGAGCTAGGGTAAGGGAAAGGGTTAGGTTTAGGTTTAGGTTTAGGTGTTAGGGTTAGTGTAAGTGTTACTGTAAGGGTAAGGTTTAGGGTTAGAGTTAGGGTTAGGGGTTAGGTTTAGGGTTAGGGTTAGGGGTTAGGATTCGGGTTAGGGTTAGGGTTAGGGTAAGAGTTAGTGTTAGGGTTAGGGTTAGGGTAAGGGTTAGGGTTAGAGTTAGAGTTAGGTTTAGCATTAAGGTTAGGGTTAGGGTTAGGTTAAGGGTAAGGGTTATGGTTAGGGTTAGGTTTAATGTTAGCGTTAGAGTAAGGGTAAGGGTTAGGGTTAGGGTTAGGGTTAGGTTTAGGGTTATGGTAAGGGTAAAGATTAGGGTTAGGATTAGGGTTAGGGTTAGGATTAAGGTTAGGGTAAGGGTAAGGTTTAGGGTTAAGTTTAGGGTTAGGGTTATGGTTAGGCAAAGGGTAAAGGTTAGGGTTAGGGTTAGGGTTAGGGTAAGGATTAGGGTTAGGGTTTGGGTTAGGGTAAGGGTTAGGGTTAGGGTTAGGGTTAGGGTTAGGTTTAACATTAAGGTTAGTTTTAGGATTAGGGTAAGGGTAAGGGTTAGGGTTAGGGTTAGGGTTGAGGGTTAGGGTTAGGTTTAGGGTTTGGTTTAGGTTTAGGGTTAGGGTTAGGGTAAGGGTAAGGGTTAGGGTCAGGGTTAGGGTTAGGGTTAGGTTTAGGGTTCGGTTATGTTTAGGGTTAGGGATAGGGTTAGGGTAAGGGTAAGTGTTAGGATTAGGTTTAGGGTTAGGGTTAGGTTTAGGTTTAGGGTTAGGATTAGGGTTAGGGTTAGGGTTAGGGTCAGGGTTAGGGTTAGGGTTAGGTTTAGGATATGGGTTAGGGTTAGGGGTTAGAGTTAGGGTTAGGTTTAGGGGTTAGTGTTAGGGTTAGGGTAAGGATTAGGGTTAGGGTTAGGGTTTGGGTAAGGGTAAGGGTTAGGGTCAGGGTTAGTGTTAGTGTTAGTGTTAAGGTTATGGTTAGGGTTAGGGTAAAGGTAAGGGATAGGGTTAGTGTTAGGGATAGGGGTTTGGGGTATGGTTAGGGTTAGGGTAAGGGTAAGGTTTAGAGTTAGCAATAGTGTTAGGGGTTAGGGTTACGGTTAGTGTTAAGGGTTAGGGTTCTCGTTAGGGTTAGGGTTAGGGTAAGGGTTAGGATTAGGGTTAGGGTAAGGGTTAGGGTTAGGGTTAGGGTAAGGGTTAGGGTTACGGTTAGGTAAGGGTTAGGGTTATGGTTAGGGGTTAGCGTTAAGGTTAGTGTTAGGGTTAATTTTAGGGTTAGGGTTAGGGTAAGGGTAAGGGTTAGGGTTAGGGTTAGTGTTAGGTTTAGGGTTAGGGTTAGGTTTACGGTTAGGGTTAGGGTAAGGTTAATGGTTAGGGTTAGGGTTGGGGTACGGTTAAGGTTAGGTTTAGGGTTAGGGTTAGAGTTAGGGTTAGGGTAAGGGTTAGGGTTAGGGTTAGGTTTTGGATAAGGGTTAGGGTTAGGGGTTAGAGTTAGGGTTAGGGTTAGGGTTAGGGGTTAGGGTTAGGGTTAGGGTAAGGATTAGGGTTAGGGTTATGGTTTGGGTAAGGGTAAGGGTAAGGGTAAGGGTTAGGGGTTAGTGTTAGGGTTAGGGTAAGGATTAGGGTTAGGATTAGGGTTTGGGAAAGGGTAAAGGTTAGGGTCAGGGTTAGTGTTAGTGTTAGTGTTAAGGTTATAGTTAGGGTTAGGGTAAAGGTAAGGGATAGGGTTAGGGTTAGGGTTAGGAGTTTGGGGTATGTTTAGGGTTAGGGTAAGGGTAATGTTTAGAGTTAGCAATAGTGTTAGGGGTTAGGGTTAGAGTTAGTGTTAGGGGTTAGGGTTCTCGTTAGGGTTTGGGTTAGGGTAAGGGTTAGGATTAGTGTTAGGGTAAGGGTTAGGGTTACGGTAAGGTAAGGGTTAGGGTTATGTTTAGGGGTTAGCGTTAAGGTTAGGGTTAAGTTTAGGGTTAGGGTTAGGGTAAGGTTAAGGGTTAGGGTTAGGGTTAGTGTTAGGTTTAGGGTTAGGGTTAGGGTTAGGTTTAGGGTTAGGGTTAGGGTAAGGTTAATGGTTAGGGTTAGGGTTGGGGTAGGGTTAAGGTCAGGTTTAGGGTTAGGGTTAGAGTTAGGGTTAGGGTAAGGTTTAGGGTTTGGGTTAGGTTTTGGATAAGGGTTAGGGTTAGGGGTTAGAGTTAGGGTTAGGTTTAGGGTTAGGGGTTAGGGTTAGGGTTAGGGTAAGAATTAGGGTTAAGGTTATGGTTTGGGTAAGGGTAAGGGTAAGGGTAAAGGTTAGGGTTAGTGTTAGGGTTAGAGTTAGGTTTAGGGTTAGGGTAAGGGTCAGGTTTAGGGTTAGGGTTGGGGTTAGGGGTTAGGGTTAGGGTTAGGGTAAGGGTACGGGTACGGGTTAGGGTTAGGGTTAGGGTAAGGGTTAGGGTTAGGGTTAGAGTTAAGGTTAGAGTTAGGGTAAGGGTAAGAGTTAGGTTAGGGTTAGTCTTAGGGTTAGGGTTTAGGTTTAGGGTTAGGATTAGGGTTAGGTTAAGTGTAGGGTTACTGTTAAGGTAAGTGTAAGGGTTAGGTTTAGGGTCAGGGTTATAGTTAGTGTAAGGGTTAGGGTTAGGGTTAGGTTAGGGTAATGGTTAGGGTTAGGGGTTAGGTTTAGGGTTAGTGTTAGGGTTAGGGTTTAGGGTTCGGGTTAGGGTTAGGGGTTAGGATTCGGGTTAGGGTTAGGGTTAGGGTAAGAGTTAGTGTTAGGGTTAGGGTTAGGGTAAGGGTTAGGGTTAGAGTTAGAGTTAGGTTTAGCATTAAGGTTAGGGTTAGGGTTAGGTTAAGGTTAAGGGTTATGATTAGGGTTAGGTTTAATGTTAGGGTTAGAGTAAGGGTAAGGGTTAGGGTTAGGGTTAGGTTTAGGGTTATGGTAAGGGTAAAGATTCGGGTTAGGATTAGGGTTAGGGTTAGGATTAAGGTTAGGGTAAGGGTAAGGTTTAGGGTTAAGTTTAGGGTTATGGCTAGGGTTAGGCAAAGGGTAAGGGTTAGGGTTAGGGTTAGGGTTAGGGTAAGGATTAGGGTTAGGGGTTGGTTTAGCGTAAGGGTTAGGGTTAGGGTTAGGGTTAGGTTTAACATTAAGGTTAGTTTTAGGGTTAGGGTAACTGTAAGGGTTAGGGTTAGGGTTAGGGTTAGGGGTTAGGGTTAGGTTTAGGGTTTGGTTTAGGTTTAGGGTTAGGGTTAGGGTTAGGGTAAGGGTAAGGGTTAGGGTCAGGGTTAGGGTTAGGGTTAGGTTTAGGGTTCGGTTATGTTTAGGGTTAGGGATAGGTTTAGGGTAAGGGTAAGTGTTAGGATTAGGTTTAGGGTTAGGGTTAGGGTTAGGGTTAGGGTAAAGGTTAGGGTTAGGGTTAGGTTTAGGATATGGGTTAGGGTTAGGGATTAGAGTTAGGGTTAGGTTTAGGGGTTGTGTTAGGGTTAGGGTAAGGATTAGGGTTAGGGTTAGGGTTTGGGTAAGGGTAAGGGTTAGGGTCAGGGTTAGTGTTAGTGTTAGTGTTAAGGTTAGGGTTAGGGTTAGGGTAAAGGTAAGGGATAGGGTTAGGGTTAGGGTTAGGGGTTTGGGGTAGGGTTAGGGTTAGGGTAAGGGTAAGGTTTAGAGTTAGTAATAGTGTTAGGGGTTAGGGTTAGGGTTAGTGTTAGGGGTTAGGGTTCGCGTTAGGGTTAGGGTTAGGGTAAGGGTTAGGATTAGGGTTAGGGTAAGGGTTAGGGTTAGGGTTAGGGTAAGGGTTAGGGTTACGGTTAAGTAAGGGTTAGGGTTATGGTTAGGGGTTAGCGTTAAGGTTAGTGTTAGGGTTAAGTTTAGGGTTAGGGTTAGGGTAAGGGTAAGGGTTAGGGTTAGGGTTAGTGTTAGGTTTAGGGTTAGGGTTAGGTTTAGGGTTAGGGTTAGGGTAAGGTTAATGGTTTGGGTTAGGGTTGGGGTAGGGTTAAGGTTAGGTTTAGGGTTAGGATTAGAGTTATGGTTAGGGTAAGGGTTAGGGATAGGGTTAGGTTTTGGATAAGGGTTAGGTTTAGGGGTTAGAGTTAGGGTTAGGGTTAGGGTTAGGGGTTAGGGTTAGGGTTAGGGTAAGGATTAGGGTTAGGGTTATGGTTTGGGTAAGGGTAAGGGTAAGGGTAAGGCTTAGGGTTAGTGTTATGGTTAGAGTTAGGTTTAGGGTTAGGGTAAGGGTTAGGGTTAGCGTTAGGGTTGGGGTTAGGGGTTAGGGTTAGGGTTAGGGTTAGGGTAAGGTAAGGTTTAGTGTTAAGAATAAGGTTACGGGTTAGGGTTAGGGTTAGGGTTAGGGTTAGTGTTAGGGTTAGTGTTAGGGGTTAGGTTTCGTGTTAGGGTTAGGGTAAGCGTTAGAATTAGGGTTAGGGTAAGGGTTAGTGTTAGGGTAAGGGTTAGGGTTAGGGTAAGGGTTAGGGTTAGGGTTTGGGTAAGGGTAGGGTTACAGTTAGGGTTAGGGTTAGGGTTATGAGTTAGGGTTAGGGTTAGGGTAAAGTTTAGGTTTAGGGATAGGGTTAGGGTAAGTGTAAGTGTAAGGATTAGGGTTAGGGTTAGGGTTAGGGTTAGGGGTTAGATTGAGGGTTAGGGTAAGTGTTAGGGTTAGGGTTAGGGTTAGGGATAGGGTAAGGGTAAGCGTTAGGGTTAGGGGTTAGGGTTAGGGTTAGGGTTAGGTTTAGGGTTAGGGTTGGAATAAGGGTAAAGATGTTGGGTATGGTTAGGGTTATGGTTAGGTTTAGGGTTAGGGTTAGGGTTAGGGTTAGGTTTAGGGTTAGGGTAAGGGTTAGGGTTAAGGTTAGGGTTAGAGTTAGGTTTAGAGTTAGGGTAAGGTTAAGGGTTAGGTTAGGGTTAGTCTTAGGGTTAGGGTTTAGGTTTAGGGTTAGGATTAGGGTTAGGTTAAGTGTAGGGTTACTGTTAAGGTAAGTGTAAGGGTTAGGTTTAGGGTCAGGGTTAGAGTTAGTGTAAGGGTTAGGGTAAGGGTTAGGTTAGGGTAATGGTTAGGGTTATGGGTTAGGTTTAGGGTTAGGGTTAGTGTTAGGGTAAGGGTTAGGGTTAGGGTTAGGGTTAGGGTTAGAGTTAGGTTTAGGGTTAGGGTAAGGGTAAGGGTTAGGTTTAGGGTCAGGGTTAGGGTTAAGGTTACGTTTAGGGTTTGGATTAGGGTTAGGTTTAGGTGTAGGGTTACCGGTAAGGTACGTGTAAGGGTTAGGGTTAGGGTTAAGTTTAGGGTTAGGGTTAGGGAAAGGGTAAGGGTTAGGGTTAGGTTTAGGGTAAGGATTATGGTTAGGGTTAGGGTTAATGTAAGGGTTAGGGTTAGGGTTAGGGTTAGCATTAAGATTAGGGTTAGGGTTAGAGTAAGGGAAAGGGTTAGGTTTTGGGTTAGTGTCAGTTTTAAGGTTAGGGTAAAGGTAAGGGTTACGGTTAGTGTTAGGGTTAAGGTTAGCATTAGAGTTAGGGTTAGGTTTAGGGTTAGGATGAGGCTTAGGGTTAAGGTTAGGGTTAGGGTTATGGTTTGGGATAGGGTTAGGGTGAGGGTAAGGTGTAGGTTTATGGTTAGAGTTAGGTTTCGGGTAAGTGTTAGGTTTAGGGCAAGGGTTAGGGTTAGGTTTAGGGTTAGGTTTAGGGTTAGGGTAAGTTTTAGGGTTAGGGTTAGGGTTAGGGAAAGGGTAAGGGTAAGGGATAGGGTTAGGGGTTAGGGTTAGGTTTAGGGTTAGGATTAGGCTTAGGGTTAAGGTATGGGTTAGGGTTAGGGTTAGGGTAAGCGTTAGGGTTAGGGGTTAGTATTAGGGTTAGGGTTAGGGTGAGGGTAAGGGTTAGGGTTAGGGTTAGAATTAGGTTTAGGGTAAGTGTTAGGTTTAGGGCAAGGGTTAGGGTTAGGTTTAGGGTTAGGTTTAGGTTTAGGGTTGGAGTAAGGGTAAAGGTGAGTGTTAGGGTTAGGGTTAGGGTTAGGTTTAGGGTTAAGTTTAGGGTTAGGGAAAGGGTTAGGGTAAGGATTAGGGTTACGGTTAGGGTAAGGATCAGGGTTAGGGTTAGGGTAAAGGTTAGGATTAGAATTAGGGTTAGGGTTAGCATTAAGCTTAGGGTTAGGGTTAGCGTAAGGGTAAGGGTTAGGTTTAGGGTTAGGGTAAGGATTAGGTTTCGGATAAGGGTTAGGGTTAGCCTTAAAGTTAGGGTTAGGGTTAGGGTAAGGGTAAGGGTTAGATTTAGGGCTAGAGTTATGGTTAGGGGTTAGGTTTTGGGTTAGGTTTAGGGTTAAGTTTAGGGTTAGGGTTAGGGTTAGGGTGAGGGTGAGGGTAAGTGTTAGGGTTAGGATTAGTGTTAGGGGTTGGTGTTAGGGTTAGGGTTAGGGTTAGGTTTAGAGTAAGGGTTAGGGTTAGGGTTAGGGTTAGAGTAAAGTTAAGTGTTAGGGTTAGGTTCAGGGTTATGGTTAGGGTTAGGATAAGGGTAAGGGTTAGGGTTAGGGTTAGGGTTAGGGTTTGGTTTAGAGTTAGGGTTAGGGTTAGGTTTAGAGTTAGGGTATGGGTAAGGGTTAGGGTGAGTTATAGGGTTAGGGTTAAGGTTAGCTTTAGGGTTAGGGTTAGGGTTAGGGTAGGGGTAAGGGTTAGGGTTAGGGTTACTGTTAGGGAAAGGGTAAGGTTTAGGGTTAGGGTTAGGTTAGGGTAAGGATTAGGGTTAGGGTTAGTGTTAGGGTAATGGTTAGGGTTAGGGTTAGGATTAGGGTTAGGTTTTGGGTTAGGGTAAGGGTAAGGGTTAGGGTTAGGTTTAGTGTTAGGGTTAGGGTAAGGGTTAGGGTTAGGGTTTGGGTAAGGGTAGGGTTAGGGTTAGGGTTAGGGTTATGGGTTAGGGTTAGTGTTAGGGTAAAGTTTAGGTTTAGGGATAGGGTTAGCATAAGTGTATGTGTTAGGATTTGGGTTAGGGTTACGGTTAGGGTTAGGGGTTTGATTTAGGGTTAGGGTAAGTGTTAGGGTTAGCGTTAGGGTTAGGGATAGGGTAAGGGTAAGGGTTAGAGTTAGGGGTTAGGGTTAGGGTTAGGGTTAGGTTTAGGGTAGGGTTGGAGTAAGGGTAAAGGTGTGGATTAGGGTTAGGGTTAGGGTTAAGTTTATGGTTAGGGTTAGGGTTAGGGTTAGGGTTCGGATTAGGGTAAGTGTTAGGGTTAGGGTTAGGTTTAGGGTTAGGGTAAGGGTTAGGGTTAGGGTTAGGGTTAGAGTTAGGATTAGGGTTAGGGTAAGGGTAAAGGTTAGGTTAGGGTTAGTCTTAGGGTTAAGGTTTAGGTTTAGGGTTAGGATTAGGGTTAGGTTAAGTGTAGGGCTACTGTTAAGGTAAGTGTAAGGGTTAGATTTAGGGTCAGGGTTAGAGTTATTGTAAGGGTTATGGTTAGGGTTAGGTTAGGGTAACGGTTAGGGTTAGGGGTTAGATTTAGGTTTAGGGTTAGGGTAAGTGTAAGGGTTAGGTTTAGGGTCAGGGTTAGGATTAAGGTTAGGTTTAGGGTTTGGATTAGGGTTAGGTTTAGGTGTAGGGTTAGGGTTAATGTAAGTGTAAGGGTTAGGGTTAGGCTTAAGGTTACGGTTAGGGTTAGGGTTAGGGAAAGGGTAAGGCTTAGGGTTAGGGTTAGGGTTAGGGTAAGGATTAGGGTTAGCGATAGGGTTAGGGTTAGCATTAAGGTTAGGGGTAGGGGTAGGGTTAGGGTAATGGAAAGGGTTAGGTTTCGGTTTAGTGTTAGTTTTAGGGTTAGGGTAAGGGTAAGGGTTACGGTTAGTGTTAGGGTTAAGGTTAGGATTAGGGTTAGGGTTAGGTTTAGGGTTAGGATTAGGCTTAGGGTTAAGGTATGGGTTAGGGTTATGGTTAGGGTTAGGGTAAGGGTTAGGGTTAGGGGTTAGGATTAGGGTTAGGTTTAGGGTGAGGGTAAGGGTTAGGTTTAGGGTTAGAGTTAGGTTTAGGGTAAGTGTTAGGTTTAGGGCAAGGGTTAGGGTTAGGTTTAGGGTTAGGGTTGGAGTAAGTGTAAAGGTGAGGGTTAGGGTTAGGGTTAGGTTTAAGGTTAAGGTTAGGGTTAGGGAAAGTGTTAGGGTAAGGGTTAGGGTTATGGTTAGGGTAAGGATTAGGGTTAGGGTTAGTGTAAAGGTTAGGATTATGGTTAGGGTTAGCATTAAGTTCAGGGTTAGGGTCAGCGTAAGGGTAAGGGTTAGGTTTAGGGTTAGGGTAAGGATTAGGTTTCGGGTAAGGGTTAGGGTTAGCCTTAAGGTTAGGGTTAGGGTTAAGGCTAGGGTTAGTGTTAGGGTAAAGGTAAGGGATAGGCTTAGGGTTAGGGTTAGGGGTTAGTGGTAGGGTTAGGTTTAGGGTAAGGGTAAGGTTTAGGGTTAGCAATAGGGTTAGGGGTTAGGCTTAGGCTTAGTGTTAGTGGCAAGGGTTCGGGTTAGGGTTAGGGTTAGGGTAAGGGTTAGGATTAGTGTTACGGTAAGGGTTAGGGTTAGGGTAAGGGTTAGGGTTACCGTTAGGTAAGTGTTAGGGTTATGGTTTCGGGTTAGTGTTAAGGTTAGTGTTAGGGTTAAGGTTAGGGTTAGGGTTACGGTTAAGTTTAGGGTTAGGGTTAGGTTTATGGTTAGTGTGAGGGTAAGTGTTAGGGTTAGGGTTAGGGTTAGGGGTTAGAGTTAGGGTTAGGGTTAGGGTTAGGGTAAGGGTAAGGGTTAGGGTTAGGGTTAGGGTTAGGGTTAGGTTTAGGGTAAGGGTTACTGTTAGGGTTAGGGTTAGAGTAAAGGTAAGTGTTAGCGTTACGTTCAGGGTTACATTAGGGTTCGGATTAGGGTAAGAGCAAGAGAGAATTAGGGTTATGTTTAGATTTAGGGTTAGGTTTAGGTTTAGACTTAGGGTAAGTGTAAGGGTTACGGTGAGTTGTAGGGTTATGGTTAGGGTTAGGGTTAGGGTTAGGGCAAGGGTAAGGGTTAGGGTTAGGGTTAGGTTTAGGGTTAGTTTTAGGGTTAGGGTTAGGGTAAGGGTAAGTGTTAGGGTTAGAGTTAGGGTTAGGGTTAGGCTTAGGTAAGGGTTAGGGTTAGGGTATGGGTAAGGGTTAGGTTAAGGGTTAGGGTTAGGGTTTGGGTAAAGGTTGGGTTAGAGTTAGGTTTAGGGTTAGGGTTAGGGTTAGGGTAGGGGTAAGGGTTAGGGTTAGGGTTAGGGTTAGGGAAAGGGTAAGGGTTAGGGTTAGGGTTAGCATTATGTTTATGGTTAGGGTTAGGGTAAGGGTAAGGGTTAGGGTTAGCCTTAAGGTTAGGGTAAGTGTTAGGTTTAAGGTTAGGTTTAGGATTAGGGTTAGGTGTTGGGTTAGGGTAAGGGTTAGGGTTAGGGTTAGTGTTAGGTTTAGGGTTAAAGTTAAGGTTAGGGTAAGAGCTAGGGTAAGGGTAAGGTTTAGGTTTAGGTTTAGGGTTAGGTGTTGGGGTTAGTGTAATGGTTACGGTAAGGGTAAGGTTTAGGGTTAGGGTTAGGGTTAGGGGTTAGGGTTAGGGTAAGGGGTTAGGATTCGGGTTAGGGTTAGGGTAAGAGTTAGTGTTAGGGTTAGGGTTAGGGTAAGGGTTAGGGTTAGAGTTAGGGTTAGGGTTAGCATTAAGTTTAGGATTAGTGTTAGGTTAAGGTAAGGGTTATGGTTAGGGTTAGGTTTAATGTTAGGGATAGAGTAAGGGTAAGGATTAGGGTTAGGGTTAGGGTTAGGTTTAGGGTTATGATAAGGGTAAAGATTAGGGTTAGGGTTAAGGTTAGGGTTAGCATTATGGTTAGGGTAAGGGTAAGGGTTAGGGTTAGGTTTAGGGTTAGGGTTAGGGTTAGGGTTAGGAAAAGGGTAAGAGTTAGGGTTAGTGTTAGGGTTAGTGTTAAGGCTAGGGTTAATGTTAGGGTAAAGGTAAAGGATAGGCTTAGGGTTAGGGTTAGGGTTTAGTGGTAGGGTTAGGGTTAGGGTAAGGGTAAGGTTTAGGGTTAGCAATAGGGTTAGGGGTTAGGGTTAGGGTTAGTGTTAGGGGCTAGGGTTCGGGTTAGGGTTAGGCTTAAGGTAAGGGTTAGGATTAGGGTTACGGTAAGGGTTAGGGTTAGGGTAAGGGTTAGGGTTACGGTTAGGTAAGGGTTAGGGTTATGGTTAGGGGTTAGCGTTAAGGTTAGTGTTAGGGTTAAGGTTAGGGTTAGGGTTAGGATAAGGGTAAGGGTTAGGTTTAGGGTTAGGGTTAGGTTTAGGGTTAGGGTTAGGTTTAGGATTAGGGTTAGGATAAGGTTAATGGTTAGGGTTAGGATTCGGGTAGGGTTAAGGTTAGGTTTAGGGTTAGGGTTAGAATTAGAGTTAGGATAAGGGTTAGGGTTAGGGTTAGGTTTTGGATAAGGGTTAGGGTTAGGGGTTAGAGTTAGGGTTAGTGTTAGGGTTAGGGGTTAGGGTTAGGGTTAGGGTAAGGATTAGGGTTAGGGTTACGGTTTGGGTAAGGGTAAGGGTAAGGGTAAAGTTTAGGGTTAGTGTTAGGGTTAGAGTTAAGTTAAGGGTTAGGGTTAGGTTAAAGTTTAGGGTTAGGGTTAGGATTAGGGTTAGGGTTAGGGAAAAGGTAAGGTTTAGTGTTAGGAATAGGGTTATGGTTTAGGTTTAGTGTTAGGGTTAGTGTTAGGGTTAGGTTTAGTGTTAGGGTGAGGGTAAGGGTTAGGGTTAGGGTTAGAGTTAGGTTTAGGGTAAGTGTTAGGTTTAGGGCAAGGATTAGGGTTAGGTTGAGGGTTAGGTTTAGGGTGAGGGTAAGTGTTAGGGTTAGGTTTAGGGTTAGGGAAAGGGTAAGGGTAAGGTTAAGGGTTAGGGGTTAAGGTTAGGTTTAGGGTTAGGGTTGGAGTAAGGGTAACGGTGAGGGTTAGGGTTAGGGTTAGGTTTAGGGTTAAGGTTAGGGTTAGGGAAAGTATTAGGGTAAGGGTTAGGTTACGGATAGGAGAGGATTTGGGTTAGGGTTAGGGTAAAGGTTAGGATTAGGGTTAGGGTTAGGGTAAAGGTTAGCATTAAGTTTAGGGTTAGGGTTAGCATTAAGTTTAGGGTTAGGGTTAGCGTAATGGTAAGGGTTAGGTTTAGGGTTAGGGTAAGAATTAGGTTTCGGTAAGGGTTAGGGTTAGCCTTAAGGTTAGGATTAGGGTTAGGGTAAGGGTAAGGGTTAGATTTAGGGCTAGGGTAATGCTTAGGGGTTAGGGTTTGGGTTAGGTTTAGGGTTAAGTTTAGGGTTAGGGTTAGGGTGAGGGTGAGGGTGAGGGAGAGTGTTAGGGTTAGGGTTAGGGTTAGGGGTTGGAGTTAGGGTTAGGGTTAGGGTAAGGGTAAGTGTTAGGGTTAGGGTTAGGGTAAGGGTATGGGTTAGGGTTTGGGTTAGGGTTAGGTTTAGGGTTAGGGTTAGGTTTAGGATTAGGGTTAGGGTACGGTTAATGGTTAGGGTTAGGGTTCGGGTATGGTTAAGGTTAGGTTTAGGGTTAGAGTTAGAGTTTGGGTTAGGGTAAGGGTTAGGGTTAGGGTTAGGTTTTGGATAAGGGTTAGGGTTAGGGGTTAGAGTAAGGGTTAGGGTTAGGGTTAGGGGGTTAGGGTTAGGGTAAGGATTAAGGTAAGTGTTACAATTTTGGTAAGGGTAAGGGTAAGGGTTAGGGTTAGTGTTATGGTTAGAGTTATGTTTAGGGTTAGGGTAAGGGTTATGGTTATGTTTAGGGTTGGGGTTAGGGGTTAGGGTTAGGGTTAGGGTTAGGGTAAAGGTAAGGTTTAGTGTTAAGAATAGGGTTACGGGTTAGGGTTAGGGTTAGTGTTAGGGTTAGTGTTAGGGGTTAGGGTTCGGGTTAGGGTTAGGGTTAGGGTAAAGGTTAGGATTAGGGTTAGGGTAAGGGTTAGTGTTAGAGTAAGGGTTAGGGTTACGGTTAGGGTAAGGGTTAGGGTTAGTGTTAGGGGTTAGGTTTAGGGTTAGTGTTAGGGTAAGGGTTAGGGTTAGGGTAAGGGTTAGGGTTAGGGTTTGGGTAAGGGAAGGGTTACAGTTAGGGTTAGGGTTAGGGTTATGGGTTAGGGTTAGGGCTAGGGTAAGGTTTAGGTTTAGGGATAGGGTTAGGGTAAGTGTAAGTGTTAGCATTAGGGTTAGGGTTAGGGTTAGGGTAAGGGGTTAGATTTAGGGTTAGGGTAAGTGTTAGGGTTAGGGTTAGAGTTAGGGATAGGGTAAGGGTAAGGGTTAGGGTTAGGGGTTAGGGTTAGGGTTAGGTTTAGGGTTAGGGTTGGAGTAAGGGTAAAGGTGTGGGTTAGGTTTAGGGTTAGGTTTAGGGTTAAGGATAAGGTTAGGGAAAGGGTTAGGGTTAGGGTTAGGTTTAGGGTAACGATTAGGGTTAGGGTTAGAGTAAGGGTTAGGATTAGGGTTAGGCTTAGGGTTAGCATTAAGTTTAGGGTTAGGGTTAGCGTAAGGGTAAGGGTTATGTTTAGGGTTAGGGTAGGGTTAGGGTAAGGATTAGGTTTCGGGTTAGTGTTAGGGTTAGCCATAAGGTTAGGGTTAGAGTTAGGGTAAGGGTAAGGGTTAGATTTAGGGCTAGGGTTACGGTTAGGGGTTAGGGTAAGTTTAGGGTTAGGGTTAAGTTTAGGGTTAGGGTTAGGTTTAGGGTTGGTGTGAGGGTAAGTGTTAGGGTTAGTGTTAGGGTTAGGGGTTAGAGTTAGAGTTAGGGTTAGGGTTAGAGTAAGGGTAAGGGTTAGGGTTAGGGTTAGGTTTAGGGTAAGGGTTAGGGTTAGGGTTAGTGTTAGAGTGAAGGTAAGTGTTAGGGTTACGCTCAGGGTTAGGGTTAGGGTTAGGATTATGGTAAGGGTAAGGGTTAGGGTTAGGGTTAGGTTTAGGGTTAGGTTTAGAATTAGGGTTAGGTTTAGATTTAGAGTTAGGGTTAGGTTTAGACTTAGGGTAAGTGTAAGGGTTACGGTGAGTTGTAGGGTTAGGGTTAGGTTTAGGGTTAGGTTTAGGGTTAGGGCAAGGGTAAGGGTTAGGGTTAGGGTTAGGTTTAGGGTTAGTTTTAGGGTTAGGGTTAGGGTTAGGTTTAGGGTAAGGGTAAGTGTTACGGTTAGGGTTAGGGTTAGACTTAGGTAAGGGTTAGGGTTACGGTTAGGGTATGGGTAAGGGTTAGGTTAAGGGTTAGGGTTAGGTTTGGGTAAGGGTAGGGTTAGAGTTAGGGTTAGGGTTAGGGTTAGGGTTAGGGTAAGGGTTAGGATTAGGGTTAGGGTTAGGGTAAGTGTAAGTGTTAAGATTAGGGTTAGGGTGAAGGTTAGGGTTAGGGTAAGTGTAAGTGTTAGGATTAGGATTGGGTTAGGGTTAGTGTTAGGGTTAGGGTAAGGGTAAGGTTTAGGGTGAGTTGTAGCGTTGGGGTTAAGGTTAGGGTTAGGGTTAGGGTTAGGGTTATGGTAGGGGTAAGGTCTATTTTTAGGGTTAGGTTTACGTTTAGGGTTCGGGAAAGTGTAAGGGTTAGGGTTAAGTTTAGGGTAAGGATTAGGGTTATGGTTAGGGTTAGGGTAAGGGTTAGGGTTAGGGTTAGGGTTAGCATTAAGGTTAGGGTTAGGGTTAGGGTAAGGGTAAGGGTTAGGTTAGGGTTAGGATTAGGGTAAGGGTAAGGGTAAGGGTTAAGGTTAGGTTTAGGGTTAGGGTTTGGGTAAGTGTAAGGTTTAGGTTTAGGGTTAGTGTTAAGGTTAGGGTTAAGGTTAGGGTTAGGGTTCGTGTAAGGGTAAGGGTTTGAGTTAGGGTTAGGGTTAGTGGTTAGGGTTAGGGTTAGGATTAGGGTTACGTTAAGGGTAAGGGTAAGGTTTAGGGTTAAGTTTAGGGTTAGGGTTAGTGTTAGGGAAAGTGTAAGTGTTAGGGTTAGGGTTAGGGTTAGGGTAAAGATTAGTGTTAGGGTTTGGGTTAGGGTAAGGGTTAGGGTTAGGGTTAGGGTTAGGTTTAACATTAAGGTTAGGTTTAGGGTTAGGGTAAGGTAAGGGTTAGGTTTAGGGTTATTGTTAGGGGTTAGGGTTAGGTTTAGGGTTTGGTTTAGGTTTAGGGTTAGGGTAAGGGTAAGGGTTAGGGTCAGGGTTAGGGTTAGGGTTAGGGTTAGGTTTAGGGTGAGGGTTAGGATTAGGTTTAGGGATAGGGTTAGAGTAAGGTTATGTGTTAGGATTAGGGTTAGGGTTTGGGTTAGGTTTAGGGTTAGGTTAAGGGTAAGGATTAGGGGTAGCGTTAGGTTTGGGGTTAGGGTTAGGGTTAGGATTAGGGTTAGGGTTAGGGTTAGGGTAAGGGTTAGGGTTATGGTTATGTTTAGGATAAGGGTTAGGGTTAGGGGTTAGAGTTAGGGTTAGGGTTAGGGTTAGGTTTAGGGCAAGGGTAATGGTTAGGGTTTGGGTTAATGTTAGGTTAGGGTTAGGGTTAGGGTTAGGTTAGGGTTAGGGTTAGGGTTAGGTTTAGGGGTTAAGGTTAGGGTTAGGGTAAGGTTTAGGTTTTGGGTTAGGGTTTGGGTTAGGGTAAGGGTAAGGGTTAGTGCTAGTGTTAGGGTTAGGGTTAAGGTTAGGGTTAGGGTTAGTTTAAAGGTAAGGAATAGGATTAGGGTTAGGCTTAGGGGTTAGGGGTAGGGTTAGGGTTAGGTTTTGGATAAGGATTAGGGTTAGGGGTTAGAGTTAGGGTTAGGGTTAGGGTTAGGGGTTAGGGTTAGTGTTAAGGTAAGGATTAGGGTTAGGGTTATGGTTTGCGTAAGGGTAAGGGGAAGGGTTAGCGTTAGTGTTAAGGTTAGAGTTAGGTTTAGGGTTAGGGTTAGGGTAAGGGTTAGGCTTAGGGTTAGGGTTAGGGGTTAGGGTTAGGCTTAGGGTAAAGCTAAGGTTTAGTGTTAGGAATAGGTTTATGGGTTATGGTTAGGGTTAGTGTTAGGGTTAGTGTTAGGGTTAGGGTTCTGGTTAGGGTTAGGTTTAGGGTTAGGGTAAGGGTTAGGATTAGGGTTAGGGTTTGGGTTAGGGTAAGGGTTAGGGTTAGTGTTAGGGTTAGGGTTAGGTTTAACATTAAGGTTAGTTTTAGGATTAGGGTAAGGGTAAGGGTTAGGGTTAGGGTTAGGGTTGAGGGTTAGGGTTAGGTTTAGGGTTTGGGTTAGGTTTAGGGTTAGGGTTAGGGTAAGGGTAAGGGTTAGGGTCAGGGTTAGGGTTAGGGTTAGGTTTAGGGTTCGGTTATGTTTAGGGTTAGGGTTAGGGTTAGGGTAAGGGTAAGTGTTAGGATTAGGTTTAGGGTTAGGGTTAGGTTTAGGTTTAGGGTTAGGATTAGGGTTAGGGTTAGGGTTAGGGTAAGGGTTAGGGTTAGGGTTAGGTTTAGGATATGGGTTAGGGTTAGGGGTTAGAGTTAGGGTTAGGTATAGGGGTTAGTGTTAGGGTTAGGGTAAGGATTAGGGTTAGGGTTATGGTTTGGGTAAGGGTAAGGGTAAGGGTAAAGCTTAGGGTTAGTTTTATGGTTAGAGTTAGGTTTAGGGTTAGGGTAAGGGTTAGGGTTAGGGTTAGGGTTGGGGTTAGGGGTTAGGGTTAGGGTTAGGGTTAGGGTAAGGTAAGGTTTAGTGTTAAGAATAAGGTTACGGGTTAGGGTTAGGGTTAGGGTTAGGGTTAGTGTTAGGGTTAGTATTAGGGGTTAGGTTTCAGGTTAGGGTTAGGGTTAGGGTAAGCGTTAGAATTAGGGTTAGGGTAAGGGTTAGTGTTAGGGTAAGGGTTAGGGTTAGGGTAAGGGTTAGGGTTAGGGTTTGGGTAAGGGTAGGGTTACAGTTAGGGTTAGGGTTAGGGTTATGAGTTAGGGTTAGGGTTAGGGTAAAGTTTAGTTTTAGGGATAGGGTTAGGGTAAGTGTAAGTGTTAGGATTAGGGTTAGGGTTAGGGTTAGGGTTAGGGGTTAGATTGAGGGTTAGGGTAAGTGTTAGGGTTAGGGTTAGGGATAGGGTAAGGGTAAGGGTTAGGGTTAGGGGTTAGGGTTAGGGTTAGGGTTAGTTTTAGGGTTAGGGTTGGAATAAGGGTAAAGGTGTGGGTTATGGTTAGGGTTATGGTTAGGTTTAGGGTTAGGGTTAGGGTTAGGGTTAGGATTAGGGTAAGTGTTAGGGTTAGGGTTCGGGTTAGGGTTAGGTTTAGGGTTAGGGTAAGGGTTAGGGTTAGGGTTAGGGTTAGAGTTAGGTTTAGAGTTAGGGTAAGGTTAAGGGTTAGGTTAGGGTTAGTCTTAGGGTTAGGGTTTAGGTTTATGGTTAGGATTAGGGTTAGGTTAAGTGTAGGGTTACTGTTAAGGTAAGTGTAAGGGTTAGGTTTAGGGTCAGGGTTAGAGTTAGTGTAAGGGTTAGGGTTAGGGTTAGGTTAGGGTAATGGTTAGGGTTATGGGTTAGGTTTAGGGTTAGGGTTAGTGTTAGGGTAAGGGTTAGGGTTAGGGTTAGGGTTAGAGTTAGGTTTAGGGTTAGGGTAAGGGTAAGGGTTAGGTTTAGGGTCAGGGTTAGGGTTAAGGTTATGTTTAGGGTTTGGATTAGGGTTAGGTTTAGGTGTAGGGTTACCGGTAAGGTACGTGTAAGGGTTAGGGTTAGGGTTAAGTTTAAGGTTAGGGTTAGGGAAAGGGTAAGGGTTAGGGTTAGGTTTAGGGTAAGGATTACGGTTAGGGTTAGGGTTAATGTAAGGGTTAGGTTTAGGGTTAGGGTTAGCATTAAGGTTAGGGTTAGGGTTAGGGTAAGGGAAAGGGTTAGGTTTTGGGTTAGTGTCAGTTTTAGGGTTAGGGTAAAGGTAAGGGTTACGGTTAGTGTTAGGGTTAAGGTTAGCATTAGAGTTAGGGTTAGGTTTAGGGTTAGGATGAGGCTTAGGGTTAAGGTTAGGGTTAGGGTTATGGTTTGGGATAGGGTTAGGGTGAGGGTAAGGTGTAGGTTTATGGTTAGAGTTAGGTTTCGGGTAAGTGTTAGGTTTAGGGCAAGGGTTAGGGTTAGGTTTAGGGTTAGGTTTAGGGTTAGGGTAAGTTTTAGGGTTAGGGTTAGGGTTAGGGAAAGGGTAAGGGTAAGGGATAGGGTTAGGGGTTAGGGTTAGGTTTAGGGTTAGGATTAGGCTTAGGGTTAAGGTATGGGTTAGGGTTAGGGTTAGGGTAAGCGTTAGGGTTAGGGGTTAGTATTAGGGTTAGGGTTAGGGTGAGGGTAAGGGTTAGGGTTAGGGTTAGAATTAGGTTTAGGGTAAGTGTTAGGTTTAGGGCAAGGGTTAGGGTTAGGTTTAGGCTTAGGTTTAGGTTTAGGGTTGGAGTAAGGGTAAAGGTGAGTGTTAGGGTTAGGGTTAGGGTTAGGTTTAGGGTTAAGTTTAGGGTTAGGGAAAGGGTTAGGGTAAGGATTAGGGTTACGGTTAGGGTAAGGATCAGGGTTAGGGTTAGGGTAAAGGTTAGGATTAGAATTAGGGTTAGGGTTAACCTTAAGTTTAGGGTTAGGGTTAGCGTAATGGTAAGGGTTAGGTTTAGGGTTAGGGTAAGGATTAGGTTTCGGATAAGGGTTAGGGTTAGCCTTAAGGTTAGGGTTAGGGTTAGGGTAAGGGTAAGGGTTAGATTTAGGGCTAGAGTTATGGTTAGGGGTTAGGTTTTGGGTTAGGTTTAGGGTTAAGTTTAGGGTTAGGGTTAGGGTTAGGGTGAGAGTGAGGGTAAATGTTAGGGTTAGGATTAGTGTTAGGGGTTGGTGTTAGGGTTAGGGTTATGGTTAGGGTAAGGGTACGGGTTAGGGTTAGGGTTAGGGTTAGGTTTAGAGTAAGGGTTAGGGTTAGGGTTAGGGTTAGAGTAAAGTTAAGTGTTATGGTTAGGTTCAGGGTTATGGTTAGGGTTAGGATAAGGGTAAGGGTTAGGGTTAGGGTTAGGGTTAGGGTTTGGTTTAGAGTTAGGGTTAGGGTTAGGTTTAAAGTTAGGGTATGGGTAAGGGTTAGGGTGAGTTGTAGGGTTAGGGTTAAGGTTAGCTTTAGGGTTAGGGTTACTGTTAGGGAAAGGGTAAGGTTTAGGGTTAGGGTTAGGTTAGGGTAAGGATTAGGGTTAGGGTTAGTGTTAGGGTAAGGGTTAGGGTTAGGGTTAGGATTAGGGTTAGGTTTTGGGTAAGGGTAAGGGTAAGGGTTAGGGTTAGGGTTAGTGTTAGGGTTAGGGTAAGGGTTAGGGTTAGGGTTTGGGTAAGGTTAGGGTTAGGGTTAGGGTTAGGGTTATGGGTTAGGGTTAGTGTTAGGGTAAAGTTTAGGTTTAGGGATAGGGTTAGCGTAAGTGTATGTGTTAGGATTAGGGTTAGGGTTACGGTTAGGGTTAGGGGTTCAATTTAGGGTTAGGGTAAGTGTTAGGGTTAGCGTTAAGGTTAGGGATAGGGTAAGGGTAAGGGTTAGGTTTAGGGGTTAGGGTTAGGGTTAGGGTTAGATTTAGGGTTAGGGTTGGAGTAAGGGTAAAGGTGTGGATTAGGGTTAGGGTTAGGGTTAAGTTTATGGTTAGGGTTAGGGTTAGGGTTAGGATTAGGGTAAGTGTTAGGGTTAGGGTTAGGTTTAGGGTTAGGGTAAGGGTTAGGGTTAGGGTTAGGGTTAGAGTTAGGGTTAGGGTTAGGGTA
Source organism: Megascapheus bottae (assembly GCA_024803745.1). NCBI lineage: Eukaryota > Metazoa > Chordata > Mammalia > Rodentia > Geomyidae > Megascapheus > Megascapheus bottae. The sequence continues at coordinate 4,274,597 of JANJXV010000049.1, forward strand.
AGGGTAAAGGTTAGGTTAGGGTTAGTCTTAGGGTTAGGGTTTAGGTTTAGGGTTAGGATTAGGGTTAGGTTAAGTGTAGGGTTACTGTTAAGGTAAGTGTAAGGGTTAGATTTAGGGTCAGGGTTAGAGTTATTGTAAGGGTTATGGTTAGGGTTAGGTTAGGGTAATGGTTAGGGTTAGGGGTTAGATTTAGGTTTAGGGTTAGGGTAAGTGTAAGGGTTAGGTTTAGGGTCAGGTTTAGGATTAAGGTTAGGTTTAGGGTTTGGATTAGGGTTAGGTTTAGGGTCAGGGTTAGGGTTAAGGTAAGTGTAAGGGTTAGGGTTAGGGTTAAGGTTATGGTTAGGGTTAGGGTTAGGGAAAGGGTAAGGCTTAGGGTTAGGGTTAGGGTTAGGGTAAGTATTAGGGTTAGGGATAGGGTTAGGGTTAGCATTAAGGTTAGGGGTAGGGGTAGGGTTAGGGTAATGGAAAGGGTTAGGTTTCGGGTTAGTGTTAGTTTTAGGGTTAGGGTAAGGGTAAGGGTTACGGTTAGTGTTAGGGTTAAGGTTAGGATTAGGGTTAGGGTTAGGTTTAGGGTTAGGATTAGGCTTAGGGTTAAGGTATGGGTTAGGGTTAGGGTTAGGGTTAGGGTAAGGGTTAGGGTTAGGGGTTAGGATTAGGGTTAGGTTTAGGGTGAGGGTAAGGGTTAGGTTTAGGGTTAGAGTTAGGTTTAGGGTAAGTGTTAGGTTTAGGGCAAGGGTTAGGGTTAGGTTTAGGGTTAGGTTTAGGGTGAGGGTAAGTGTTAGGGTTAGGGTTAGGGTTAGGGAAAGGGTAAGGGTAAGGGTTAGAGTTAGGGGTTAGGGTTACGTTTAGGGTTAGGGTTGGAGTAAGTGTAAAGGTGAGGGTTAGGGTTAGGGTTAGGTTTAAGGTTAAGGTTAGGGTTAGGGAAAGTGTTAGGGTAAGGGTTAGGGTTACGGTTAGGGTAAGGATTAGGGTTAGGGTTAGTGTAAAGGTTAGGATTATGGTTAGGGTTAGGGTTAGCATTAAGTTCAGGGTTAGGGTCAGCGTAAGGGTAAGGGTTGGGTTTAGGGTTAGGGTAAGGATTAGGTTTCGGGTAAGGGTTAGGGTTAGCCTTAAGGTTAGGGTTAGGGTTAAGGCTAGGGTTAGTGTTAGGGTAAAAGTAAGGGATAGGCTTAGGGTTAGGGTTAGGGGTTAGTGGTAGGATTAGGTTTAGGGTAAGGGTAAGTTTTAGTGTTAGCAATAGGGTTAGGGGTTAGGCTTAGGCTTAGTGTTAGGGGCTAGGGTTCGGGTTAGGGTTAGGGTTAGGGTAAGGGTTAGGATTAGGGTTACGGTAAGGTTTAGGGTTAGGGTAAGGGTTAGGGTTACCGTTAGGTAAGTGTTAGGGTTATGGTTACGGGTTAGCGTTAAGGTTAGTGTTAGGGTTAAGGTTAGGGTTAGGGTTAGGGTTAAGTTTAGGGTTAGGGTTAGGTTTAGGGTTAGTGTGAGGGTAAGTGTTAGGGTTAGGGTTAGGGTTAGGGGTTAGAGTTAGGGTTAGGGTTAGGGTTAGGGTAAGGGTAAGGGTTAGGGTTAGGGTTAGGGTTAGGTTTAGGGTAAGGGTTACTGTTAGGGTTAGGGTTAGAGTAAAGGTAAGTGTTAGCGTTACGTTCAGGGTTACATTAGGGTTCGGATTAGGGTAAGAGCAAGGGTTAGGGTTAATGTTAGGTTTAGGGTTAGGTTTAGAATTAGGGTTATGTTTAGATTTAGGGTTAGGGTTAGGTTTAGACTTAGGGTAAGTGTAAGGGTTACGGTGAGTTGTAGGGTTAGGGTTAGGGTTAGGTTTAGGGTTAGGGCAAGGGTAAGGGTTAGGGTTAGGGTTAGGTTTAGAGTTAGTTTTAGGGTTAGGGTAAGGGTAAGTGTTAGGGTTAGGGTTAGGGTTAGGCTTATGTAAGGGTTAGGGTTAGGGTTAGGGTATGGGAAGGGTTAGGTTAAGGGTTAGGGTTAGGGTTTGGGTAAAGGTAGGGTTAGAGTTAGGTTTAGGGTTAGGGTGAGGGTTAGGGTAGGGGTAAGGGTTAGGGTTAGGGTTAGGGTTAGGGAAAGGGTAAGGGTTAGGGTTAGGGTTAGCATTATGTTTATGGTTAGGGTTAGGGTAAGGGTAAGGGTTAGGGTTAGCCTTAAGGTTAGGGTAAGTGTTAGGTTTAAGGTTAGGTTTAGGATTAGGGTTAGGTGTTGGGTTAGGTTAAGGGTTAGGGTTAGGGTTAGTGTTAGGTTTAGGGTTAAAGTTAAGGTTAGGGTAAGAGCTAGGGTAAGGGTAAGGGTTAGGTTTAGGTTTAGGGTTAGGTGTTGGGGTTAGTGTAATGGTTACGGTAAGGGTAAGGTTTAGGGTTAGGGTTAGGGTTAGGGGTTAGGGTTAGGGTAAGGGGTTAGGATTCGGGTTAGGGTTAGGGTTAGGGTAAGAGTTAGTGTTAGGGTTAGGGTTAGGGTAAGGGTTAGGGTTAGAGTTAGGGTTAGGGTTAGCATTAAGTTTAGGATTAGTGTTAGGTTAAGGTAAGGGTTATGGTTAGGGTTAGGTTTAATGTTAGGGATAGAGTAAGGGTAAGGATTAGGGTTAAGGTTAGGGTTAGGTTTAGGGTTATGATAAGGGTAAAGATTAGGGTTAGGGTTAGGGTTAGGTTTAGCATTAGGGTTAGGGTAAGGGTAAGGGTTAGGCTTAGGTTTAGGGTTAGGTTTAGGGTTAGGGTTAGGAAAAGGGTAAGAGTTAGGGTTAGTGTTAGGGTTAGGGTTAAGGCTAGGGATAATGTTAGGGTAAAGGTAAGGGATAGGCTTAGGGTTAGGATTAGGGGTTAGTGGTAGGGTTAGGGTTAGGGTAAGGGTAAGGTTTAGGGTTAGCAATAGGGTTAGGGGTTAGGCTTAGGGTTAGTGTTAGGGGCTAGGGTTCGGGTTAGGGTTAGGGTTAGGGTAAGGGTTAGGATTAGGGTTACGGTAAGGGTTAGGGTTAGGGTAAGGGTTAGGGTTACGGTTAGGTAAGTGTTAGGGTTATGGTTAGGGGTTAGCGTTAAGGTTAGTGTTAGGGTTAAGGTTAGGGTTAGGGTTAGGGTAAAGTTTAGGGTTAGGGTTAGGTTTAGGGTTAGTGTGAGGGAAAGTGTTAGGGTTAGGGTTAGGGTTAGGGGTTAGAGTTAGGGTTAGGGGTAGGGTTAGGGTAAGGGTAAGGGTTAGGGTTAGGGTTAGGTTTAGGGTTAGGTTTAGGGTAAGGGTTACTGTTAGGGTTAGGTTTAGAGTAAAGTTAAGTGTTAGCGTTACGTTCAGGGTTACATTAGGGTTCGGATTAGGGTAAGAGCAAGGGTTAGGGTTAATGTTAGGTTTAGGGTTAGGTTTAGAATTAGGGTTATGTTTAGATTTAGGGTTAGGGTTAGGTTTAGACTTAGGGTAAGTGTAAGGGTTACGGTGAGTTGTAGGGTTAGGGTTAGGGTTAGGTTTAGGGTTAGGGCAAGGGTAAGTGTTAGGGTTAGGGTTAGGTTTAGGGTTAGATTTAGGGTTATGGTTAGGGTAAGGGTAAGTGTTAGGGTTAGGGTTAGGGTTAGGCTTAGGTAAGGGTTAGGGTTAGGGTTAGGGTATGGGTAAGGGTTAGGTTAAGGGTTAGGGTTAGGGTTTGGGTAAAGGTAGGGTTAGAGTTAGGTTTAGGGTTAGGGTTAGGGTTAGGGTAGGGGTAAGGGTTAGGGTTAGGGTTAGGGTTAGGGAAAGGGTAAGGGTTAGGGTTAGGGTTAGCATTATGTTTATGGTTAGGGTTAGGGTAAGGGTAAGGGTTAGGGTTAGCCTTAAGTTAGGGTAAGTGTTAGGTTTAAGGTTAGGTTTAGGATTAGGGTTAGGTGTTGGGTTAGGGTAAGGGTTAGGGTTAGGGTTAGTGTTAGGTTTAGGGTTAAAGTTAAGGTTAGGGTAAGAGCTAGGGTAAGGGTAAGGGTTAGGTTTAGGTTTAGGGTTAGGTGTTGGGGTTAGTGTAATGGTTACGGTAAGGGTAAGGTTTAGGGTTAGGGTTAGGGTTAGGGGTTAGGGTTAGGGTAAGGGGTTAGGATTCGGGTTAGGGTTAGGGTTAGGGTAAGAGTTAGTGTTAGGGTTAGGGTTAGGGTAAGGGTTAGGGTTAGAGTTAGGGTTAGTGTTACCATTAAGTTTAGGTTTAGTGTTAGGTTAAGGTAAGGGTTATGGTTAGGGTTAGGTTTAATGTTAGGGATAGAGTAAGGGTAAGGATTAGGGTTAGGGTTAGGGTTAGGTTTAGGGTTATGATAAGGGTAAAGATTAGGGTTAGGGTTAGGGTTAGGTTTAGCATTAGGGTTAGGGTAAGGGTAAGGGTTAGGGTTAGGTTTAGGGTTAGGGTTAGGGTTAGGAAAAGGGTAAGAGTTAGGGTTAGTGTTAGGGTTAGGGTTAAGGCTAGGGTTAATGTTAGGGTATAGGTAAGGGATAGGCTTAGGGTTAGGGTTAGGGGTTAGTGGTAGGGTTAGGGTTAGGGTAAGGGTAAGGTTTTGGGTTAGCAATAGGGTTAGGGGTTAGGCTTAGGGTTAGTGTTAGGGGCTAGGGTTCGGGTTAGGGTTAGGGTTAAGGTAAGGGTTAGGATTAGGGTTACGGTAAGGTTTAGGGTTAGGGTAAGGGTTAGGGTTACGGTTAGGTAAGGGTTAGGGTTATGGTTAGGGGTTAGCGTTAAGGTTAGTGTTAGGGTTAAGGTTAGGTTTAGGGTTAGGATAAGGGTAAGGGTTAGGCTTAGGGTTAGGGTTAGGTTTAGGGTTAGGGTTAGGTTTAGGATTAGGGTTAGGATAAGGTTAATGGTTAGGGTTAGGGTTCGGGTAGGGTTAAGGTTAGGATTAGGGTTAGGGTTAGAATTAGAGTTAGGGTAAGGGTTAGGGTTAGGGTTAGGGTTAGGTTTTGGATAAGGGTTAGGGTTAGGGGTTAGGGTTAGGGTTTGGTTTAGAGTTAGGGTTAGGGTTAGGTTTAGAGTTAGGGTATGGGTAAGGGTTAGGGTGAGTTGTAGGGTTAGGGTTAAGGTTAGGTTTAGAGTAAGGGTTAGGGTTAGGATTAGGGTTAGGGTAAAGTTAAGTGTTAGGGTTAGGTTCAGGGTTATGTTTAGGGTTAGGGTAAGGGTAAGGGTTAGGGTTAGGGTTAGGGTTTGGTTTAGATTTAGGGTTAGGGTTAGGTTTAGAGTTAGGGTATGGGAAAGGGTTAGGGTGAGTTGTAGGGTTAGGGTTAAGGTTAGGTTTAAAGTAAGGGTTAGGGTTAGGATTAGGGTTAGGGTAAAGTTAAGTGTTAGGGTTAGGTTCAGGGTTATGTTTAGGGTTAGGGTAAGGGTAAGGGTTAGGGTTAGGGTTAGGGTTTGGTTTAGATTTAGGGTTAAGGTTAGGTTTAGGGTTAGGGTTAGGGTTAGGGTAGGGGTAAGGGTTAGGGTTAGGTTTAATGTTAGGGAAAGGGTAAGGTTTAGGGTTAGGGTTAGGTTAGGGTAAGGATTAGGGTTAGGGTTAGTGTTAGGGTAAGGGTTAGGGTTGGGTTAGGGTTAGGGTTAGCATTAAGTTTAGGGTTAGGATTAGTGTAAGGCTAAGGGTTAGGTTTAGGGTTAGGGTAAGGATTAGGTTTTGGATAATGGTTAGTGTTAGCCTAAAGGTTAGGGTTAGGGTTAGGGTAAGGGTAAGGGTTAGATTTAGGGCTAGAGTTATGGTTAGGTGTTAGGGTTTGGGTTAGGTTTAGGGTTAAGTTTAGGATTAGGGTTAAGGTGAGGGTGAGGGTAAGTGTTAGGGTTAGGGTTAGGGTTAGGGATTGGAGTTATTGTTAGAGTTAGGGTTAGGGTAAGGGTACGGGTTAGGGTTAGGGTTAGGGTTAGGTTTAGGGTACGGGTTAGGGTTAGGGTTAGGTTAAAGTAAGTGTTAGGGTTAGGTTCAGGTTTAGGGTTAGGGTTAGGGTAAGGGTAAGGGTTAGGGTTAGGGTTAGGGTTTGGTTTAGAGTTAGGGTTAGGGTAAGAGTACGGGTTAGGGTTGGGGTTAGGGTTAGGTTTAGGGTAAGGGTTAAGGTTAGGGTAAAATAAGTGTTAGGGTTAGGTTCAGGGTTAGGGTTAGGGTTAGGGTTAGGGTAAGGGCAAGGGTTAGGGTTAGGGTTAGGGTTAGGGTTTGGTTTAGAGTTAGGGTTAGGGTTAGGTTTAGAGTTAGGGTATGAGTAAGGGTTAGGGTGAGTTGTAGGGTTAGGGTTAAGGTTAGCTTTAGGGTTAGGGTTAGGGTTAGGGTAGGGGTAAGGCTTAGGTTTAGGGTTACTGTTAGGGAAAGGGTAAAGTTTAGGGTTAGGGTTAGGTTAGGGTAAGGATTAGGGTTAGGGTTAGTGTTAGGGTAAGGGTTAGGGTTTGGGTTAGGGTTAGGGTTAGGGTTAGGGGTTAGGATTCGTGTTAGGGTTAGGGTAAGAGTTAGTGTTAGGGTTAGGGTTAGGGTAAGGGTTAGGGTTAGAGTTAGGGTTAGGTTTAGCATTAAGATTAGGGTTAGGGTTAGGTTAAGGGTAAGGGTTATGGTTAGGGTTAGGTTTAATGTTAGGGTTAGAGTAAGGGTAAGGGTTAGGGTTAGGGTTAGGGTTAGGTTTAGGGATATGGTAAGGGGAAAGATTAGGGTTAGGTTTAGGGTTAGGATTAAGATTAGGGTAAGGGTAAGGTTTAGGGTTAAGTTTAGTGTTAGGGAAAGGGTAAGGGTTAGGGTTAGGGTTAGGGTTAGGGTAAGGATTAGGGTTAGGGTTTGGGTTAGGGTAAGGGTTAGGGTTAGGGTTAGGGTTAGGGTTAGGTTTAACATTAAGGTTAGGTTTAGGGTTAGGGTAAGGGTAAGGGTTAGGGTTAGGGTTAGGGGTTAAGGTTAGGTTTAGGGTTTGGTTTAGGTTTAGGGTTAGGGTTAGGATAAGGGTAAGGGTTAGGGTCAGGGTTATTGTTAGGGTTAGGGTTAGGTTTAGAGTTAGGGTTAGGTTTAGGTTTAGTGATGGGTTAGGGTAAGGGTAAGTGTTAGGATTAGGGTTAGGGTTAGGGTTAGGGTTAGGTTTAGGGTTAGGATTAGGGTTAGGGTTAGGGTTAGTGTTAGGGTAAGTGTTAGGGTTAGGGTTAGGTTTAGGATAAGGGTTAGGGTTAGGGGTTAGAGTTATGGTTAGGGTTAGGTTTAGGGGTTAGGGTTAGGGTTAGGGTAAGTATTAGAGTTAGGGTTAGGGTTTGGGTAAGGGTAAGGGTTAGGGTCAGGGTTAGTGTTAGGGTTAGGGTTAGGTTTAGGTTTAGGGTTAGGTTTAGGGTTAGGGTTAGGGTTATGGTAAGGTTAATGGTTAGGGTTAGGGTTGGGGTAGGGTTAAGTTTAGGTTTAGGGTTAGGGTTAGAGTTAGGGTTAGGGTAAGGTTTAGGGTTAGGGTTTGGTTTTGGATAAGGGTTAGGTTTAGGGGTTAGAGTTAGGTTTAGGGTTAGGGTTAGGGGTTAGGGTTAGGGTTAGGGTAAGGATTAGGGTTAGGGTTACGGTTTGGTAAGGTTAACGGTAAGGGTAAGGGTAAGGGTTAGGTTTAGTGTTAGGGTTAGTGTTAGGTTTAGGGTTAGGGTAAGGGTTAGGGTTAGGGTTAGGGTTGGGGTTAGGGGTTAGGGTTAGGTTTAGGGTTAGGGTAAAGGTAAGGTTTAGTGTTAAGAATAGGGGTACTGGTTAGGGTTAGGGTTAGTGTTAGGGTAAGGGTTAGGATTAGGATTAGGGTATGGGTTAGTGTTAGGGTAAGGGTTAGGGTTACGGTTAGGGTAAGGGTTAGGGTTAGGGTTAGGGGGTAGGTTTAGCGTTAGTGTTAGGGTAAGGGTTAGGGTGAGGGTAAGGGTTAGGGTTAGAGTTTGGGTTTGGGTAGGGTTAGAGTTAGGTTTAGGGTTAGGGTTATGGGTTAGGGTTAGGGTTAGGGTAAGGTTTAGGTTTAGGGATAGGGTTAGGGTAAGTGTAAGTGTTAGGATTAGGGTTAGGGTTAGGGTTAGGGTTAGGGGTGACATTTAGGGTTAGGGTAAGTGTTAGGGTTATGGTTATGGTTAGGGATAGGGTAAGGGTAAGGGTTAGGGTTAGGGGTTAAGGTTAGGGTTAGGGTTAGGTTTAGGGTTAGGGTTGGAGTAAAGGTAAAGTTGTGGGTTATGGTTATGGTTAGGGTTAGGGTTAGGGGGTAGGGTTAGGGTTAGGGTAAGGATTAGGGTTAGGGTTATGGTTTGGGTTAGGGTAAGGGTAAGGGTAAGGGTTAGGGTTAGTGTTAGGGTTAGAGTTAGGTTTAGGGTTAGGGTAAGGGTTAGGGTTAGGGTTAGGGTTGGGGTTAGGGGTTAGGGTTAGGGTTAGGGTAAGGTAAGGTTTGGTGTTAAGAATAGGGTTAAGGGTTAGGGTTAGGGTTAGTGTTAGGGTTAGTGTTAGGGGTTAGGGTTCGGGTTAGGGTTAGGATTAAGTTTAGGGTTAGGGTTACTGTAAGGCTATGGGTTAGGTTTAGGGTTAGGGTAAGGATTAGGTTTCAGATAAGGGTTAGTGTTAGTCTAAAGTTTAGGGTTAGGGTTAGGGTAAGGGTAAGGGTTAGATTTAGAGCTAGAGTTATGGTTAGGTGTTAGGGTTTGGGTTAGGTTTAGGGTTAAGTTTAGGGTTAGGGTTAGGGTGAGGGTGAGGTTAAGTGTTAGGGTTAGGGTTAGGGTTAGGGGTTGGAGTTAGGGTTAGGGTTAGGGTTAGGGTAAGGGTACGGGTTAGGGTTAGTGTTAGGTTTAGGGTAAGGGGTAGGGTTATGTCGCGACTCCCTCGGCCGGCAAGGAAGGACACGACAAAGATAACTTCTTCTCGAGCAGCAGTTTATTCAGCAAGCTAGTACAGCCATGCTGGGTCGACCCCAACTTCCTCAAACATAGACCTTAAATAGGCTTATTAACCAATCACAATTATTTCCTTAACACTAACATCCAATTAACTACAAGCATGTCTCCAGCACACTCCGGACACACAGCAATATGGCTACATGCATACTTCCGATCACGCATTAAAGGCATGAACAGTCAAATCTCTTCCTGGACACTTTTAGATAAACAACTCAGAAAAACAACCACGGAGGTGGATGTCAGCGCCATCTTGTAATGGCGATTGCAATGGCTCTCTACATCTCCCCCTTTTTTCTTTTGGCCAAAATAAAACAAAAGCAGAGTGGAAATCCGGAGGCCGGCCGAACCTTCGGACGTCCCTCTTGCTCTTAAGAAGGTAAGGGATCATGCCTGTCTTAGGTTGGAGAGATGCCTCTTGGTTCTTACCCGTCATCAACATCCGATGCTTAAGTATCGGAGTCTGTCTTAGGTTGATACCAAGATCAATCTCTACACTTACCCGTCCTTGACTACTGATCCAGCATACCCAGCCAAACCTGGGGGGAGAGATTCGATTCCAGAGTAATAAGAGCTTGTTTCACAATATACTTATCACGTCTCCTCTGTGCCTGAAGTTGTCTATACATGATTACAACAAACTAACAAAATAAAACTCACACATAATATTACAATTAAAGACACACTTCCAGCCCACTCTTTGATCCAATTAAAGGAGTTGGAAATCCAATTTACAAAATCTTCAACTGTAGCAATATTAACACGGGTAGAATTTACAATCATAATTTCATAGCGAAGTTGGGTGGTTAAATTCTCAAAATCCTTGGACCAAGATTCTCTCAACATATTTCCTAATTGTCTGGACAAATTCGCTGCTCGAGAATAATTATAATAGGGTAAAGAAGTAATACACAACCCAGTGCCTATACCCACACAAGACAATTGAGCATAGGAAAACATCAAATCCACTTGTTCCTGAAGTAAGTCCACTCTTTGATTCAATAACATGACACCATGTGCCAGATGCTGGTTAATCTGTAACTGCGTGTCCATAGTTTGAGATACCGCCTCGGACAGGGTATTCACGGTAGTTGCAGTCTGAACTGTGGTGACTAACGCGGCGGCACTGGCTGCGGCGGTGGCGAGTAATGAAGAAACCAGGACCACCAAAGCAGTGATTCCAAGATCACGACGAGGTCTCTTCAACCGCACAATTAAATCCTTCTCAGACACTTCTACAGGAACAGGAATAAATGTTGGCAAACGCATAACTACAACAGAATTAAACTCACTAGCATTCCAACACTGACTTAAAAAGCAGGGACAACTAGAACAATTCAATAAAGAATTATTTCCAATACAATTACTTTCAAAAACTAAAAACATAAAGGGGGGCCAAACACACACAGGACTAGCTTTATACTTAGTTTTAAATTTACAATTATTTTCCAAAGTAACATTTAAGCTTTCTCCTACTAGGGCAGCTCCTTTCTTTATAACCGAATTACTCACTGTAACGGAGCAGTTACAGTACCAAATTTCTCCCTCTTGAATAAATCCCAAAGCATTCGCTGTGGTACAGGCAAATTGTCCACATAACAGCCAAGCATTAAAAGGATTTTCAGCATCTTCCCGAGTACCTTGAAAATTAAATTTAGACTCATGAATAAAAGTAGTATTTCCAGCAGTATGAATTTTAGGAGAAAAGGTAAATCCATATCCTATCGAGGAATATCGCGGGCTTTGACACCCTGTCCATTCCCAGGGCCAATTCAATGGACTAACACATTTCGGATACACTAAGGGAGGAGGAGGGTTCCAAGCTTTATAAGAAAATATAGGGATTCTAGCACTAAATCCTACCACTACAGTTTTGGTCACATTCCCATTCTTAACACCAGGATATTCTGTACTATTAAACTTTCCTACCTTATGCTCTTGTAAGTATAAACAAATATCACTATAAAATTGATTCAGGGTGAAACACAAGGATGAAGATAACATTACAGATAACGAATAATTTCCTTTCTCATAACTATAAGGTAAAAATGGCAATTTCAAGGACCTACTACTGGTAAAAAGGTATGGAAACACTCTGGAGGTATTAGTCACAGGCATTGGAAGTGGGAAGGTCTTCATTACTGCCCATAGTAGGCGAGGCTCCACCAGCGGACAAAGTAGTATTATCAGTAATATCTTCTTTGCGGCCATCTTCTTGCGCTTTTCTCACCAGGCGTTCCGGCACCCAAATGGGATCTTGTGAATTCTGTGGAAACACACAAACAGCTCCTCGTGCCCAAGAGAGCACGGGGTCTGGCCCATTCCATTGGCCTGTTAATATATCTTTCCATTTTACCATTCCTTTATATAGTCCCACAATTGGAATAGTATGCCGCTCCGCAGCGGAGTGGCCTTGAGTGTCCAAATTTAAAAAATTTATGGTAAAAAGGGCTAAGGAAATTCTTTCTTTTGGTGTCCTATTCTGCCCAATTCCCTCTTTTGTTTTTGTAAATAAATTTTTAAGGTGCGATGAGCACGTTCCACAATGCCTTGCCCTTGAGGATTATATGGTAATCCATGAGAAATCTGTACTCCCATGGTTTGGCAGAAGGCAAGAAATTGTTTACTATATAGGCAGGGCCATTATCAGTTTTTAATAAGTAGGGCATTCCCCAGGAAGCCCAGGCTTCCAAGCAATGAGTAATTACATGATGAGCTGTTTCTCCACCCAAAGGGGTAGCATGAATAATTCCTGAACATGTATCAGTTGATACGTGTAAATATTTTAACTTTCCAAATTCCATAACATGGGTAACATCCATTTGCCAAATTTTTAGTGGAAGTAAACCACGGGGATTAACACCTAATGGCACAACTGGAAGATGGGTAACACATTTTGGGCAATTTAAAATAATTTGTCTGGCTGTCTGTCGAGACAGCTTAAATTGAGATTGTAAGGTGCGAGCATTAACATGAAATTGATGATGAAATTCTTGTGCCTGCATTTCTGGGGTAAGAGCAACTAAGGCCATTTGCATACGTGTACATTTATCCACTACATCATTGCCCAAACTTAAGGGCCCAGGTAAACCAGTATGAGCACGAATATGCAATGGAAAAAAGGGGGCTCTACGAGCGCAAATTAATTCCTGCAACTGAATAAACAAATTACATACAGTGCTATTTTTATTTATGGGTCCTGCAGCTTCTAAGAACTTCAAAGCATTAACTACAAATGCAGAATCAGAAATAAGATTAAAAGGAAAATGACAATTTTTAAAAACAGAAATTACAACCTGCAATTCTATTCTCTGTGCTGATCCAGGCTGAAACTGGCATAAAACTGGCTCTTGGCCTTCAACCAAATATGCTCCCATTCCATTCTTGGAACCATCCGTAAAAATATTGATGGCTCCAGGTATAGGTTGTCTGGCAGTAATAGTTGGGAAAATAATAGGGTGTTCCTTAAAAAACTGCAAAATTGGACTTTTTGGATAATGATTATCAATTTTTCCTGTAAATGAACAAATTAAAACAGCCCACTCAGTAAAGGTGGAGCTTAAAACTTGTATTTGCTGACTGTTATATGGAATTATAAGAAAATTGGGCTGAGTGCCAAAATGCTGCACGCTAAATTTTATTCCCAAAATAGCTAGATTGGCAACAGCAGTGGGATAATACTCGATAGATTTTGCAGGAGATATTTTCGGATGAATCCATGCTAAGGGACCATCCTGCCACAACACCCCTGTAGGCTGTTGAGATGAAGCAAAAATAACTAAAGAAATTTCTTTTCCCAATTCTATTCTTTTTTGAAAGGAGAGTTGTAACTTTTCTTCTAAAGTTTCTAAAACTTTTCTTGCTGCAGGGGTTAATTCCCTAGGCGAATCCAAACCTGATGGGCCTTGCAATAACTCATACAAAGGTTGCAACTCCTGATTACTCATAGGCAGGGAGGTTCGAATCCAATTTATATCTCCCAAAAGTTTTTGAAAATCATTCAAAGTCTTTAAATTGTCTTTTCGCAACTGCCAATTTAATGGAATAATTTTTTGGGCTGTTATTCTACTTCCCAAATAATGTACAATATTGTTCTTCTGTACCTTTTCTGGGGCTATAAATAATCCTTTATTTTCCAGACACTTTATTAATAAAATAAAAGCCTCATTCAATACCCTTTGATCTTTGGAAGTCAACAAAATATCATCCATATAGTGTAAACACCGTACTGATGAAAACTTTTCCCGCACAGGAATTAAAGCTGCATGTACATACAATTGACACAAAGTGGGGCTATTGGCCATTCCCTGAGGTAACACAACCCATTCAAATCGCTTATCAGGGCTCTCTTGATTAATGGAGGGCAGGGTAAATGCAAACCTACAAGTATCCTTATTATTTAAAGGAATAGAAAAAAAGCAATTTTTTATATCCAGAACAATTATGGGCCATTCTTGAGGCAAAGTAGAAAGTAAAGGCAGTCCTCGCTGAACAGGCCCCATGATTTGCATTTGACTATTAATTGCTCGCAAATCATGTAATAGTCGCCATTTCCCAGATTTCTTTTTAATAACAAATATAGGAGTATTCCAAGGCGACACTGAGTGGCGTACATGTCCTAATTTTAACTGTTCTTTTACTAAATTATGGGCAGTTGCCAATTTTTCGGACGGGAGGGGCCATTGAGGGGCCCATACAGGGTCCTTGAAAAACTGGGCATTCGAGACAAAGTTTCTTTTTGTACTTGTTGCCAGACCTGGGCATGGCGAGTACGCTCAGTTCCCTCAGCATGAAAAGGAGGGGCTGGCGGGGGAGGAGCAACTAACCTAGGCATTTCTCCAAGTTCCTCCCTTTTCAACCTTGATCGAGGCAATGGCCCTGGGTCTGCGGGAAACTCTTCAAGGTCAGACTCCGCCAAGACTCCGTCTCTTGGCAGTGGTGGATAGATAGAGGTTATATGCCTTTCACTTTTCACACTACTCTGCCTGGATGCCGTTCTCTCTTCTTTAAATTCCTCCAGCGCTATTTTTCCTTCCACTAGAGCGCCGGAGCAGCGCTCGTCGGCCAAACAACTCCTGACTAACCTCCATATAGGTTTCACTCCAGGCCCCAGTCTACTCTTCTCGTCAGCGCTATTTAAATCGTTTCCTAATTTATCCCAAGTTGGCAAAGATAGATTTCCTGAGACTGAAAACCAAGGAGTTACCTCCTCCACATTTGACAAGAACAGTCTCAAAGTACTTTGTTTCACTTTTAAATTCTTAGCACGCAATAATGCGTCCAAGGCTGTAACTAATTGAGATGACTCTGAGGCTCCCATCTTAAAACTGGAGCTTCTCCCCGCTCTTTCTTTATCTACAGAAAAGAGCAGAAGTAATTGGTCCCCTTACCCGGGACTTGAATTGGTCCTGCTCACCCAGGACTTGAATTGGTCCCCCCTACCTGGGACTTGAATTGGTCCTGCTCACCCAGGACTTGAATTGGTCCCCTTACCTGGGACTTTAATTGGTTTCCCTTACCTGGGAAACTTACCGGTGCACCACCTCGAGTTCTGAAGTCTGCTGGAAATGAAGGTCTTGGCGTACGGGCGTCCCCGTACGGGCCACCAGCTGTCGCGACTCCCTCGGCCGGCAAGGAAGGACACGACAAAGATAACTTCTTCTCGAGCAGCAGTTTATTCAGCAAGCTAGTACAGCCATGCTGGGTCGACCCCAACTTCCTCAAACATAGACCTTAAATAGGCTTATTAACCAATCACAATTATTTCCTTAACACTAACATCCAATTAACTACAAGCATGTCTCCAGCACACTCCGGACACACAGCAATATGGCTACATGCATACTTCCGATCACGCATTAAAGGCATGAACAGTCAAATCTCTTCCTGGACACTTTTAGATAAACAACTCAGAAAAACAACCACGGAGGCGGATGTCAGCGCCATCTTGTAATGGCGATTGCAATGGCTCTCTACAGGGTTAGGTTTAGGGGTAGGGTTAGGTTAAAGGTAAGTGTTAGGGTTAGGTTCAGGGTTAGGGTTAGGGTTAGGGTTAGGGTAAGGGTAAGGGTTAGGGTTAGGGTTAGGGTTTGGTTTAGAGTTAGGGTTAGGGTTAGGTTTAGAGTTAGGGTTTGGGTAAGGGTTAGGGTGAGTTGTAGGGTTAGGGTTAAGGTTAGGTTTAGGGTTAGGGTTATCGTTAGGGTAGGGGTTAGGGTTAGGATTATGGTTAAGGAAAGGGTAAGTTTTAGGGTTAGGGTTAGGTTAGGTAAGGATTAGGGTTAGGGTTAGTGTTAGGGTAAGGGTTAGGGTTTGGGTTAGGGTTAGCATTAAGTTTAGGGTTAGAGTTAGGGTAATGGTAAGGGTTAGGGTTAGCCTTAAGGTTAGGTAAGTGTTAGGTTTAGGGTTAGGGTTAGGATTAGGGTTAGGTTTTGGGTTAGGGTAAGGGTAAGGGTTAGGTTTAGGGTTAGTGTTAGGGTTAGGGTTAAAGTTAAGGTTAGGGTAAGAGCTAGGGTAAGGGAAAGGGTTAGGTTTAGGTTTAGGTTTAGGAGTTAGGGTTAGTGTAAGGGTTACGGTAAGACTAAGGTTTATGGTTAGGTTTAGGGTTAGGGTTAGGATTAGGGTTAGGTTTTGGGTTAGGGTAAGGGTAAGGGTTAGGGTTAGGGTTAGTGTTAGGGTTAGGTTTAAAGTTAAGGTTAGGGTAAGAGCTAGGGTAAGGGAAAGGGTTAGGTTTAGGTTTAGGTTTAGGTGTTAGGGTTAGTGTAATGGTTACGGTAAGGTTAAGGTTTAGAGTTAGGGTTAGTGTTAGGGTTAGGGTTAAAGTTAAGGTTAGGGTAAGAGCTAGGGTAAGGGAAAGGGTTAGGTTTAGGTTTAGGTTTAGGTGTTAGGGTTAGTGTAAGGGTTACGGTAAGGGTAAAGATTAGGGTTAGGGTAAGGGTTAGGATTAAGATTAGGGTAAGGGTAAGGTTTAGGGTTAAGTTTAGGGTTAGGGAAAGGGTAAGGGTTAGGGTTAGGGTTAGGGCTAGGGTAAGGATTAGGGTTAGGGTTTGGGTTAGGGTAAGGGTTAGGGTTAGGGTTAGGGTTAGGGTTAGGTTTAACATTAAGTTTAGGTTTAGGGTTAGGGTAAGGGTAAGGGTTAGGGTTAGGGTAGGGGTTAGGGTTAGGTTTAGGGTTTGGTTTAGGTTTAGGGTTAGGGTTAGCGTAAGGGTAAGGGTTAGGGTCAGGGTTAGGTTTAGGGTCAGGTTTAGGGTTAGGGTTAGGTTTAGGTTTAGGGATGGGTTAGGGTAAGGGTAAGTGTTAGGATTAGGGTTAGGGTTAGGGTTAGGTTTAGGGTTAGGATTATGGTTAGGGTTAGGGTTAGGGTTAGGGTAAGTGTTAGGGTTAGGCTTAGGTTTAGGATAAGGGTTAGGATTAGGGGTTAGAGTTATGGTTAGGGTTAGGTTTAGGGGTTAGGGTTAGGGTTAGGGTAAGTATTAGAGTTAGGGTTAGGGTTTCGGTAAGGGTAAGGGTTAGGGTCAGGGTTAGTGTTAGGGTTAGTGTTAAGGTTAGGGTTAGGGTTAGGGTAAAGGTAAGGGATAGGGCTAGGGTTAGGGTTATGGGTTTGGGGTAGGGTTAGGGTTAGGGTAAGGGTAAAGTTTAGGGTTAGCAGTAGGGTTAGGTGTTAGGGTTAGGGTTTGTGTTAGGGGTTAGGGTTCGGGTTACGGTTAGGGTTAGGGTAAGGGTTAGGATTAGGGTTAGGGTTAGGTTTAGGGTTAGGGTTAGGGTTTGGGTTATGGTTATGGTAAGGTTAATGGTTAGGGTTAGGGTTGGGGTAGGGTTAAGGTTAGGTTTAGGGTTAGGGTTAGAGTTAGGGTTAGGGTAAGGGTTAGGGTTAGGGTTAGGTTTTGGATAAGGGTTAGGGTTAGGGGTTAGAGTTAGGGTTAGAGTTAGGGTTAGGGGTTAGGGTTAGGGTTACGGTAAGGATTAGTGTTAGAGTTACGGTTTGGGTAAGGTTAAGGGTAAGAGTAAGGGTAAGGGTTAGGGTTAGTGTTAGGGTTAGAGTTAGGTTTTGGGTTAGGGCAAGGGTTATGGTTAGGGTTAGGGTTGGGGTTAGGGGTTTGGGTTAGGGTTAGGGTTAGGGTAAAGGTAAGGTTTAGTGTTAAAAATAGGGGTACTGTTTAGGGTTAGGGTTAGTGTTAGGGTAAGGGTTAGGATTAGGATTAGGGTATGGGTTAGTGTTAGGGTAAGGGTTAGGGTTACAGTTAGGGTAAGCGTTAGGGTTAGGGTTAGGGGTTAGGTTTAGGGTTAGTGTTAGGGTAAGGGTTAGGGTTAGGGTAAGGGTTAGGGTTAGGGTTAGAGTTTGGGTTTGGGTAGGGTTAGAGTTAGGGTGAAGGTTAGGGTTATGGGTTAGGGTTAGGGTTAGGGTAAGGTTTAGGTTTAGGGATAGGGTTAGGGTAAGTGTAAGTGTTAGGATTAGGGTTAGGGTTAGGGTTAGGGGTGACATTTAGGGTTAGGGTAAGTTTTAGGGTTAGGGTTAGGGTTAGGGTTAGGGTAAGGGTAAGGGTTAGGGTTAGGGGTTAAGGTTAGGGTTAGGGTTAGGTTTAGGATTAGGGTTAGGGTAACGATTAGGGTTAGGGTTAGGGTAAGGGTTAGGAGTAGGGTTAGGGTTAGGGTTAGTATTAAGTTTATGTTTAGGGTTAGCGTAAGAGTAAGGGTTAGTTTTAGGGTTAGGGTTAGGGTAAGAATTAGGTTTCGAGTTAGTGTTAGGGTTAGCCACAACGTTAGGGTTAGAGTTAGTGTGAGGGTATGGGTTAGATTTAGGGCTTGGGTTAGGGTTAGGGGTTAGTGTAAGGTTAGGGTTAGGGTTAAGTTTAGGGTCAGGGTTAGGTTTAGGGTTAGTATGAGGGTAAGTGTCAGGGTTAGGGTTAGGGTTAGGGGTTAGAGTGAGGGTTAGGGTTAGGGTTAGGGTAAGGGTAAGGGTTAGGGTTAGGGTTAGGGTTAGGGTTAGGTTTAGGGTAAGGGTTATGGTTAGGGTTAGGGTTACAGTAAAGGTAAGTGTTAGGGTTAAGTTCAGGGTTAGGGTTAGGATTAGGGTAAGGGTAAGGGTTAGGGTTAGGTTTAGGTTTAGGTTTAGTGTTAGGGTTAGGTTTAGATTTAGGGTTAGGGTTAGGTTTAGACTTACGGTAAGTGTAAGGGTTAGGGTTAGGATTAGGGTAAGGGTAAGGGTTAGGGTTAGGTTTAGGTTTAGGGTTAGGTTTAGAGTTAGGGTTAGTTTTAGATTTAGGGTTAGGGTGAGGTTTAGACTTAGGGTAAGTGTAAGGGTTACGGTGAGTTTTAGGGTTAGGGTTAGGGTTAGGGTTAGCTTTAGGGTTAGGGTTAGGGCAAGGTTAAGGGTTAGGGTTAGGGTTAGGGTTAGGTTTAGGGTTAGTTTTAGGGTTAGGGTTAGGGTTAGGGTTAGGGTAAGGGTAAGTGTTAGGGTTAGGGTTAGGTTTAGGGTTAGGGTTAGGTAAGGGTTAGGGTTAGGGTTAGGGTATGGGTAAGGGTTAGGTTAAGGTTTAGGGTTAGGGTTTGGATAAGGGTAGGGTTAGAGTTAGGGTTAGGGTTATGGTTAGGGGTTAGGGTTAGGGTTATTGTAAGGGTTAGGTTTAGGGTTAGGGTTAGGGTAAGTGTAAGTGTTAGGATTAGGGTTAGGGTTAAGGTTAGGTGTAGGGTAAGTGTAAGTGTTAGGATTAGGATTAAGGTTAGGGTTAGTGTCAGGCTTAGGGTAAGGGTAAGGGTTAGGGTGAGTTGTAGGGTTGGGGTTAAGGTTAGGTTTAGGGTTAGGGTTAGGGTAGGGGTAAGGGTTAGGTTTAGGGTTAGGTTTACGTTTAGGGTTCGGGAAAGTGTAAGGGTTAGGGTTAAGTTTAGGGTAAGGGTTAGGGTTAGGGTTAGGGTTAGCATGAAGGTTAGGGTTAGGGTTAGGGTAAGGATAAGGGTTAGGGTTAGGGTTAGGGTAAGGGTAAGGGTTAGGGTTAGGTTTAGAGTTAGGGTTTGGGTAAGAGTAAGGGTTAGGGTTAGGGTTAGTGTTAAGGTTAGGGTTAAGGTTAGGGTTAGGGTTCGTGTAAGGGTAAGGGTTTGGGTTAGGGTTAGGGTTAGTGGTTAGGGTTAGGGTTTGGGTTAGGGTTAGGGTAAGGTTTAGGGTTAGGGTTAGGCGTTAGGGTTAGTGTTAGGTTTAGGGTTAAGGTAAGCGTAAGGGTTAGGGTTAGGTTTAGGATAAGGCGAGCGTAAGTGTTAGGGTTAGGGTAGGTTTCGGGTTAGGGTTAGGGTTAGGGTAAGGATTAGGGTTAGGGTTAGTGTCAGTGTTAGGGTTAGGGTTAGGGTAAGGGTAAGGGTTAGGGTTAGAGGTTAGGTTCAGGGTTAGTGTTAGGGTAAGGGTCAGGGTTAGGGTAAGGGTTAGGGTTAGGGTTTGGGTAAGGGTAGGGTTAGAGTTAGGGTTAGGGTTAGGGTTATGGGTTAGGGTTAGGGTTAGGGTAAGGTTTAGGTTTGGGATAGGGTTAGGGTAAGTGTAAGTGTTAGGATTAGGGTTATTGTTAGGGTTAGTGTTATGGGTTAGATTTAGGGTTCGGGTAAGTGTTAGGGTTAGGGTTAGGGTTAGGGATAGGGTAAGGGTAAGGGTTAGGGTTAGGGGTTAGGGTTAGGGTTAGGTTAAGGGTTAGGGTTGGAGTAAGGGTAACGGTGTGTGTTAGGGTTAGGGTTAGGGTTAGGGTAAGTGTTAGGATTAGGGTTATTGTTAGGGTTAGTGTTATGGGTTAGATTTAGGTTTAGGGTAAGTGTTAGGGTTAGGGTTAGGGTTAGGGTTAGAGTAAAGGTAAGTGTTAGGGTTACGTTCAGGGTTATGGTTAGGTTTAGGATTAGGGTAAGTGTAAGGGTTAGGGTTAGGTTTAGGTTTAGGGTTAGCTTTAGAGTTAGGGTTAGGTTTAGATTTAGGGTTAGGGTTAGGTTTAGACTTAGGGTGTGTATAAGGGTTACGGTGAGTTTTAGGGTTAGGGTTAGGGTTAGGGTAAGGGTAAGTGTTAGGGTTAGGGTTAGGTAAGGGTTAGGGTTAGGGTTAGGGTATGGGTAAGGGTTAGGTTAAGGGTTAGGGTTAGGGTTTGGGTAAGGGTAGGATTAGAGTTAGGCTTAGGGTTAGGGTTAGGGGTTAGGGTTAGGGTTAGGGTAAGGGATGGGTTTAGGTTTAGGGTTAGGGTAAGTGTAAGTGTTAGGATTAGGGTTAGGGTTAAGGTTAGGTTTAGGGTAAGTGTAAGTGTTAGGATTAGGATTAGGGTTAGGGTTAGTGTCAGGCTTAGGGTAAGGGTAAGGGTTAGGGTGAGTTGTAGGGTTGGTGTTAAGGTTAGGTTTAGGGTTAGGGTTAGGGTAGGGGTAAGGGTTAGGTTTAGGGTTAGGTTTATGTTTAGGGTTCGGGAAAGTGTAAGGGTTAGGGTTAAGTTTAGGGTAAGGATTAGGGTTAGGGTTAGGGTTAGGGTAAGGGTTAGGGTTAGGGTTAGGGTTACCATTAATGTTAGGATTAGGGTTAGGGTAAGGGTAAGGGTTAGGTTTAGAGTTAGGTTTAGGGTAAGGGTAAGGGTTAGGGTTAGG
>JANJXV010000049.1:4297500-4340000 GCA_024803745.1 Megascapheus bottae
GTTAAGGTAAGGGTAAGGGTTAGGTTAGGGTTAGTCTTAGGGTTAGGGTTTAGGTTTAGGGTTAGGATTAGGGTTAGGTTAAGTGTAGGGTTACTGTTAATGTAAGTGTAAGGGTTAGGTTTAGGGACAGGGTTAGAGTTAGTGTAAGGTTTAGGGTTAGGGTTAGGTTAGGGTAACGGTTAGGGTTAGGGGTTAGGTTTAGGGTTAGGGTTAGTGTTAGTGTGATGGTTAGGGTTAGGGTTAGGGTTAGATTTAGTTTTAGGGTTAGGGTAAGGGTAAGGGTTAGGTTTAGGGTCAGGGTTAGGGTTAAGGTTAGGTTTAGGGTTTGGATTAGTGTTAGGTTTAGGTGTATGGTTAGGGTTAAGGTAAGTGTAAGGGTTAGGGTTAGGGTTAAGGTTAGGGTTAGGGTTAGGTTTAGGGTAAGGATTAGGGTTAGCGTTAGTGTTAATGTAAGGGTTAGGGTTAGGGTTATTGTTAGGGTTAGCATTAAGGTTAGGGTTAGGGTTAGGTTAAGGGAAAGGGTTAGGTGTTGGGTTAGTGTTAGTTTTAGGGTTAGGGTAAAGGTAAGGGTTACGGTTAGTGTTAGGGTTAAGGTTTGGATTAGGGTTAGGGTTAGGTTTAGGGTTAGGATTAGGCTTAGGGTTAAGGTATGGGTTAGGGTTAGGGTTAGGTTTAGGGTAAGGGTTAGGGTTAGGGGTTAGTATTAGGGTTAGTGTTAGGGTGAGGGTAAGGGTTAGGGTTAGGGTTAGAATTAGGTTTAGGGTAAGTGTTAGGTTTAGGGGAAGAGTTAGGGTTAGGGTTAGGGTTAGGTTTAGGGTTAGGGAAAGGGTTAGGTTAAGGGTTAGGGTTACGGTTAGGGTAAGGATCAGGGTTAGTGTTAGGATAAAGGTTAGGATTAGAATTAGGGTTAGGGTTAGCATTAAGTTTAGGGTCAGGGTTAGCGTAAGGGTAAGGGTTAGGTTTAGGGATAGGGTAAGGATTAGGTTTCGGATAAGGGTTAGGGTTAGACTTAAGGTTAGGGTTAGGGTTAGGGTAATGGTATGGGTTAGATTTAGGGCTAGAGTTATGGTTAGGGGTTAGAGTTTGGGTTAGGTTTAGGGTTAAGTTTAGGTTTAGGGTTAGGGTTAGGGTGAGGGTGAGGGTAAGTGTTAGGGTTAGGATTAGGGTTAGGGGTTGGTGTTGGGTTAGGGTTAGGGTTAGGGTACGGGTTAGGGTACGGGTTAGGGTTACGGTTAGGTTTAGTGTAAGGGTTAGGTTTAGGGTTAGGGTTAGGGTTAGTGTAAAGATAAGTGTTAGGGTTAGGTTCAGTGTTATGGTTAGTGTTAGGGTAAGGGTAAGGGTTAGGGTTAGGGTTAGGGTTTGGTTTAGAGTTAGGGTTAGGGTTAGGTTTACAGTTAGGGTATGGGTAAGGGTTAGGGTGAGTTGTAGGGTTAGGGTTAAGGTTAGATTTAGGGTTAGTGTTAGGGTTAGGGTAGGGGTAAGGGTTAGGGTTGGGGTTAGGGTTAGGGTTGGCATTAAGTTTAGGGTTAGGGTTAGGGTAAGGGTAAGGGTTAGGGTGAGCCTTAAGTTTAGGGTAAGTGTTAGGTTTAGGGTTAGGGTTAGGATTAGGGTTAGGTATTGGGTTAGGGTAAGGGTAAGGGTTAGGGTTAGGGTTAGTGTTAGGGTTAGGGTTAAAGTTAAGGTTACGGTAAGAGCTAGGGTAAGGGTAAGGGTTAGGTTTAGGTTTAGGTTTAGGTGTTAGGGTTAGTGTAGGGGTTACGGTAAGGGTAAGGTTTAGGGTTAGGGTTAGGGTTAGGGGTTAGGGTTAGGGTTAGGGTTAGGGGTTGGGATTCGGGTTAGGGTTAGGGTTAGGGTAAGAGTTAGTGTTAGGTTTAGGGTTAGGATAATGGTTAGGGTTAGAGTTAGGGCTAGGTTTAGCATTAAGGTTAGGGTTAGGGTTAGGTTAAGGGTAAGGGTTATGGTTAGGGTTAGGTTTAATGTTAGGGTTAGAGTAAGGGTAAGGGTTAGGGTTAGGGTTATGGTTAGGTTTAGGGTTATGGTATGGGTAAAGATTAGGGTTAGGATTAGGGTTAGGTTTAGGATTAAGGTTAGGGTAAGGGTTAGGTTTAGGTTTAGGAAAAGGTTAAGGGTTAGGGTTAGGGTTAGGGTTAGGGTAAGGATTAGGGTTAGGGTTTGGGTTAGGGTAAGGGTTAGGGTTAGGATTAGGGTTAGGGTTAGGTTTAACATTAAGGTTAGGTTTAGGGTTAGGGTAAAGTTAAGGGTAAGGGTTAGGGTTAGGTTTAGGGGTTAGGGTTAGGTTTCGGATTTGATTTAGGTTTAGGGTTAGGGTTAGGGTAAGGGTAAGGGTTAGGGTCAGGGTTAGGGTTAGGGTTAGGTTTAGGGTTCGGTTATGTTTAGGGTTAGGGATAGGGTTAGGGTAAGGGTAAGTGTTAGGATTAGGGTTAGGGTTAGGGTTAGGTTTAGGTTTAGGGTTAGGAATAGGGTTAGGGTTAGGGTAAGGGTTAGGGTTAGGGTTAGGTTTAGGATAAGGGTTAGAGTTAGTGGTTAGAGTTAGGGTTAGGGTTAGGTTTAGTGGTTAGGGTTAGGGTTAGGGTAAGGATTAGGGATAGGGTTAGGGTTGGGTAAGGGTATGGGTTAGGGTCATGGTTAGTGTTAGTGTTAGTGTTAAGGTTAGGGTTAGGGTTAGGGTAAAGGTAAGGGATAGGGTTAGGGTTAGGGTTAGGGGTTTGGGGTAGGGTTAGGGTTAGGGGAAGTGTAAGGTTTAGAGTTAGCAATAGTGTTAGGGGTTAGGGTTAGGGTTAGTGTTAGGGGTTAGGGTTCGCGTTAGGGTTAGGGTTAGGGTAAGGGTTAGGATTAGGGTTAGGGTAAGGTTTAGGGTTATGGTTAGGGTAAGGGTTAGGGTTACGGTTAGGTAAGGGTTAGGGTTATGGTTAGGGGTTAGCGTTAAGGTTAGTGTTAGGGTTAAGTTTAGGGTTAGGGTTAGGGTAAGGGTAAGGGTTAGGGTTATTGTTAGGGTTAGGTTTAGTGTTAGGGTTAGGTTTAGGGTTAGGGTTAGGGTAAGGTTAATGGTTAGGGTTAGGGTTGGGGTAGGGTTAAGGTTAGGTTTAGGGTTAGGGTTAGAGTTAGGGTTAGGGTAAGGGTTAGGGTTAGGGTTAGGTTTTGGATAAGGGTTAGGGTTAGGGGTTAAAGTTAGGGTTAGGGTTAGGGTTAGGGGTTAGGGTTAGGGTAAGGATTAGGGTTAGGGTTATGGTTTGGGTAAGGGTAAGGGTAAGGGTTAGGGTTAGTGTTAGGGTTAGAGTTAGGTTTAGGTTTAGGGTAAGGGTTAGGGTTAGGGTTAGGGTTAGGGTTGGGGTTAGGGGTTAGGGTTAGGTTTAGGTTTAGGGTAAGGTAAGGTTTAGTGTTAAGAATAAGGTTACGGGTTAGGGTTAGGGTTAGGGTTAGTGTTAGGATTAGTGTTAGGGGTTAGGGTTCGGGTTAGGGTTAGGGTTAGGGGAAGGGTTAGGATTAGGGTTAGGGTTAGACTTAGGGTTTGGGTAAGAGTAGGGTTAGTGTTAGGGTTAGGTTTAGGGTTATGGGTTAGGGTTAGGGTTAGAGTAAAGTTTAGGTTTAGGGATAGGTTTAGGGTAAGTGTAAGTGTTAGGATTAGGGTTTGGGTTAGGGTTAGGGTTAGGGGTTAGATTTAGGGTTAGGGTAAGTGTTAGGGTTACGGTTAGGGTTAGGGATAGGGTAAGGGTAAGGGTTAGGGTTAGGGGTTAGGGTTAGGGTTAGGGTTAGGTTTAGGGTTGGAGTAAGGGTAAAGGTGTGGGTTAGGGTTAGGGTTAGGGTTAAGTTTAGGGTTAGGGTTAGGGTTAGGGTTAGGATTAGTGTAAGTGTTCGGATTAGGGTAAGGGTTATGGTTAAGTCTTGGGTAAGGGTAGCGTTAGAGTTAGGGTTAGGTTTAGCGTTAGGGAAAGGGTTATGGTTAGGGTTAGGGTTAGAGTTAGGGTTAGTGTTAGGGTAAGGGTGAGGGTTAGGTTAGGGTTAGTCTTAGGGTTAGGGTTTAGGTTTAGGGTTAGGATTAGGGTTAGGTTAAGTGTAGGGTTACTGTTAAGGTAAGTGTAAGGGTTAGGTTTAGGGTCAGGGTTAGAGTTAGTGTAAGGGTTATGGTTAGGGTTAGGTTAGGGTAATGGTTAGGGTTAGGGGTTAGGTTTAGGGTTAGGGTTAGTGTTAGGGTAAGGGTTATGGTTAGGGTTAGGGTTAGGGTTAGAGTTATGTTTAGGGTTAGGGTAAGGGTAAGGGTTAGGTTTAGGGTCAGGGTTATGGTTAAGGTTAGGTTTAGGGTTTGGATTAGGGTTAGGTTTAGGTGTAGGTTTACAGTTCAGGTACGTGTAAGGGTTAGGGTTAGGGTTAAGTTTAGGTTTAGGGTTAGGGAAAGGGTAACGGTTAGGGTTAGGTTTAGGGTAAGGATTACGGTTAGGGTTAGTGTTAATGTAAGGGTTAGGGTTAGGGTTAGGGTTAGCATTAAGGTTAGGGTTAGGGTTAGGGTAAGGTAAAGGGTTAGGTTTTGGGTTAGTGTTAGTTTTAGGGTTAGGGTAAAGGTATGGGTTACGGTTAGTGTTAGGGTTAAGGTTAGGATTAGGGTTAGGGTTAGGTTTAGAGTTAGGATTAGGCTTAGGGTTAAGGTTAGGGTTAGGGTTAGGGTGAGGGTAAGGTGTAGGTTTAGGGTTAGAGTTAGGTTTAGGGCAAGGGTTAGGGTTAGGTTTAGGGTTAGGTTTAGGGTTAGGGTAAGTTTTAGGGTTAGAGTTAGGGTTAGGGAAAGGGTAAGGGTAAGGGTTAGGGATAGGGGTTAGGGTTAGGTTTAGGGTTAGGGTTGGAGTAAGGGTAAAGGTGAGGGTTAGGTTTAGGGTTAGGGTTAGGTTTGGGGTTAAGGTTAGGGTTAGGGAAAGTGTTAGGGTAAGGGTTAGGGTTACGGTTAGAGTAGGGATTAGGGTTAGGGTTAGGGTAAAGGTTAGGATTAGGGTTAGGGTTAGGGTAAGGATTAAGTTTAGGGTTAGGGTTAGCGTAAGGCTAAGAGTTAGGTTTAGGGATAGGGTAAGGATTAGGTTTCGGATAAGGGTTAGTGTTAGCCTAAAGGTTAGGGTTAGGGTTAGGGTAAGGTTAAGGGTTAGATTTAGGGCTAGAGTTATGGTTAGGTGTTAGGGTTTGGGTTAGGTTTAGGGTTAAGTTTAGGGTTAGGGTTAGGGTGAGGGTGAGGGTAAGTGTTAGGGCTAGGGTTAGGGTTAGGTTTAGGGTTAGGGTTAGGGTTAGGGTTAGGGTAAGGGTAAGGGTTAGGGTTAGGGTTAGGGATTAGGGTTAGGTTTAGGGTTTGATTTAGGTTTAATGTTAGGGTTAGGGTAAGGGTAAGGGTTAGGTCAGGGTTAGGGTTAGGGTTAGGTTTAGGGTTAGGGTTAGGGTTAGGGTTAGGGTTAGGGTTAGGGTAAGTGTTAGGGTTAGGGTTAGGTTTAGGATAAGGGTTATGGTTAGTGTTAGGGTAATGGTTAGGGTTAGGGTCAGGGTTAGATTTAGTTTTAGGGTTAGGGTAAGGGTAAGGGTTAGGTTTAGGGTTTGGATTAGGGTTAGGTTTAGTTGTAGGGTTAGGGTTAAGGTAAGTGTAAGGGTTAGGGTTAGGGTTAAGTTTAGGTTTAGGGTTAGGGAAAGGGTAAGGGTTAGGGTTAGGGTTAGGGTTAGGGTAAAGATTAGGGTTAGGGTTAGGGTTAATGTAAGGGTTAGTGTTAGGGTTATTGTTAGGGTTAGCATTAAGGTTAGGGTTAGGGTTAGGTTAAGGGAAAGGGTTAGGTTTTGGGTTAGTGTTAGTTTTAGGGTTAGGGTAAAGGTAAGGGTTACGGTTAGTGTTAGGGTTAAGGTTAGGATTAGGGTTCGGGTTAGGTTTAGGGTTAGGATGAGGCTTAGGGTTAAGGTATGGGTTAGGGTTAGGGTTAGGGTAAGGGTTAGGGTTAGGGGTTACTATTAGGGTTAGTGTTAGGGTGAGGGTAAGGGTTAGGGTTAGGTTTAGAATTAGGTTTAGGGTAAGTGTTAGGTTTAGGGCAGGAGTTCGGGTTAGGTTTAGGGTTAGGTTTAGGTTTAGGGTTGGAGTAAGGGTAAAGGTGAGGGTTAGTGTTAGGGTTAGTGAAAGTATTAGAGTTAGGGTTAGGGTTTGGGTAAGGGTAAGGGATAGGGCTAGGGTTAGGGTTATGGGTTTGGGGTAGGGTTAGGTTTAGGTTAAGGGTAAGGTTTAGGGTTAGCAATAGGGTTAGGTGTTAGGGTTAGGGTTTGTGTTAGGGGTTAGGGTTCGGGTTAGGGTTAGGGTTAGGGTAAGGGTTAGGATTAGGGTTAGGGTAAGGGTTAGGGTTAGGGTTAGGGTAAGGGTTAAGTTTATTGTTAGGGTTAAGGTTAGGGTTAGGGTTAGGGTAAGGGTAAGGTTTAGGGTTAGGGTTAGGTTTAGGTTTAGGTTTAGGGTTAGGTTTAGGGTTAGGGTTATGGTAAGTTTAATGGTTAGGGTTAGGGTTGGGGTAGGTTTAAGGTTAGGTTTAGGGTTAGGGTTAGAGTTAGGGTTAGGGTAAGGTTTAGGGTTAGGGTTAGGTTTTGGATAAGGGTTAGGGTTAGGGGTTAGAGTTAGGGTTAGGGTTAGGGTTAGGGGTTAGGGTTAGGGTTAGCGTAAGGATTAGGGTTAGAGTTACGGTTTGGGTAAGGTTAAGGGTAAGGGTAAAGGTAAGGGTTAGGGATAGTGTTAGGGTTAGAGTTAGGTTTAGCGTTAGGGTAAGGGTTAGGGTTAGGGTTAGGTTTGGGGTTAGGGGTTAGGGTTAGGGTTAGGTTTAGGGTAAAGGTAAGGTTTAGTGTTAAGAATAGGGTTACGGGTTAGGGTTAGGGTTAGTGTTAGGGTTAGTGTTAGCGTTAGGGTTCTGGTTAGGGTTAGGGTTAGGGTAAGTGTTAGGATTAGGATTAGGGTATGGGTTAGTGTTCAGGTAAGGGTTAGTGTTACGGTTAGGGTAAGGGTTAGGGTTAGGGTTGGGGTAGGTTTAAGGTTAGGTTTAGGGTTAGGGTTAGAGTTAGGGTTAGGGTAAGGTTTAGGGTTAGGGTTAGGTTTTGGATAAGGGTTAGGGTTAGGGGTTAGAGTTAGGGTTAGTGTTAGGGTAAGGGTTAAGGGTAGGGTAAGGGTTAGGGTTAGAGTTTGGGTTTGGGTAGGGTTAGAGTTAGGTTTAGGGTTAGGGTTATGGGTTAGGGTTAGGGTAAGGTTTAGGTTTAGGGATAGGGATAGGGTAAGTGTAAGTGTTAGGATTAGGGTTAGGGTTAGGGTTAGGGTTAGGGGTGACATTTAGGGTTAGGGTAAGTGTTAGGGTTAGGGTTAGGGATAGGGTAAGGGTAAGGGTTAGGGTTAGGGGTTAAGGTTAGGGCTAGGGTTAGGTTTAGGGTTAGGGTTGGAGTAAGGGTAAAGTTGTGGGTTATGGTTATGGTTAGGGTTATGTTTAGGATTAGGGTTAGGGTAACGATTAGGGTTAGGGTTAGGGTAAGGGATAGGAGTAGGGTTAGGGTTAGGGTTAGTATTAAGTTTAGGGTTAGGGTTAGCGTAAGGGTAGGGTTAGTTTTAGGGTTAGGTTTGGGGTAAGTGTAAGTGTTAGGATTAGGATTAGGGTTAGGGTTAGTCTCACGGTTAGGGTAAGGGTAAGGGTTAGGGTGAGTTGTAGGGTTGGGGTTAAGGTTAGGTTTAGGGTTATGGTTAGGGTAGGGGTAAGGGTTAGGTTTAGGGTTAGGTTTACGTTTAGGGTTCGGGAAAGTGTAAGGGTTAGGGTTAAGTTTAGGGTAAGGATTAGGGTTAGGGTTAGGGTTAGGGTAAGGGTTAGGGTTAGGGTTAGGGTTACCATTAATGTTAGGATTAGGGTTAGGGTAAGGGTAAGGGTTAGGTTTAGGGTTAGGGTTATGGTAAGGGTAAGGGTTAGGGTTAGGTTTAGGGTTAGGGTTTGGGTAAGGGCAAGGGTTACGGTTACGGTTAGTGGTAAGGTCAGGGTAAAGGTTAGGGTTAGGGTTCGTGTAAGGGTAAGGGTTTGGGTTAGGGTTAGGATTAGTGGTTAGGGTTAGGTTTTGGGTTAGGGTTAGGATAAGGTTTATGATTAGGGTTAGGGTTAGGGGATAAGGTTAGTGTTAGGTGTAGGGTTAAGGTAAGCGTAAGGGTTAGGGTTAGGTTTAGGAAAAGGCGAGGGTAAGTGTTAGGGTTAGGTTTTGGTTTAGGGTTTGTGTTAGAGTTAGGGTTAGGGTTAGGGTTAGTGTTAGAGTTAGGGTTAGGGTTAGGGTAAGGGTAAGGGTTAGGGTTAGGGTTAGGCTTAGGGTTAGGGTTTAGGTTTAGGGTTAGGATTAGGGTTAGGTTAAGTGTAGGGTTACTGTTAAGGTAAGTGTAAGGGTTAGGTTTAGGGTCAGGGTTAGAGTTAGTGTAACGGTTAGGGTTAGGGTTAGGTTTAGGGTAACGGTTAGTGTTAGAGGTTAGGTTTAGGTTTAGGGTTAGGGTTAGGGTTAGTGTTAGGGTAAGGGTTAGGTTTAGGGTTAGGTTTAGGGTTAGAGTTAGGGTTACGGTTAGGGTAACTGTAAGGGTTAGGTTTAGGTTTAGGGTTAGGGTTAAGGTTAGGTTATAGTTTAGGATTAGGGTTAGGTTTAGGTGTAGGGTTAGGGTTAAGGTAAGTGTAAGGGTTAAGGTTAGGGTTAGGGTTAAGTTTTGGGTTAGGGTTAGGGTTATGGTTAGGGTTAGGGTTAAGGTTAGGGTTAGGATAAAGGTAAGTGTTAGGGTTAGGTTCAGGGTTAGGTTTAGGGTTAGGATTAGGGTAAGGGTAAGGGTTAGGGTTAGGGTTAGAGTTAGGGTTAGGTTTAGATTTAGGGTTAGGTTTAAGGTTAGGGTAAGGGTTAGGTTTAGAGTTAGGGTAAGGGTAAGGGTTAGGGTGAGTTGTAGGGTTAGGTTTAAGGTTAGGTTTAGGGTTATGGTTAGGGTTAGGGTAGGGCTAAGCGTTAGGATTAGAGTTAGGGTTATGGAAAGTGTAAGGGTTAGGGTTAGGGTTAGGTTAGGGTAAGGATTAGGGTTAGGGTTAGGGTAAGGGTTACGGTTAGGGTTAGCATTACGGTTAGGGTTAGGGTAAGGGTAAGGGTTAGGGTTAGGGTTAGGGTTAGGGTTAGGTTTAGGGTAAGGTTTAGGTTTAGGGATAGGTTTAGGGTAAGTGTAACGGTTAGGATCAGGGTTAGGGTTAGGGTTAGGATTAGGGTAAGGGTAAGGGTTAGGGTTAGGGTTAGGTTTAGGGTTAGTTTTAGGGTTAGGGTTAGGGTTAGGGTTAGGGTAAGGGTAAGTGTTAGGGTTAGGGTTAGGGTTAGGTAAGCGTTAGGGTTACTGTTATGGTATGGGCAAGGGTTTGGTTAAGGGTAAGGGTTAGGGCTTGGGTAAGGATAGGGTTAGAGTTAGGGTTAGGGTTAGGGTTAGGGGTTAGGGTTCGGGTAAGGGTAAGGGTTAGGTTTAGGGTTAGGGTTAGGGTAAGTGTAAGTGTTAGGATTAGGGTTAGGGTTAAAGTTAGGTTTAGGGTAAGTGTAAGTGTTAGGATTAGGATTAGGGTTAGGGTTAGTATTAGGGTTAGGGTAAGGGTAATGGTTAGGGTGAGTTGAAGGTTTGGAGTTAAGGTTAGGTTTAGGGTCAGGGTTAGGTTTAGGTTAGGGGTAAGGGTTAGGGTTAGGGTTAGGTTTAGGGTTAGGGTTCGGGAAAGTGTAAGGGTTAGGGTTAGGGTTAGGGTTAGGTTAAGGATTAGGGTTAGGGTTAGGGTAAGGGTTAGGTTTAGGGTTAGGGTTAGCATTTAGGTTAGGGTTAGGGTGAGGGTAAGGGTAAAGGTTAGGGTTAGGGTTAGGTTTACGGTTTGGGTAAGGGTAAGGGTTAGGGTTAGGTTTAGGGTTAGGCTTAGGGCGAGTGTAAGTGTTAGGGTTACGGTTAGGGTTAGGGTTAGGTTTAGGGTTAGGGTAAGGGTTAGGGTTGGGGTTAGGGTTAGAGTTAGGGTTAGGGTTAGGTTAAGGGTAAGGGTTAGGTTTAGGGTTAGGCTTTGGGTTAGGGTTTAGGTTTACGGTTAGGATTAGGGTTAGGTTAAGTGTAGGGTTACTGTTAAGGTAAGTGTAAGGGTTAGGTTTAGGGGCAGGGTTAGAGTTAGGTTTAGGTTTAGGGTAAGGGTTAGGGTTAGGGTAAGGGTTAGGGTTAGGTTTAGCGTCATGGTTAGAGTTAGGTTTAGGGATAGGGTAAGGGTAAGGGTTAGGTTTATGGTTAAGTTAGGGTTAAGGTTAGGTTTAGGGTTTGGATTAGGGTTAGGTTTAGGTGTAGGGTTAGGGTTAAGGTAAGTGTAAGGGTTAGGGTTAGGGTTAAAGTTAGGGTTAGGGAAAGGGTAAGGGTTAGTGTTAGGGTTAGGGTTAGGGTAAGGGTTAGGGTTAGGGTTAAGGTTAGGGTTAGCATTAAGGTTAGAGAGGGTTAGGGTAAGGGAAATGTTTAGGGTTCGGTTTAGTGTTAGTTTTAGGATTAGGGTAAGGGTAAGGTTTATGGTTAGTGTTAGGGTTAAGGTTAGGATTAGGGTTAGGGTTAGGTTTAGGGTTAGGATTAGGTTTAGGGTTAAGTTATGGGTTAGGGTTAGGGTTAGGATTAGGGTAAGGGTTAGGGTTAGGTGTTAGGGTTAGGGATAGGGTTAGGGTGAGGGTAAGGGGTAGGGTTAGGGTTAGGGTTAGAGTTAGGTTTAGGGTAAGTGTTAGGTTATGTTTAGGGTTAGGTTTAGGGTTAGGTTAAGGATTAGTGTTAGGGTTAGGTTTAGTTTTAGGGTAAGTGTTAGGATTAGGGTTAGGGTTAGGGATAGAGTAAGGGTAAGGGTTAGAGTTAGGGGTTAGGTTTAGGTTTAGGGTTAGGGTTGGAGTAAGGGTAAAGGTGAGCTTTAGGGTTAGGGTAAGGTTTCGGGTTAGGGTTAGCGTTAGCCTTAAGATTAGGGTTAGGTTTATGGTAAGGGTAAGGTTTAGATTTAGGGCTAGGGTTAGGGTTTGGGGTTAGGGTTAAGGTTAGGTTTAGGGTTAAGTTTAGGGGTAGGGTTAGGGTTAGGGATTGGAGTTAGGGTTAGGGTTAGGGTTAGGGTAAGGGTAAGGGTTAGGGTTAGGGTTCGGGTTAGGTTTAGGGTAAGGGTTAGGGTTAGGTTTAGGGTTAGGGGTAGGGTAAAGGTAAGTGTTAGGTTTAGACTCGCGGTTAGGGTTAGGGTTAGGGTTAGGGTTAGGTTTAGAGTTAGGGTTAGGTTTAGGGTTACGGTTAGGTTTAGGGTTAGGGTTAGGGTTAGAGTTAGGGTTAGGTTTATGGTAAGGGTAAGGGTTAGGTTTAGGGTTAGGCTTAGGGTTAGGTTTTAGGTTTAGGGTTAGGATTAGGGTTAGGTTAAGTGTAGGGTTACTGTTAAGGTAAGTGTAAGGGTTAGGTTTAGGGTCAGGGTTAGAGTTAGTTTAAGGTTTAGGGTTAGGGTTAGGTTGAGGGTAAGGGTTAGGGTTAGGGTAAGAGTTAGGGATAGGGGTTAGGTTTAGGGTTAGAGTTAGGGGTAGGATTAGGGTAAGGGTAAGGGTTAGTGTTAGTGTTAGGGTTAGGGTTAGGGTAAGGGTAAGGGTTAGGCTTCAGGTTAGGGTTAGGGTTAGGGTTAGGGTAAGGGTTAGTGTTAGGGTTAGGGTTAGGGTTAGGTTAAGGTTAGGGTAAGGGTAAGTGTTAGGGTTAGGGTTAGTTTTATGGTAAGGGTTAGGGTAAGGCGTTAGGTTTAGCGTTAGAGTTAGGGTTAGGGTAAGGTTAAGGGTTAGGATTAGGGTTAGGGTTAGGTTTAGGGTAAGGGTTAGGGTTAGGGGTTAGGGTTAGGTTTAGTGTAAGGGTTAGGGTTAGGGGTTAGTGTTAGGTTTAGGATTAGGGTTAGTGTAAGGATTAGGGTTAGGGTTAGGGTAAGGTTTAGGGTTAGGTTTAGGGTTAGGGCAATGGTAAGTGTTAGGTTTAGTGTTACGGTTAGGGTATGGTTTAGGGTAAGGGTTAGTGTTAGGGTTAGGGTTAGGGTTAGGTTGAGGTTAGGGTAAGGGTAAGTGTTAGGGTTAGGGTTAGTTTTAGGGTTAGGGTTAGGGTTAGGGTTAGGGTTAGTGTTAGGGTTAGGGTTAGGTTAAGGTTAGGGTAAGTGTAAGTGTTAGGGTTAGGGTTAGGGTTAGGCTTAGGGTTAAGGTTAGGTTTAGGGTTAGGGTTAGGTTTAGGATTAGGGTTAGGTTAAGGTTTAGGGTTAGGGTTAAGGTAAGTGTAAGGTTTAGGAGTAGGATTAGGGTTAGGGTTAAGGTTAGGGTTAGGTTAGGGTTAGGGAAATGCTAAGCGTTAGGGTTAGGGTTAGGGTTAGGGTTAGGTTTAGAGTTAGGGTTAGGGTTAGGGTAAGGGTAAGGGTTAGGGTAAGGGTTAGGTTTAGGGTTAAGGTTAGGATTAGGGTAAGGGTAAGGGTTAGGGTTAGGGTTAAGGTTAGGTTTAGGGTTAAGGTTAAGGTTAGGTTAGGGTTAGGGTTAGGATTAGGGTTAGGTTTAGGTTTAGGGTTAGGGTTAAGGTAAGTGTAAGTTTAGGGTTAGGGTTAGGGTTAGGGTTAAGGTTAGGGTTAGGTTAGGGTTAGGGAAAGGGTAAGGGTTAGGGTTAGTGTTAAGGGTAAAGATTAGGGTTATGTTTAATTTTAGGGTTAGGGTAAGGGTAAGGGGTAGGTTTAGTATTAGTGTTAGGGTTAGGTTTAGGGTTAGGGTTAGGGTAAGGGTAAGGGTTAGGGTTAGGGTTAGTTTTAAGTTTAGGGCTCGTGTTAGTTTTTAGGGTTAGGGTTAGTGTAAGGGTAAGATTTAGGGTTAGGTTTAAGATTAGGTTTAGGTTTAAGGTTAGGCTAAGGGTTAGGGTTAGGGTTAGGGTGAGGGTTAGGGTTAGGGGAAAGGTTAGCTTTAGGGTTAGAGGTAGGGTTAGGGTTAGGGTAAGGTTTAGGTTTAGGGGTTAGCGTTAGGTTTAGGATAAGGGTTAGGGTTAGGTGTTAGGGTTAGTTTTAAGGTTACGGTTAGTGTAAGGGTTTGGATTATGGTAAAGGTTAGTGTAAGGGTTAGGGTTAGGTTTAGGGTTAGGGCAAGGGTAAGTGTTAGGGTTAGGGTTAGGCTTAGCGTCAGGGTTAGGGTAAGGGTAAGGGTTAGGTTTATGGGTAGGTTTAGGTTTAGGGTTGGGGTTACAGTTAGGGTTAGGGTTAGGGTAAGGGTAAGTGTTAGGGTTAGGGTTAGGGTAAGGGTACCTTTTAGGATTAGGGTTAGGGTTTGCTTAGGTTTAGGGTTAGGATAAGGGTAAAGGGTAGGTTAGGGTTAGGGTTAGGGTTAGCCTAAGGATTAGGGTTAGATTTAGGGTTAGGTTTTGGTTTAGGGTTAGGGTAAGGGTAAGGGTTAGGGTTAGGGTTAGGGTTAGGGTTAAGGTTAGGGTTAGGTTTAGGGTTAGGCTAAGGATAAGGTAAGGGTTAGGGTTAGGGAAAGGGTAAGGGTTAGGGTTAGGTTAAGGGTTAGGGTTAGGGTTTGGGTTAGGGTAAGGGTAAGGGTAAGGGTTAGGGTTAGTGTTAGTGTTAGGGCTAGGGTTAGGGTTAGGGTAAGGTTTTGGGTTAGGGGTTAGGGTTAGGTTTAGGGTAAGGTTTAGGGTTAGGGGTTAGGGTTAGTTTTAGGGTTACGGTTAGTGTAAGTGTTAGGGTTATGGTAAGGGTCAGTTTAAGGGTTAGGGTTAGGGTTAGGGCAAGGGTAAGGGTTAGGGTTAGGGTTAGGCTTTGCGTTAGGCTTAGGGTTAGGGTAATGGTTATGTTTATGGTTAGGTTTAGGTTAAGGGTTGGGGTTACGGTTAGGGTTAGGGTTAGGGTAAGGGTAAGTGTTAGGGTTAGGGCAAGGGTAAGGGTTAGGGTTAGGGTTAGGCTTTGCGTTAGGGTTAGGGTTAGGGTAATGGTTATGTTTATGGTTAGGTTTAGGTTAAGGGTTGGGGTTACGGTTAGGGTTAGGGTTAGGTAAGGGTAAGTGTTAGGGATAGGGTTAGGGTAAGGGTAACTTTTAGGAATCGGGTTAGGGTTTGGCTTAGGTTTAGGGTTAGGATAAGGGTTAGGGTTAGGGTTATGGTTATGGTTAGGGTTAGGGTTCGGTTTAGGGTTAGGGTTAAGGTAATTGTAAGTGTTAGGGTTAGGATTAGGGTTTGGGTTAAGGTTAGGGTTAGGTTAGGGGTAGGGAAAGGGTAAGGGTGAGGGTTAGGGTTAGAGTTAGGGTTAGGGGTTAGGGTAAGGGTTAGGTTTAATTTTAAGTTTAGGGTGAGGGTAAGGGTTATGTTTAGGGTTAGTGTTATGGTTAGGTTTAGGGTTAGGGTTAGGGTGAGGGTAAGGGTTAGGGTTAGGGTTAGGGTTAAGTTTAGGGTTAGGGTTAGGGTTAGGGTAAGGGTTAGGGTTACGGTTAGGGTTAGTGTTAAGTTTAGGGTTAGGGTAAAGGTTAGGCTAGGGTTTAGGGTTAGAGTTAGGGTTAGCGTTAGGTTAAGGGTAAGGGTTAGGGTTAGGGTTAGGGTTAGGGTTAGGGTAAGGGTAAGGGTTAGGGTTAGGGTTAGGGTTAGGGTAAGGGTTAGTGTTAGGGTTAGATTAGGGTTAAGGTAAGGGTTAGGGTTAGGGTTAGGGTAAGGGTAAGGGTTAGGGTTAGGGTTCGTGTTAGGTTTATGGTTTTGGTTAGGGTAAGGGTAAGATTTAGGTTTAGGGTTAGTGTTAGAGTAAGGGTAAGGGTTAGGGTTTACGTTAGGGTTTGGGTTAGGGTTAGGGTTAGGGCAAGTGTAAGGCTTAGGGTTAGGGTTAGAGTTAGGTTTAGAGTTAGGGTTAGGGTTAGGTTTAGGGTTAGGGTTAGGGTAACGTTAAGGATTAGGCTTAGGGTTAGGGTTAGGGTTAGCTTTAGGGTTAGGGTAAGGGTAAGGGTTAGGTTTAGGGTGAGCGTTAAGGTTAATCTTAGGGTTAGGGTAAGGGTAGGGTAAGGGTTGGGTTTAGGGTTAGTGTTTTCCTTAGGGAAAGGTAAGGGTTATTGTTAGGGTTAGGGTTAGGGTAAGTATTAGCGTTAGGGTTAGTGTTATTGTAAGGGTTAGGGTTTGGGTTAGGGTTGGGGTTGGCATTAAGGTTAGGTTTAGGGTTAGGGTAAGGGTAAGGGTTAGGCTTAGGGTTAGGTTTAGGTGTTAGGGTTGGGGTAAGGGTTAGGATTAGGGGTTAGGAATCGGGTTAGGTTTAGGGTTACGGTTAGCATGACGTTTAGGGTTAGGTTTGGGTAAGGGTAAGGTTAGGTTTAGAGTTGGGGTTAGGATGAGGGTAAGGATTAGGGTTAGGTTTAGTGTTAGGGTAAGGGTTAGGGTTAGGGTTAGTGTTAGCATTAAGGTTAGGGTTAGGGTTAGGATAAGGGGTAGGGTTAGGGTTAGGGTTAGGGTTAGGGTAAGAGTTAGGGTTATGGTTAGGGTTAAGATAAGATTAGGGTTAGGGTTAGGGTTAGGGTGAGGGTTAGGGTTAGGGTTAGGGTTAGGGTTATGGTTAGGCTAAGGATTAGAGTTAGGGTTAGGGTTAGCATTAAGTTTAGGGTTAGGGTTAGGGTTAGCATTAAGGTTAGGGTTAGGGTAAGGTTAACGGTACGGATTAGGTTTAGGTTAGGGTTAGAATTAGGGTTAGGGTTAGGTTTAGGGTTAGGATTAAGGTTAGGGTTAGGGGTTTGTGTTAGGGTTAGGTTTAGGGTTAGGATAAGGGTTAAGGTTAGGTTTAGGGTAAGGGAAAGGTTTAGGGTTAGGGTTAGGCTTAGGGTTAAGGTTAGGGTTAGGGTAAGTGTTAGGGTTAGGGTTAGATTTAGGGTTAGGGTAAGGGTAAGGTTAGGGTTAATGATAGGATTAGGGTTAGGGTTAGGGTTAGGGTAAGGGTAAGGATTAGGGTTAGGGTTAGGCTTAGGGTTAGAGTTAGGGTTAGGGTTAGGTTTAGGGTTACAGTTAGGGTAAGATTAAGGGTTAGGTTTAGGGTCAGGCTTAGGGTTAGGGTTAGGGTAAGGATTAGGGTTATATTTAGGATTAGGTTTTGGTTTAGGGTTAGGGTAAGGGTATGGGTTAGGGTTAGGGTTAGTGTTAAGTTTAGGGTTAGGTTTAGGGTTAGGGTTAGGCTTAGGGTAAGGGAAAGGGTTAGGTTTAGGGTTAGGTTTAGGGTTAGGTTTAAAGTTAGGGTTAGGGTTAGGGTTAGGAAAAGGGTAAGAGTTAGGGTTAGGGTTAGGGTTAGGGTAAGGATTAGGATTAGGGTTTGGGTTAGGGTAAGGGTAAGGTTTAGGGATAGGGTTACGGTTAGGTTTAGGTTTAGGTTTAGGTTAAGGGTACAGGTTAGGTTTAGTGTGAGTGTTACAGTTAGGGTTAGGTTTAGGGTAAGGGATAGGTTTAGGGTTAGAGTTAGGGTAATGGTGAGGGTTAGGGGTTATGTTTAGGGTTAGGTTTAAGGTTAACGTTAGGGTTAGGTTTAGGTTTAGGGGTAGGGTTAGGGTAAGGGTTAGGGTTAGGGTAAGGGTTAGTGTTAGGGTTAGGGTTAGGGTTAGGGTAAGGTTTAGGGTTAGGTTTAGGTTTAGGGTTAGAGTTAGGGTAAGAGTGAGGGTTAGGGGTTATGTTTAGGGTTAGGGTTAGGGTTAGGGTAAGGGTTAGGGTTAGGGTTAGGGTTAGGGTTAGATTTAGGGTTAGGGTTAGGGTAAGTATAAGGGTTAGGCTTAGGGTTAAGGTTAGGGTTATTGTGAGGGGTAAGGGTTAGGGTTAGGGTTAGGTTTAGGATTAGGGGTAGGTTTAGGTTTAGGGTTAGTGTTAGGGTTAGGATTAGGTTTAGGGTTAGGTTTAGGGTAAGGGTAAGGCTTAGTGTTAGGGTTAGGGTTAGGGTTAAGGTTAGGTTTAGGGTTAGGGTTAGGGTTAGGGTTAGGGTAAGGGTAAGGGTTAGGGTTAGGGTTAGGGTTAGAGTTAAGTTTAGGGTTAGGGTTAGGGTTAGGCTAAGGGTTAGGGTTAGGGTTAGGGTTAGGTTTAGGGTTAGGGTTAGGTTTAGGGTTAGGGTTAGGGTAAGGGTAAGGGTTAGGGTTAGGGTTATGGTTAGGGTTAAGGTTAGTGTTAGGGTTAAGGTTACGGTAAGGGTAAAGGTTAGGGTTAATGTTAGGGTTAGGGTTAGGGTAAGGGTTCGGTTTAGGGTTAGGGTTAGGGTAAGGTTAAGTGTTAGGGTTAGGGTTAGGGTCAGGTTTAGGGTAAGGGTTAGGGTAAGGGTAAGGGTTAGGGTTAGGGTTAGGGTAAATGTTAGGGTTAGGGTTAGGGTTAGGGTAGGGGTAAGGGTTAGGGTTAAGGTCAGTGTTAGGGTTAGGGAAAGGGTAAGGGTTAGGGTTAGGGTTAGTGTTAGGGTAAGAAATAGGGTTAGTGTTAGTGTTAGGGTAAGTGTTAGGGCTCGGGTTGGGTTAGGGTTAGGATTAGGGTTAGGTTTAGGTTTAGGGTAAGGGTAAGTGTTAGGATTAGGGTTAGTGTTAGGGTTAGGGTTAAGGTTAGGGTTAGAATTAGAGTAAGGGTACGGGTTAGGTTTAGGTTTAGGGTAAGGGTAAGGTTTGGTGTTAGTGTTAGGGTTAGGGTTTAGGGTTAGGGTTAGGGTTAGGGGTTAGGATTCGGGTTAAGTTTAGGTTTAGAGTAAGGGTTAGTGTCAGGTTTAGGGTAAGGGTTACTGTTAGGGTTAGGTTTAGGGTTAGGGTTAGGGTAAGGGTAAGTGTTAGGGTTCGGGTTAGTGTTAGGGTTAGGGCTAGGTTTAGGGTTAGGGTTGGGGTAAGGGTAAGGGTTAAGTTTAAGGTTAGGGTTAAGGTTAGGGTGATGGTTATGGTTAGGGAAAGGGTAAGGGTTACGGTAAGGATTAGGGTTAGGTTTAGTGTTAGGGTAAGGATTAGGGTTAGGGTGAGGGTTACGGTAAGGGTTAGGGTTAGGGTTAGCATTAAGTTTAGGGATGGGTAAGGGTAAGATTAAGGGTTAGTGTTAGTGTTAGTGTTAGGGTTAGGTTAAGGATAAGGGTTAGGGTTAGGGTTAGCATTAAGGTAGGGTTAGGGTTAGGGTGAGCATTAAGTTTAGGGTTAGGGTTAGAGTTAGCATTAAGTTTAGGTTTAGGGTTAGGTTAAGTGTACGGGTTAGGTTTAGGGTTAGGGTTAGAGTTAGGGGTTAGGGTCAGGGTAAGGTAAGGGTAAGGGTTAGGGTTAGGGTTAGGGGTTAGGGTTAGGGTTAGTGTTAGGGTAAGTGTAAGGTATAGGGTTAGAGTTAGGGGTTAGGATTAGGTTTAGGGTTAGGGTTAGGGGTTAGGAATCGGGTTAGGATTAGGGTTAGGGTAAGGGTCAGGGTTAGGGTTAGTGTTAGCATGAAGTTTAGAGTTAGGGTTAGGGTAAGGGTAAGGGTTAGGTTTAGGGTTAGGGTTAGGATGAGGGTAAGGATTAGGGTTAGGGTTAGGGTTAGATTTAGGGTTAGCATTAAGATTAGGGTTAGGGTTAGCTTAAGGGGAAAGGTTAGGTTTAGGGTTAGGGTTAGGGTTAGCATGAGGTTTAGGGTAAGGGTTAGTGTAAGGGTAAGGGTTAGGGTTAGGGTTAGGGTTGGGGTAAGGATTAGGGTTAGGGTTAGGGTATGGTTGAGGGTTAGGGTTAGAGTTTTGGTTAGGTTTATTGTAAGGATAAGGGTTAGGGTTAATGTTAGGGTTAGGGTTAGGTTTAGGGTAAGGGTAAGTGTTAGGGTTAACGTTAGGCTTAGGGTTAGTGTTAGGGTTAGGGTAAGTGTTAGGGTTAGGGTTAGGGTTAGGTTTAGAGTTAGGGTTAGGGTTAGGGTTAGGGTTAGGTTAAGGGTAAGGGTAAGGTTTAGGGTTAAGTTTAGCGTTAGGGTTAGGTTTAGGGTTAGGGTTAGGGTAAGGGTTAGGGTTAGGGTTAGGGTTAGGTTTAGAGTTAGGGTTAGGGATAGGTTTAGGGATAGGGTTAGGGTAAGGGTAAGGGTTATGTTTAGGGTTAGGGTTAGGTGTTAGATTTAGGGTTAGGGTTAGATTTAGGGTTAAGTTTAGGGAAAGGATAAGGATTAGGGTTAGGGTTAGGGTCAGGTTTAGCGTTAGGGTAAGGGTAAGGGTTAGGGTTAGGGTTAGGGTTAAGGTTAGCGTTAGGGTTAGGGTTAGGGTAGGGGTAAGTCTTAGGGTTAGGGTTAGGGTTAAGGAAAGAGTAAGGGTTAGTGTAAGGGTTAGGGTTAGGGTAAGGATTAGGGTTAGAGTTAGGGTTAGGATAAGGTTTAGGGTTAGGGTTAGGGTTAGCATTAAGGTTAGGGTTAGGGTAAGTTTAAGAGTTAGGGTTAGGGTTATAGTAAGGGTAAGTTTAGGGTTAGGTTTAGAATTAGGGTTAGGGTTTTGTTTAGGGTTAGGGTTAGGGTAAAATTAAGGGTTACGGTTAGGGATAGGGACAGGTTTAGGGTTAGGGTTAGGGTTAGGGTTAGGGTAGAGGTAAGGGTTAGGGTTAGGGTTAGTGTTATGGTTAGGCAAAGCGTTAGGGTAGGTTTAGTGTTAGGGTTAGGGTTAAGGTGAGGGTTAGGGTTAGGGTAAGGGTAAGGGTTATGTTTAGGGTTAGGGTTAGGTGTTAGAGTTAGGGTTAGGGTTAGGGTAAGGGTAACGTTTAGGGTTAGGGTTAGGTTTAGGGGTAAGGGTTAGAGTTAGGGTTAGATTTAGCATTAAGTTTAGGGTTAGGGTTAGGTTAATGGTAAGGGCTATGGTTAGGGTTACGTTTAATGTTAGGGTTAGAGTAAGGGTAAGGCTTACGGTTAGGGTTAGTGTTAGGGTTAAGTCTAGGTTTAGGGTTTGGGTAAGGGTAAGGTTAAGGTTAGGTTTAGGGTTAAGGTTAGGGTTAGTGTTAGGGTAAGGGTAAGAGTTATGTTTACGGTTAGGGATAGGTGTTAGAGTTAGGGTTAGGGTTAGGGTAAGGGTAAGGTTTAGTGTTAGGGTTAGGGTAAGGGTAAGGGTTATGGTTAGGGTTAGGTTTAATGTTAGGGTTAGAGTAAGGGTAAGGCTTACGGTTAGGGTTAGTGTTAGGGTTAAGTCTAGGTTTAGGGTTTGGGTAAGGGTAAGGGTTAAGGTTAGGGTTAGGGTTAAGGTTAGGGTTAGGGTTAGAGTTAGGGGTTAGGGTTATGGTTAGGGATAGGGTTAGGGGTAACGATTCGGGTCAGGGTTAGGGTTAGGGTTAGGATAAGGGTAAAGGTTATGGTTAGGGTTAGGTTTAATGTTAGGGTTTGAGTAAGGGTAAGGGTTACGGTTAGGGTTAGTGTTAGGGTTAGGTCTAGGTTTAGGGTTTGGGGAAGGGTAAGGGTTAAGGTTGGGGTTAGTTTTAAGGTTAGTGTTAGGGTTAGGGTTAGGGAAAGTGTAAGGGTTAGGGTAAGGGTTAGGGTTAGGGTTAGGGTAAGGATTAGGTTTGGGGTGAGAATTAGGGTAAGGGTAAGGGTTAGGGTTAGGGTTAGCATTAAGTTTAGGGTTAGGGTAAGGGTGTGGGTAAGGTTAGGGTTAGGGTTAGGGTTAGGTTAAGGTATTGGGTTATGGTTTGTGTTTGCATTAAGGTTAGGGTTAGGGTTAGGTTTAGCATTAAGGTTAGGGTTAGGGTTAGGTTAAGGTTAAGGGTTAGGTTTAGTTTTATGGTTAAGGTTAGGGTTTAGGGTTAGGGTGAGTGTAAGGTTTAGGGTTAGGTTTAGGGTTAGGGTAAGGGTAAGTGTTATGGTTAGGGTTAGTGTTAGGGTTAGGCTTAAAGTTAGGGTTAGGGTTAGGGTTAGGGTTAGGGTTAGTGTTAGGTTTAGGGTTACGGTTAGGGTAAGGGTAAGGGTTAGTATTAGGGTTAGGGTTATGCTTAAGGTCAAGGTTAGGGTTAGGGTTAGGCTAATGGTTAGGGTTAGGGTTAGGGTAAGTGTTAGGGTTAGGGTTAGGGTTAGGGTTAGGGTTAGGGTAAGATAAGGGTTATGGTTAGGGTTAGGGTTAGGGGAAGGGTTAGGGTTAGGGTTAGCTTAAGGGTTAGGGTAAGGGGAAGTGTTATGTTTATGGTTAGGGTTAGGGTTAGGGAAAGGGTTACAGTTAGGGGTTAGGTTTAGGGTTAGTGTAAGGGTTAGGGTAAAGGTTAGGGGTTAGGGTTAGGGTTAGAATTAGGGTTAGGTTTGGTGAAAAGTTTACTGTTAGGGTTAGGGTAAGGATTAGGTTTAGGATTAGGGTTAGGGTAAGGTTTAGGGTTAGAGTTACGGTTAGGGTTAGGGTTAGCATTAAGGTTAGGGATAGGGTTAGGGTAAGGGTAAGGATTAGGGTTAGGGTTAGGTTTAAGGTTAGGGTTAGGGTTAGGGTAAGGGTAAGGGTTAGGGTTAGTGTTAGGGTTAGGGTTAGCATTAAGATTAGGGTTAGGGTTATTTTAAGTGTAAGGGTTAAGGTTAGGGTTAGGTTTAAGGTTAGGGTTAGGGTTAGGGTAAGGGTAAGGGTTAAGGTTAGGGTTAAGGTTTGGATTAGGTTTATGGTTAGGGTTAGGGAAAGGGTAAGGTTTAGGGTAAGAGTTAGGGTGATGATTAGGGTAAGGATTAGGGTTAGGGTTAGTGTTAGGGTAAGGGTTAGTGTTAGGGTTAGGTTTAGCATTAAGTTTAGGGTTAGGGTAAGGTTAAGGTTAGGGTTAGGGTTAGGTTAAAGTTTAGGGTTAGGGTTTGGGTTAGTATTAAAGTTAGGGTTAGGGTTAGCATTAAGGTTAGGGTTAGGGTTAAGGTAAGGGTAAGGTTTAGGTTTAGGGTTAGTGTTAGGGTTAGGGTTAGGGGTTAGGGTTAGGGTAAGGTTTAGGTTTAGGTTGAGGGTTAGGTTAGGGCAAGGGTAAGGGTTAGATTTAGGGTTAGGGTTAGGGTAAGGGTAAGGGTTAGGGTTAGTGTTAGGATTAGGGTTAGGCTTAAGGTTAGGGTTAGGGTTAAGGTTAGGCTAAGGGTTAGGGTTAGAGTTAGGGTTAGGGTTAGTGTTAAGGTTAGGTTTAGTGTTAGGTTTAGGGTTAAGGGTAGGGTAAGGTTAAGGGTTAGGTTTAGGGCTAGGTTTAGGGTTATGCTTAAGATCAGGGTTAGGGTTAGGGTTAGGCTAATGGTTAGGTTTAGGGTTATGGTTAGGGTTAGAGTAAGGATAAGGGTTATGGTTATGGTTAGGGTTAGGGGAAGGGTTAGGTTTAGGGTTAGGTTAAGGGTTAGGGTAAGGGGAAGTGTTATGGTTATGGTTAGGGTTAGGGTTAGGTTAAGGCTTATAGTTAGGGTTTAGGGTTAG
Organism: Megascapheus bottae; assembly: GCA_024803745.1. Taxonomy (NCBI): domain Eukaryota; kingdom Metazoa; phylum Chordata; class Mammalia; order Rodentia; family Geomyidae; genus Megascapheus; species Megascapheus bottae. The sequence goes on from JANJXV010000049.1 coordinate 4,319,844, forward strand.
GGTTAGGGTAAGGGTTAGGGTAAGGGTTAGGGGTTAGGGTTAGGGTTAGAGTTAGGGTTAGAGTTAGCATTAAGGTTAGGGATAAGGTTAGTGTAAGGGTAAGGGTTAGGGTTAACCTTAGGGTTAGTGTTAGGGTTAGGGTTAGGGAAAGGGTTTGGGTTAGGTTTAGGGTTAGGGTTAGGGTAAGGATTAGGGTTAGGGTTTGCGATAGAGTAAGGGTGAGGTTTAAGTTTAGGGTTAAGTTTAACATTAAGGTTAGGGTTAGGGTTAGGGTAAGGGTAAGGGTTAGGGTTAGGGTTAGGGTTTGGGATAGGTTTAGGGTTAGGGTAAGGGTAAGGGTTATTGTTAGTGATAGGGTTAGGGTTAGGTTTAGGGTTATGGTAAGGGTAAGGATTAGGGTTAGTGACAGGGTTAGGTTTAGGTTTAGGGTTAGGGTAAGGGTAAGGGTTAGGCTTAACGTTAGGGTTAGGTTTAGGGTTAGGGTTAGGGAAAGGGTACGGGTTAGGGTTGGGGTTAGGGTTAGGGTAAGGATTAGGGTTAGGGTTTGGGATAGGGTAAGGGTTAGGGTTAGGGTTAGGTTTAACATTAAGGTTAGGGTTAGGGTTAGGGTAAGGGTAAGGGTTAGGGTTAGGGTTAGGATTAGGGGTTAGTGTTAGGGTAGGGTTTGGTTTAGTTTTAGGGCTAGAGTAAGGGTAAGGGTTAGGGTTAGGGTTAGGGTTAGGATAGGGGTAAGGGGTAGGGTTAGGGTTAGGGTAACGATTATTTTTAGGGTAAGTGTTAGGGTAAAGTTTAGGGTTAGGTTTAGGGTAGGGGTAAGTGTTAATGTTAGGTTTAGTGTTAGGGTTAGGGAAAGGGTAAGGGTTAGGGTTAGGTTTAGGGTTAGGTTAAGGATTACGGTTAGGGTTAGTGTTAGGGTAAAGATTAGGGTTTGGGTTAGGGTTGGGGTTAGCATTAAATTTAGGTTTAGGATTAGGGTAAGGGTAGAGGGTTAGGGTTAACCTTAAGATTAGGGTAGATTAAGGGTTAGGGTTAGGTGTTAGGGTAAGGGTTAGGGTTAGGATTATTGTTAGGGTTAGGGTTAGCATTAAGATTAGGGTTAGGGTTATTTTAAGGGTAAGGGTTAAGGTTAGGGTTATGTTTAAGTTTAGGGTTAGGGTTAGGGTAAGGGTAAGGGTTAAGGTTAGGGTTAAGGTTTGGGTTAGGTTTATGGTTAGGGTTAGGGAAAGGGTAAGGTTTAGGGTAAGGGTTAGGGTTATGGTTAGGGTAAGGATTAGGGTTAGGGTTAGTGTTAGGGTAAGGGTTAGTGTTAGGGTTAGGGTTAGCATTAAGTTTAGGGTTAGGGTAAGGTTAAGGTTAGGGTTAGGGTTAGGTTAAAGTTTAGGGTTAGGGTTTGGGTTAGTATTAAAGTTAGGGTTAGGGTTAGCATTAAGGTTAGGGTTAGGGTTAAGGTAAGGGTAAGGTATAGGTTTAGGGTTAGTGTTAGGGTTAGGGTTAGGGGTTAGGGTTAGGGTAAGGTTTAGGTTTAGGTTGAGGGTTAGGTTAGGGCAAGGGTAAGGGTTAGATTTAGGGTTAGGGTTAGGGTAAGGGTAAGGGTTAGGGTTAGTGTTAGGATTAGGGTTAGGCTTAAGGTTAGGGTTAGGGTTAAGGTTAGGTTAAGGTTTAGGGTTAGGGTTAGGGTTAGGGTTAGTGTTAAGGTTAGGTTTAGTGTTAGGTTTAGGGTTAAGGATAGGGTAAGGTTAAGGGTTAGGTTTAGGGCTAGGTTTAGGGTTATGCTTAAGATCAGGGTTAGGGTTAGGGTTAGGCTAATGGTTAGGTTTAGAGTTATGGTTAGGGTTAGGGTAAGGATAAGGGTTATGGTTATGGTTAGGGTTAGGGGAAGGGTTAGGTTTAGGGTTAGGTTAAGGGTTAGGGTAAGGGGAAGTGTTATGGTTATGGTTAGGGTTAGGGTTAGGTTAAGGCTTATAGTTAGGGTTTAGGGTTAGGGTTAGGGTAAGGGTTAGGGTAAGGGTTAGGGGTTAGGGTTAGGGTTAGAGTTAGGGTTAGGGTTAGCATTAAGGTTAGGGATAAGGTTAGTGTAAGGGTAAGGGTTAGGGTTAACCTTAGGGTTAGTGTTAGGGTTAGGGTTAGGGAAAGGGTATGGGTTAGGTTTAGGGTTAGGGTTAGGGTAAGGATTAGGGTTAGGGTTTGCGATAGAGTAAGGGTGAGGTTTACGGTTAGGGTTAAGTTTAACATTAAGGTTAGGGTTAGGGTTAGGGTAAGGGTAAGGGTTAGGGTTAGGGTTAGGGTTTGGGATAGGTTTAGGATTAGGGTAAGGGTAAGGGTTATTGTTAGTGATAGGGTTAGGGTTAGGTTTAGGGTTATGGTAAGGGTAAGGATTAGGGTTAGTGATAGGGTTAGGTTTAGGTTTAGGGTTAGGGTAAGGGTAAGGGTTAGGCTTAACGTTAGGGTTAGGTTTAGGGTTAGGGTTAGGGAAAGGGTACGGGTTAGGGTTGGGGTTAGGGTTAGGGTAAGGATTAGGGTTAGGGTTTGGGATAGGGTAAGGGTTAGGGTTAGGGTTAGGTTTAACATTAAGGTTAGGGTTAGGGTTAGGGTAAGGGTAAGGGTTAGGGTTAGGGTTAGGATTAGGGGTTAGTGTTAGGGTTAGGGTTTGGTTTAGTTTTAGGGTTAGAGTAAGGGTAAGGGTTAGGGTTAGGGTTAGGGTTAGGATAGGGGTAAGGGGTAGGGTTAGGGTTAGGGTAACGATTATTTTTAGGGTTAGTGTTAGGGTAAAGTTTAGGGTTAGGTTTAGGGTAGGGGTAAGTGTTAATGTTAGGTTTAGTGTTAGGGTTAGGGAAAGGGTAAGGGTTAGGGTTAGGGTTAGGGTTAGGTTAAGGATTACGGTTAGGGTTAGTGTTAGGGTAAAGATTATGGTTTGGGTTAGGGTTGGGGTTAGCATTAAATTTAGGTTTAGGATTAGGGTAAGGATAGAGGGTTAGGGTTAACCTTAAGGTTAGGGTAGATTAAGGGTTAGGGTTAGGTGTTAGGGTAAGGGTTAGGGTTAGGATTATTGTTAGGGTTAGGGTTAGCATTAAGATTAGGGTTAGGGTTATTTTAAGGGTAAGGGTTAAGGTTAGGGTTATGTTTAAGGTTAGGGTTAGGGTTAGGGTAAGGGTAAGGGTTAAGGTTAGGGTTAAGGTTTGGGTTAGGTTTATGGTTAGGGTTAGGGAAAGGGTAAGGTTTAGGGTAAGGTTTAGAGTTATGGTTAGGGTAAGGATTAGGGTTAGGGTTAGTGTTAGGGTAAGGGTTAGTGTTAGGGTTAGGGTTAGCATTAAGTTTAGGGTTAGGGTAAGGTTAAGGTTAGGGTTAGGGTTAGGTTAAAGTTTAGGGTTAGGGTTTGGGTTAGTATTAAAGTTAGGGTTAGGGTTAGCATTAAGGTTAGGGTTAGGGTTAAGGTAAGGGTAAGGTTTAGGTTTAGGGTTAGTGTTAGGGTTAGGGTTAGGGGTTAGGGTTAGGGTAAGGTTTAGGTTTAGTTTGAGGGTTAGGTTAGGGCAAGGGTAAGGGTTAGATTTAGGGTTAGGGTTAGGGTAAGGGTTAGGGTTAGGGTTAGTGTTAGGATTAGGGTTAGGCTTAAGGTTAGGGTTAGGGTTAAGGTTAGGCTAAGGGTTAGGGTTAGGGTTAGGGTTAGGGTTAGTGTTAAGGTTAGGTTTAGTGTTAGGTTTAGGGTTAAGGATAGGGTAAGGTTAAGGGTTAGGGTTAGGGCTAGGTTTAGGGTTATGCTTAAGATCAGGGTTATGGTTAGGGTTAGGCTAATGGTTAGGTTTAGGGTTATGGTTAGGGTTAGGGTAAGGATAAGGTTTATGGTTAGGGTTAGGGTTAGGGGAAGGGTTAGGTTTAGGGTTAGGTTAAGGGTTAGGGTAAGGGGAAGTGTTATGGTTATGGTTAGGGTTAGGGTTAGGGTAAGGCTTAGAGTTAGGGTTTAGGGTTAGGGTTAGGGTAAGGGTTAGGGTAAGGGTTAGGGGTTAGGGTTAGGGTTAGAGTTAGGGTTAGAGTTAGCATTAAGGTTAGGGATAAGGTTAGTGTAAGGGTAAGGGTTAGGGTTAACCTTAGGGTTAGTGTTAGGGTTAGGGTTAGGGAAAGGGTATGGGTTAGGTTTAGGGTTAGGGTTAGGGTAAGGATTAGGGTTAGGGTTTGCGATAGAGTAAGGGTGAGGTTTACGGTTAGGGTTAAGTTTAACATTAAGGTTAGGGTTAGGGTTAGGGTAAGGGTACGGGTTAGGGTTAGGGTTAGGATTAGGGGTTAGAATTAGGGTTAGGGTTAGGGTTTGGTTTAGTTTTAGGGTTAAGGTAAGGGTAAGGGTTAGGGTTTGGGTTAGGGTTAGGGTTAGGGTTAGGATAGGGGTAAGGGGTAGGGTTAGGGTTAGGGTTAGTGTTAGGGTTAGGGAAAGGGTAAGGGTTAGGGTTAGGGTTAGGGTAAGGATTAGGGTTAGTGTTAGTGTTAGGGTAAAGTTAGGGTTTGGGTTAGGGTTGGGGTTAGCATTAAATTTAGGTTTAGGATTAGGGTAAGGGTAAGGGTTAGGGTTAACCTTAAGGTTAGGGTAGGGTAAGGGTTAGGGTTAGGGGTTAGGTTAAGGTTTAGGGTTAGGATTAGTGTTAGGGTTAGGGTTAAGTTTACGGTTAGGGTTAGAGTAAAGGTAATGATTAGGTTTAGGGTTAGGGTTAGGTGTTAGGGTTAGGGTTAGGGTTAGTGTAAGGGTAAGGTTTAGGGTTAGGGTTAGGTTTAGGGGTTGGGGTTAGGATTCGGGTTAGGGTTAGGTTTAGGGTAAGAGTTAGGTTTAGGGTTAGGTTTAGGGTAAGGGTTAGGGTTAGAGTTAGGGTTGGGGTTAGCATTAAGGTTAGGGTTAGGGTTAGGTTAAGGGTAAGGGTTATGGTTAGGGTTAGGTTTAATGTTAGGGTTAGGGTTAGGCTTAGGGTAAGGGTAAGGGTTAAGGTTAGGGTTAAGGTTAGGGTTAGGGAAATGGTAAGTTTTAGGGTAAGGGTTAGGGTTAGGGTTAGGGTAAGGATTAGGGTTAGGGTGAGTTTTAGGGTAAGGGATAGTGTTAGGGTTAGGGTTAGCATTAAGGTTAGGGTTAGGGTAAGGTTAGAGTTAGGTTAAGGTTTAGGGTTAGGGTTTGGGTTTAGGTTTAGTGTTAGGGTTAGGGTTAGTGTTAGGGTTAGGGATAGGGTAAGGGTAAGGGTTAGGTTTAGTGTTAGGGTTAGGTGTTAGGGTTAGGGTTAGGGTTAGGTTTAGGGCTTAGGGTTAGGGTTAGGGGTAATGATTCTTGTTAGGGTTAGGGTTAGGGTAAGAGTTAGGGTTAGGGATAGGGTTAGGGTAAGGGTTATGGTTAGGGTTAGGGTTATCATTAAGTTTAGGGTTAGGGTAAGGGTAAGGGTAAGGTTAGGGTTAGGGTTAGGTTAAGTTAAGGTTTAGGGTTAGGATTTGGGTTAGCATTAAGGTTAGGTTAGGGTTAGGGTTAGCATTAAGGTTAGGGTTAGGGTTAGGGTAAGGGTAAGGGTTAGGTTTAGGTTTAGGTTAGGGTTAGGGTTTAGGGTTAGGATAAGGATTAGTGTTAGGTTTAGGGTTAGGTTAGGGCAAGGGTAAGGGTTAGGGTTAGGGTTAGGGTTAGGGTAAGGGTAAGGGTAAGGGTTAGGTTAGGGTTATTGGTAGGTTTAAGGTTAGGATTAGGGTTAGGGTTAGGCTAAGCGTTAGGTTTAGGGTTAGGGTAAGGGTTAGTGTTAGTGTTAGGTTTAAGGTTAGGGTTAGTGTTAGGTTTAGGGTTAGGGCTAGGGTAAGGGTTAGGGCTAGGGTTAGGGTTATGCTTAAGGTTAGGTTTGGGGTTAGGGTTATGCTTAAGGTTAGGGTTAGGGTTAGGGTTAGGCTAAGGGTTAGGGTTAGGGTAAGGGTTAGAGTTAGGCTTAGGGTTAGGGTAAGGATAAAGGTTATGGTTATGGTTAGGTTTAGGGTAAGGGTTTGGGTTATTGTTAGGGTAATGGTTAGGGTAAGGGCTAGGGTAAGGTTTAAGGTTAGGTTTAGGGTTAGGGTTAGGGTAAGGGTAATGGTTAGGGTTAGGGTTAAGGTTACGGTTAAGGTCAGGTTTAGGGTTATGGTTAGGGTTAGGGTTAGGGTAAAGGTTAGGGTTAGGGTTAGGTTTAGGATAAGGGTTAGGGTTAGGGGTTAGAGTTAGGGTTAGGGTAAGGATTAGGGTTACAGTTAGGGTTAGGGTAAGGATTAGGGTTAGTGTTAGCGTTTGCGTAAGGGTAAGGGTTAGGGTTAGTGTTAGGGTTAGGTTTAAGGTTATGGTTAGGGTTAGGATAAGGGTAATAGTTAGGGTTAGGGTTAGGGTTAGGGGTTAGGGTTATGGTTAGGGTTAGGGTTAGGTTTAGAGTAAGGGTAATGTTTAAGGTTAGGAATAGGGTTAGGTGTTAGGGTTAGGGTTAGTGTTAGGGTTTTTGTTAGGGGTTACGGTTTGGTTAGGGTTAGTGTTAGGGTAAGGGTTAGGATTAGGGTTAGGGTAAGGGTTAGGCTTAGGGTAAGGGTTAGGGTTAGGGTTTGGGTAAGGGTAAGGTTAGAGTTAGGGTTAGGTTTAGGGTTAGGGGTTAGGGTTAAGGTTAGGGTTTGGGTAAGGGTTAGGTTTAGGGTGAGGGTTAGGGTAAGTGTAAGTGTTAGGATTAGGGTTAGGGTTAGGGTTAGGGTTAGGGCAAGGGTAAGGGTTAGGGTTAGGGTTAGGTTTAGGATTAGGGGTTAGGGTTAGGGTTAGGGTTAGGGTTAGAGTTAGATTTAGGGTTATGGTAAGGGTAAGGATTAGGGTTAGGATTAGGGTTAGGTTTAGGGTTATGTTTAGGGTAAGGGTAAGGGTTAGGGTTAACGTTAGGGTTTGGGTTACGATTAGGGAAAGGGTAAGGGTGAGATTTAGGGTAAGGGTTAGGGAAAGGATTAGGGTTAGGGTTTGGGAAAGGGTAAGGGTTAGGGTTAGGGTTAGGGTTAGGTTTAACATTAAGGTTAGGGTTAGGGTTAGGGTAAGTGTAAGGGTTAGGGTAAGGGTTAGGGTTACGAATAGGGTAAGTGTTAGGGTTAGGGTTAGGGGTTAGGATAAGCATAAGGGTTAGGGTTAGGGGTTAGGGTAAGGGTTAGGGTGAGGGTTAGAGTTAGGGTTAGGGTTAGGGTTAAGGTTAGGTTTACGGTAAGGGTAAGGGTAAGGGTTAGGTTTAGGGTTAGGGTTAGGTGTTAGGGTTAGGGTTAGGGTTAGGGTAAGGGTAATGTTTAGGGTTACGGTTAGGGGTTAGGGTTATGGTTAGGGTTAGGGTTAGGAGTTAGGATTCGGGTTAGGGTTAGGGTTAGGGTAAGAGTTAGGGTTAGGGTTAGGGTTAGGGTAAGGGCTAGGGTTAGAGTTAGGGTTAGGGTTAGCATTAAGGTTAGGGTTAGGGTTAGGTTAAGAGTAAGGGTTATGGTTAGGGTTAGGTTTAATGTTAGGGTTAGATTAAGGGTAAGGGTTAGGGTTAGAGTTAGTGTTAGGGTTAGGTCTAGGTTTAGGGTTAGGGTTAGGGTTAGGGTTAGGGTTAGGGAAAGGGTAAGGGTTAGGGTAAGGTTTAGGGTTAGGGTTAGGGTTAGGGTTAGGGTAAGGGTTACTGTTAGGGTCAGGGTTAGCATTAAGCTTAGGGTTAGGGTAAGGGTAAGGGTAAGGTTAGGGTTAGGGTTAGGATTAGATTAAGGTTTAGGGTTATCCTTTGTGTTAGCATTAAGGTTAGGGTTAGGGTTAGGGTTAGCATTAAGTTTAGGGTTAGGTTTAGGGTAAGGGTAAGGGTTAGGTTTAGGATTAGGGTTTGGGTTAGGGTAAAGGTTAGGGTTAGGTTTAGGGTAAGGTTAGGGCAAGGGTAAGTGTTAGGGTTAGGGTTAGGGTTAGGGCTAGGGTAAGGGTAAGGTTTAGGGTTAGGGTTAGGATTAGGGTTAGGCTTAAGGTTAGGGTTATTGTTAGGGTTAGGCTAAGGGTTAGGGTTAGGGTTCAGGTATGGGTTAGGGTTAGAGTTAGGGTTAAGGTTAGGGTTAGTGTTAGGTTTAGGGTTAGGGTTAGGGTAAGGGTTAGGGTTAGGGTTATGCTTAAGGTTAGGGTTAGAGTTAGGTTTACGCTATGGGTTAGGGTTAGGGTTAGGGTAAGGGTTAGGGTTAGGATTAGGTTTAGGGTTAGGGTAAGAGTTAGGGTTAGGGTTTGGGTTAGGGCAAGGGTAAGTGTTAGGGTTAGGATTAGCGTTAGGTTTAGCATAAGGGTAAAGGTTAGGGTTAGGGTTAGGGTTAGGTTTAGGGTTAGGGTTAGGGTTAGGGTAAGATAAGGGTTAGGGTTAAGGTTAGGGTTAGGGTTAGGTTTTGGGTTATGGGAAGGGTTAGGATTAGGGTTAGGGTTAGGTTTAGGGTTAAGGAAAGGGTAAGGGTTAAGGTTAGGTTTAGGGTTAGGGTTATGGTAAGGATTAGTTTTAGGGTTTTGGTTAGGGTAAGGGTTAGGGTTACGGTTAGGGTTAGGTTTAACATTAAAGTTATGGTTAGGGTTAGGGTAAGGGTTAGGGTTAGGCTTAGTGTTAGGGTTAGGATTAGGTTTAGGGTTATGGTAAGGGTAAGGATTAGGGTTAGGTTTTGGTTTAGATTTAGGGTTAGGGTTAGGGTAAGGGCTAGGGTAAGGTTTAAGGTTAGGTTTAGGGTTAGGGTTAGGGTAAGGGTAATGGTTAGCGTTAGGGTTAAGGTTACGGTTATGGTCAGGTTTAGGGTTACGGTTAGGGTTAGGGTTAGGGTAAAGGTTAGGGTTAGGGTTAGGTTTAGGATAAGGGTTAGGGTTAGGGTTTAGAGTTAGGGTTAGGGTAAGGATTAGGGTTAGAGTTAGGGTTAGGGTAAGGATTAGGGTTAGGGTTAGCGTTTGGGTAAGGGTAAGGGTAAGGGTTAGGGTTAGTGTTAGGGTTAGGGTTAAGGTTATGGTTAGGGTTAGGATAAGGGTAATAGTTAGGGTTAGGGTTAGGGTTAGGGGTTAGGGTTATGGTTAGGGTTAGGGTTAGGTTTAGAGTAAGGGTAATGTTTAAGGTTAGGAATAGGGTTAGGTGTTAGGGTTAGGGTTAGTGTTAGGGTTTTGTTAGGGGTTAGGGTTTGGGTTAGGGTTAGTGTTAGGGTAAGGGTTAGGATTAGGGTTAGGGTAAGGGTTAGGCTTAGGGTAAGGGTTAGGGTTAGGGTTTGGGTAAGGGTAGGGTTAGAGTTAGGGTTAGGTTTAGGATTAGGGGTTAGGGTTAGGGTTAGGTTTGGGGTAAGTGTTAGGTTTAGGGTGAGGGTTAGGGTAAGTGTAAGTGTTAGGATTAGGGTTAGGGTTAGGGTTAGGGCAAGGGTAAGGGTTAGGGTTAGGGTTACGTTTAGGGTTAGGGTTTAGGGTTATGGTTAGGGTTAGGGTTAGGGTTAGGGTTAAGTTAGGTTTAGGGTTATGGTAAGGGTAAGGATTAGGGTTAGGATTAGGGTTGGTTTAGGGTTATGTTTAGGGTAAGGGTAAGGGTTAGGGTTAACGTTAGGGTTTGGGTTACGATTAGGGAACGGGTAAGGGTGAGGGTTAGGGTAAGGGTTAGGGAAAGGTTTAGGGTTAGGGTTTGGGAAAGGGTAAGGGTTAGGGTTAGGGTTAGGGTTAGGTTTAATATTAAGGTTAGGGTTAGGGTTAGGGTAAGGGTAAGGGTTAGGGTAAGGGTTAGGGTTACGAATAGGGTAAGTGTTAGGGTTACGGTTAGGGGTTAGGATAAGCGTAAGGGTTAGGGTTAGGGGTTAGGGTAAGGGTTAGGGTGAGGGTTAGTGTTAGGGTTAGGGTTAGAGTTAAGGTTAGGTTTAGGGTAAGGGTAAGGGTAAGGGTTAGGTTTAGGGTTAGGGTTAGGTGTTGGGGTTAGGGTTATGGTTAGGGTTAGGGTTAGGGTTAGGGTAAGGGCTAGGGTTAGAGTTAGGGTTAGGGTTAGCATTAAGGTTAGGGTTAGGGTTAGGTTAAGGGTAAGGGTTATGGTTAGGGTTAGGTTTAATGTTAGGGTTAGATTAAGGGTAAGGTTTAGGGTTAGAGTTAGTGTTAGGGTTAGGTCTAGGTTTAGGGTTAGGGTTAGGGCTAGGGAAAGGGTAAGGGTTAGGGTAAGGTTTAGGGTTAGGGTTAGGGTTAGGGTTAGGGTTAGGTAAGGGTTACGGTTAGGGTCAGGGTTAGCATTAAGCTTAGGGTTAGGGTAAGGGTAAGGGTAAGGTTAGGGTTAGGGTTAGGGTTAGATTAAGGTTTAGGGTTATCCTTTGTGTTAGCATTAAGGTTAGGGTTAGGGTTATGGTTAGCATTAAGGTTAGGGTTAGGTTTAGGGTAAGGGTAAGGGTTAGGTTTAGGATTAGGGTTTGGGTTAGGGTAAAGGTTAGGGTTAGGTTTAGGGTAAGGTTAGGGCAAGGGTAAGGGTTAGGGTTAGGGTTAGGGTTAGGGCTAGGGTAAGGGTAAGGTTTAGGGTTAGGGTTAGGATTAGGGTTAGGCTTAAGGTTAGGGTTATTGTTAGGGTTAGGCTAAGGGTTAGGGTTAGGTTTCGGGTATGGGTTAGGGTTAGAGTTAGGGTTAAGGTTAGGGTTAGTGTTAGGTTTTGGGTTAGGGTTAGGGTAAGGGTTAGGGTAAGGGTTAGGTTTAGGGTTATGCTTAAGGTTAGGGTTAGAGTTAGGTTTACGCTATGGGTTAGGGTTAGGGTTAGGGTAAGGGTTAGGGTTAGGATTAGATTTAGGGTTAGGGTAAGGGTTAGGGTTAGGGTTAGGGTTAGGGCAAGGGTAAGTGTTAGGGTTAGGATTAACGTTAGGTTTAGGATAAGGTTAAAGTTTAGGGTTAGGGTTAGTGTTTGGGTTTTTGTTAAGGGTTAGGGTTTGGGTTAGGGTTAGTGTTAGTGTAAGGGTTAGGATTAGGGTTAGGGTAAGGTTTAGGCTTAGGGTAAGGGTTAGGGTTAGGGTTTGGGTAAGGGTAGGGTTAGAGTTAGGGTTAGGTTTAGGGTTAGGGGTTAGGGTTAGGGTTAGGGTAAGGGTTAGGTTTAGGGTGAGGGTTAGGGTAAGTGTAAGTGTTAGGATTAGGGTTAGGGTTAGGGTTAGGGTTAGGGCAAGGGTAAGGGTTAGGGTTAGGGTTAGGTTTAGGGTTAGTTTTAGGGTTAGGTTTAGAGTTAGGGTAAGGGTAAGTGTTAGGGTTAGGGTTAGGGTTAGGGTTAGGGTTAGGGTAAGGTTTAAGGTTATGGTTAGGGTAAGGGTTAGGTTTAGTTTAGGGGTTAGGGTTACGGTTAGGTTAGGGTAAGTGTAGGGTTAGGGTTTGCATAAGGGTAGGCTTAGATTTAGGGTTAGGGTTAAGGTTAGGGGTTAGGGTTAGGGTTAGGGTTAGGGTAAGTGTTAGGTTTAGGGTTAGGGTTAGGGTAAGTGTAAGTGTTAGTATTAGGGTTAGGGTTAGGTTTAGGGTTAGGGTAAGCGTAAGGGTTAGGGTTAGGGTTTGGTTTAGGGTTAGTTTTAGGATTAGGGTTAGGGTAAGGGTAAGGGTTAGAGTGAGTTGTAATGTTGGGGTTAAGGTTAGGTTTAGGATTAGGTTTAGGTTTAGGGTAGTGGAAAGGTTTAGGGTTAGGGTTAGATTTAGGGTTAGGGAAAGTGTAAGGCTTAGGGTTAGGGTAAGGATTATGGTTAGGGTTAGGGTTAGGGTAAGGTTAGGGTTAGGATTAGGGTTAGGGTTAGTGTTAGTGTAAGGGTAAGGTTTAGGGTTAGGTTTAAGGTTAGGGTTTGGGTAAGGAAAAGGGTTAGGGTTAGGGTTATTGTTAACGTTAGGGTAATGTTAGGGTTATGGTTCGTGTAAGGGTAAGGGTTTGGGTTAGGGTTCGGGTTCGGGTTCGGGTTAGGGTAAGGTTTAGGGTTAGGGTTAGGTTTAGGATTAGGGTTAGTGTTAGGTTTAGGGTTAATGTAAGGGTAAGAGTTAGGGTTAGGTTTAGGGTAAGGGTTAGGGTTAGTTTTAGGGTTAGGTTTAATGTTAGGGCAAGGGTAAATGTTAGGGTTAGGGTTACGGTTAGATTTAGGGTTAGGGTTAGGGTAAGTGTTAGGGTTAGGGTTAGGGTCAGAGTTGGGGTTAGGGTTAGGGTAAGGGTAATGGTTAGGGTTAGGTTTAGGCTTAGGGTTAGGGTTTAGGTTTATTGTTAGGATTAATGTTAGGTTAAGTGTTGGGTTACTGTTAAGGTAAGTGTAAGGGTTAGGGTTAGGTTTAGGGTTACAGTTAGGGTTAGGGTTAGGGTTAAGGTTAGGGTTGGGGTTAGGATTAGGGTTAGATTTAGATGTAGGGTTAGGGTTAAGGTACGTGTAAGCGTTAGAGTTAGGGGTAGGGTTGAAGTTAGGGTTAGGGTTAGGGAAAGGGTAAGGGTTAGAGTTAGGGTTAGGTTTAGGGTAAGGATTAGGTTTAGGGTTAGGGTTAGGGTAAGGGTTAGGGTTAGGGTTAGTGTTAGGGTAAGGGTTAGGATTAGAGTTAGGGTAAGGGTTAGGGTTAGGGTAAGGGTTAGGTTTACGAATAGGGTAAGGATTAGAGTTAGGGTTAGGGTTAGGGTTAGGGTTAGGTTTAGGGTTAGGGTTAGGGTAAGGATTAGGGTTAGGGTTTGGGTAAGGGTAGGGTTAGAGTTAGGGTTAGGTTTAGGGTTAGGGGTTAGGGTTAGGGTTAGGGTTAGGGTAAGGGTTAGGTTTAGGGTGAGGCTTAGGGTAAGTGTAAGTGTTAGGATTAGGGTTAGGGTTAGGGTTAGGGTTAGGGCAAGTGTAATGGTTAGGGTTAGGGTTAGGTTTAGGGTTTGTTTTAGGGTTAGGTTTAGGGTTAGGGTTAGGGTAAGTGTAAGTGTTAGGGTTAGGGTTAGGGTTAGGGTTAGGGTTAGGGTAAGGGTAAGTGTTAGGGTTAGGGTAAGGGTTAGGGTTAAGTTAGGGTTTAGGGTTAGGGTTAGGGTTAGGATAAGTGTAGGGTTAGGGTTAGGGTTAGGGTTAGGGTAAGGGTTAGGGTGAGGTTAAGGGTTAGGTTTAGGGTTAGGGTTAGGGTAAGTGTAAGTGTTAGTATTTTGGTTAGGGTTAGGGTTAGCGTTAGGTTAAGGGTAAGGGTTAGGGTTAGGGTTAGGTTTAGGGTAAGGTTTAGGGTTAGGGTTAGGTTTAGGGTTAGTTTTAGGGTTAGGGTTAGGGTAAGGGTTAGGGTTAGGGTTAGGGTTAGAATTAGGGTTAGGGTTAGTGTTAGGTTTAGGGTTAGGATAGGGTAAGGGTAAGGGTAAGGGTTAGGGTTAGGGTTTGGGTTAGGGTTAGGGTTAGGGTTAGTGTTAGGTTTAGGGTTAGGGTAGGGTAAGGGTAAGGGTAAGGGTTAGGGTTAGGGTTAGAGTTAGGTTTAGGGTTAGTTTTAGGGTTAGGGTAAGGATTATGGTTAGGGTTAGGGTTAGGGTAAGGTTAGGGCTAGAATTAGGATTAGGGTTAGGGTTAGGGTTAGGGTAAGTGTAAGGGTTAGGGTGAGGTTTAGGGTTAGGGTTTGGGTAAGGAAAAGGGTTAGGGTTAGGGTCAGTGTTAACGTTAGGGTTAATGTTAGGTTTAGGGTTCGTGTAAGGGTAAGGGTTTGGGCTAGGGTTAGGGTTAGGGGTTAGTGTTAGGGTTCGGGTTAGGGTTAGGGTAAGGTTTAGGGTTAGGGTTAGTTTTAGGTTTAGGGTTAGTGTTAGGTTTAGGGTTAAGGTAAGGGTAAGAGTTAGGGTTAGGTTTAGGGTTAGGGTTAGGGTTAGGGTTAGGGTAGGGTTAGGGTTAGTTTTAGGGTTAGGTTTAATGTTAGGGCAAGGGTAAATGTTAGGGTTAGGGTTACAGTTAGGTTTAGGGTTAGGGTTAGGTTAAGGGTTAGGGTTAGGGTTAGGGTCAGAGTTGGGGTTAGAGTTAGGGTAAGGGTAATGGTTAGGGTTAGGTTTAGGCTTAGGGTTAGGGTTTAAGTTTATGGTTAGGATTAAGGTTAGGTTAAGTGTTGGGTCACTGTTAAGGTAAGTGTAAGGGTTAGGGTTAGGGTTAGGTTTTGGTTTAGGTTTAGGGTAAGGCTTCGGGTTAGGGTTAGGTTTAGTGTAAGGGTTAGGGTTAGGGGTTAGGTTTAGGGTTAGGGTTAGGGGAAGAGTTAGGGTTAGGTAGAGGGTTAGGTTTAGGGTTACAGTTAGGGTTAGGGTCAGGGTTAAGTTTAGGGTTGGGGTTAGGATTAGGGTTAGATTTAGGTGTAGGGTTAGGGTTAAGGTACGTGCAAGCGTTAGAGTTAGGGGTTGGGTTAAAGTTAGGGTTGGGTTAGGGAAAGGGTAAGGGTTAGAGTTAGGGTTAGGTTTAGGGTAAGGATTAGGTTTAGGGTTAGTGTTAGGGTAAGGGTTTGGGTAAGGATTAGGTTTCGGGTTAGGGTTAGCCTTAAGGTTAGGGTTCTGGTTAGGATAAGGATTAGGTTTCAGGTTAGGGTTAGGGTTAGCCTTAAAATTAGGGTTAAGGTTAGGGTAAGGGCAAGGGGCAGATTTAGGGCTAGGGTTAGGATTAGGGGTTAGGGTTAGGGTTAACGTTAGGGTTAAGTTTAGGGTTAGGGTTAGGGTTAGGGTTAAGGTAAGGGTAAGTGTTAGGGTTAGGGTTAGGGTTAGGTTTAGGGGTTAGGGTTCGGTTTAGAGTTAGGGTTAGGTTTAGGTTTAGGGTTAGGGTAAGGTTAAGGGTTAGGTTTCGGGTTAGGGTTAGGGTTAGGTTTAGAGTTAGGGTAAGGGTAAGGGTTAGGGTGAGTTGTAGGGTTAGGGTTAAGGTTAGGTTTAGGGTTAGAGTTAGGGTTAGTGTAGGGGTAAGGGTTAGGGTTAGGGTTAGGGTTAGGGAAAGGGTAACGGTTAGGGTTAGGGTCAGGTTAGGGTAAGGATTAGGGTTAGCGTTAGGGTTAGGGTAAGGGTTAGGGTTAGGGTTAGCATTAAGGTTAGGGTTAGGGTTAGGGTAAGGTTAAGGGTTAGGATTAGGGTTAGGGTTAGGGTTAGGGTAAAGGTAAGGGTTAGGTTTAGGGTTAGGGTTTGGGTAAGGTTAAGGGTTAGGGTTAGTGTTAAGGTAAGGGTTAAGTTTAGGGTTAGGTTTAGTGTAAGGGTAAGGGTTAGGGTTAGGGTTAGGTTTAGGGATTAGGGTTCGGGTTCGAGTTAGGGTTAGGGTAAGGGTTATGGTTAGGGTTAGCCTTAGGGTAAGGGTAAGGTTTAGGGTTAGGTTTAGGGTTAGGGTTTGGTTAAGGGTAAGGGTTAGGTTTATGTTTAGGGTTAGGGTTAGGATTAGGGTAAGGTTTAGGTTTAGGGTTAGGCTTAGGGTAAGGGTAAGGGTTAGGGTTAGGGTTAAGGTTAGGGTTAGGGTTAGGGTTAGGGTTAGGGAAAGGGTAAGTGTTAGGGTTAGGGTTAGATTTAGTGTTAGCTTAAGGATTAGGGTTAGGGTTTGGTTTAGGGTAAGGGTTAGGGGTAGGGTTAGGATTAGGTTTAGGGTAAGGGTGAGGGTAAGGCTTAGGGTTAGAGTTAGGGTTAGGTTTAGGGTGAGAGTTAGGGTTAGGGTTATGGTAAGAGTAAGGGTTAGTGTTAAGGTTAGGGTTAGGGTTAGGGTTATGGTAAGGTTTAAGGTTAGGTGTTAGGGTTAGGTTTAGGGTAAGGGTTAGGGTTAGGGTTAAGGATAGGGTTAGGGTTACGGTTAGTGTAAGGGTTAGGGTTATGGTTAGGGTAAGGGTAAGGGTTAGGGTTAGGGTTATGTTTAGGAAAAGGGTTAGGGTTAGGGATTAGAGTTAGGGTTACGGTTAGGGTTAGGTGTTAGGGTTCGGATTAGGGTAAGGATTAGATTTAGGGTTAGTGTTTGGGTAAGGGTAATGGTAAGGGTTAGGTTGAGTGTTAGGGTTAGGGTTAAGGGTAGGGTTAGCGTTAGGGTAAGGGTAAGGGTTAGGGTTAGGGTTAGGGTTACGGGTTAGGGTTAGGGTTAGTGTTAGGGTAAGGCTAATGTTTAGTGTTAGGAATAGGGTTAGGGGTTAGGGTTATGGTTAGTGTTAGGGTTAGTGTTAGGGGTTAGGTTTCGGGTTAGTGTTAAGGTTAGGGTAAGCGTATGGAGTAGGGTTATGGTAAGGGTTAGGGTTAGGGTAAGGGTTAGGGATACGATTAGGGTAAGGGTTAGGGTTAGGGTTAGGGGTTAGGGTTAGGGGTAGGGTAAGGGTTAGGTTTAGGGTTAGGGTTAGAGTAAGGGTAACTGTTAGGGTAAAGGTTAGGGTTAGGGTTAGGGTTAGGGAAAGGGTAAGGTTTAGGTTTAGGGTTAGGTTTAGGGTTAGAGTTAGGGTTAGGGTAAGGGTTAGGTTAGGGTACGGTTGAGGATAAGGGTTAGGGTTAGGGGTTAGAGTTAGGGTTAGGGTTAGGGTTAGGGGTTAGGGTTAGGGTTAGGGTTAGGGTAAGGATTAGGGTTAGGGTTAGAGTTTCGGTAAGGGTAAGGGTAAGGGTTAGGGTTAGTGTTAGGGTTAGGGTTAAGTTTATGGTTAGGGTTAGGGTAAGGGTAAGGGTTAGGTTTAGGGTTAGGGTTAGGGTTAGGGGTTAGGGTTAGGGTAAGGGTTAGGGTTAGGTTTAGGGTTAGGTTAGGGCAAGGGTAAGGGTTAGGGTTAGGGCTAGGCTTAGGGTAAGGGTAAGGTTTAGGGTTAGGTTTAGGGTTAGGGTTATGCTTAAGGTTAGGTTTAGGGTTAGGGTTAGGCTAAGGGTTAGGGTTAGGGTTAGGGTAAGGGTTAGGGTTAGGTTTAGGGTTAAGGTTAGGGTTAGTGTTAGGTTTAGGGTTAGGTTTAGGATAAGGGTTAGGGTTAGGGTTAGGGTTATGCTTAAGCTTAGGGTTAGGGTTAGGCTAAGGGTCAGGGTTAGGATAAGGTTTAGGGTTAGGGTTAGGGTAAGATAAGGGTTATGGTTATGGTTAGGGTTAGGGTTAGGGTAAGGGTTAGGGTAAGGGTAAGTGTTATGGTGAGGGTTAGGGTTAGGGTAAGGTTAGAGTTAGGGGTTAGGGTTAGGGTTAGGGTAAGGGTTAGGGTAAGTGTTAGGGGTTAGGGTTAGGGTCAGTGGAAGTGTTAGTGTTAGGGTTAGGGTTAGGGTAAGGGTTAGGGTTAGGATTAGGGTTAGGGCAAGTGTAAGTGTTAGGGTTAGGATTAGCTTTAGGGTTAGGATAAGGGTAAGGGTTAGGGTTATCATTAGGGTTAGGTTTAGGGTTGGGGTTAAGGTTAGGGTAAGCGTAAGGGTTAGGGTTAGGGTTAGAGTTAGGTTTAGCGTCATGGTAAGGGTAAGGATTAGTGTTACGGTTAGGGTTAGGTTTAGGGTTAGGTTTAGGGTAAGGGTAAGGGTTAGGGTTAACGTTAGGGTTTGGCTTAGGTTTAGGGAAAGGGTAAGGGTTAGGGTTAGGGTTAGGGTTAGGGAAAGGATTAGGGTTAGGGTTTGGGAAAGGGTAAGGGTTAGGTTTAGGGTTAGGGTTAGGGTTAGGGGTAGGGTAAGGGTTAGGTTTAGGGTTAGGGTTAGAGTAAGGGTAACTGTTAGGGTTAAGGTTAGGGTTAGGGTTAGGGTTAGGGAAAGGGTAAGGTTTAGGTTTAGGGTTAGGTTTAGGGTTAGAGTTAGGGTTAGGGTAAGGGTTAGGTTAGGGTACGGTTGAGGATAAGGGTTAGGGTTAGGGGTTAGAGTTAGGGTTAGGGTTAGGGTTAGGGGTTAGGGTTAGGGTTAGGGTTAGGGTAAGGATTAGGGTTAGGGTTAGAGTTTGGGTAAGGGTAAGGGTAAGGGTTAGGGTTAGTGTTAGGGTTAGGGTTAAGTTTATGGTTAGGGTTAGGGTAAGGGTAAGGGTTAGGTTTAGGGTTAGGGTTAGGGTTAGGGGTTAGGGTTAGGGTAAGGGTTAGGGTTAGGTTTAGGGTTAGGTTAGGGCAAGGGTAAGGGTTAGGGTTAGGGCTAGGCTTAGGGTAAGGTTAAGGTTTAGGGTTAGGTTTAGGGTTAGGGTTATGCTTAAGGTTAGGGTTAGGGTTAGGGTTAGGCTAAGGGTTAGGGTTAGGGTTAGGGTAAGGGTTAGGGTTAGGTTTAGGGTTAAGGTTAGGGTTAGTGTTAGGTTTAGGGTTAGGTTTAGGATAAGGGTTAGGGTTAGGGTTAGGGTTATGCTTAAGCTTAGGGTTAGGGTTAGGCTAAGGGTCAGGGTTAGGATAAGGTTTAGGGTTAGGGTTAGGGTAAGATAAGGGTTATGGTTATGGTTAGGGTTAGGGTTAAGGTAAGGGTTAGGGTAAGGGTAAGTGTTATGGTGAGGGTTAGGGTTAGGGTAAGGTTAGAGTTAGGGGTTAGGGTTAGGGTTAGGGTAAGGGTTAGGGTAAGTGTTAGGGGTTAGGGTTAGGGTCAGTGGAAGTGTTAGTGTTAGGGTTAGGGTTAGGGTAAGGGTTAGGGTTAGGATTAGGGTTAGGGCAAGTGTAAGTGTTAGGGTTAGGATTAGCTTTAGGGTTAGGATAAGGGTAAGGGTTAGGGTTATCATTAGGGTTAGGTTTAGGGTTGGGGTTAAGGTTAGGGTAAGCGTAAGGGTTAGGGTTAGGGTTAGAGTTAGGTTTAGCGTCATGGTAAGGGTAAGGATTAGTGTTACGGTTAGGGTTAGGTTTAGGGTTAGGTTTAGGGTAAGGGTAAGGGTTAGGGTTAACGTTAGGGTTTGGCTTAGGTTTAGGGAAAGGGTAAGGGTTAGGGTTAGGGTTAGGGTTAGGGAAAGGATTAGGGTTAGGGTTTGGGAAAGGGTAAGGGTTAGGTTTAGGGTTAGGGTTAGGGTTAGGTTTAGGCTAAGGGTTAGGGTAAGGGTAAGTGTTATGGTGAGGGTTAGGGTTAGGGTAAGGGTAGAGTTAGGGGTTAGGGTTAGGGTTAGGGTAAGGGTTAGGGTAACGGTTAGGGTTAGGGTTAGGGTTAGGGTTAGTGAAAGTGTTAGTGTTAGGGTTAGGGTTAGGGTAAGGGTTAGGTTAGGTTACGGTTGAGGATAAGGGTTAGGGTTAGGGGTTAGAGTTAGGGTTAGGGTTAGGGTTAGGGGTTAGGGTTAGGGTTAGGGTTAGGGTAAGGATTAGGGTTAGGGTTAGAGTTTGGGTTAGGGTAAGGGTAAGGGTTAGGGTTAGTGTTAGGTTTAGGGTTAAGTTTATGGTTAGGGTTAGGGTAAGGGTAAGGGTTAGGTTTAGGGTTAGGGTTAGGGTTAGGGGTTAGGGTTAGGGTAAGGGTTAGGGTTAGGTTTAGGGTTAGGTTAGGGCAAGGGTAAGGGTTAGGGTTAGGGCTAGGCTTAGGGTAAGGGTAAGGTTTAGGGTTAGGTTTAGGGTTAGGGTTATGCTTAAGGTTAGGTTTAGGGTTAGGGTTAGGCTAAGGGTTAGGGTTAGGGTTAGGGTAAGGGTTAGGGTTAGGTTTAGGGTTAAGGTTAGGGTTAGTGTTAGGTTTAGGGTTAGGTTTAGGATAAGGGTTAGGGTTAGGGTTAGGGTTATGCTTAAGCTTAGGGTTAGGGTTAGGCTAAGGGTCAGGGTTAGGATAAGGTTTAGGGTTAGGGTTAGGGTAAGATAAGGGTTATGGTTATGGTTAGGGTTAGGGTTAGGGTAAGGGTTAGGGTAAGGGTAAGTGTTATGGTGAGGGTTAGGGTTAGGGTAAGGTTAGAGTTAGGGGTTAGGGTTAGGGTTAGGGTAAGGGTTAGGGTAAGTGTTAGGGGTTAGGGTTAGGGTCAGTGGAAGTGTTAGTGTTAGGGTTAGGGTTAGGGTAAGGGTTAGGGTTAGGATTAGGGTTAGGGCAAGTGTAAGTGTTAGGGTTAGGATTAGCTTTAGGGTTAGGATAAGGGTAAGGGTTAGGGTTATCATTAGGGTTAGGTTTAGGGTTGGGGTTAAGGTTAGGGTAAGCGTAAGGGTTAGGGTTAGGGTTAGAGTTAGGTTTAGCGTCATGGTAAGGGTAAGGATTAGTGTTACGGTTAGGGTTAGGTTTAGGGTTAGGTTTAGGGTAAGGGTAAGGGTTAGGGTTAACGTTAGGGTTTGGCTTAGGTTTAGGGAAAGGGTAAGGGTTAGGGTTAGGGTTAGGGTTAGGGAAAGGATTAGGGTTAGGGTTTGGGAAAGGGTAAGGGTTAGGTTTAGGGTTAGGGTTAGGGTTAGGTTTAGGCTTAGGGTTAGGGTAAGGG
>JANJXV010000049.1:4345000-4362500 GCA_024803745.1 Megascapheus bottae
GGTTCGGTTTAGTGTTTGGTTTAGGGTTAGGGTTAGTGTTAGGGTTAGGTTAGGTTTAGGGTTAGGTTTAGGGTTAGGGTAAGTGTTAGGTTTAGGGTTAGGGTTAGGGTTAGGGTAAGGGTAAGGGTTAGGGTTAGGGGTTAGGTTTAGGATTAGCGGTTAGGGTTAGGCTTAGGGTTAGTGTTAGGGTAAGGGTTAGGGTTAGGGTTAGGGTTAGGGTTAGGGTTGAGGTTAGGTTAGGTTTTGGGTTAGGTTTAGGGTTAGTTTAAGTGTTAGGATTAGGTTTAGGTTTAGGATTAGGTTAGGTTTTCGGTTAGGTTTAGGGTTAGGGTAAGTGTTAGGTTTAGGGTTAGGGTTAGGGATAGGGTAAGGATAAGGGTTAGAATTAGGGGTTAGCGTTAGGGTTAGGGTTAGGTTAGGCTTAGGTTTAGGGTTAGGGTTAGGGTAAGTTGAGGGTTAGGGTTAGTGTTAGGGATACGGTAAGGGTAAGGGTTAGGGTTTGGAGTTATGGTTAGGGTTAGGGTTAGGTTTAGGGTTAGGGTTAGAGTAAGGGTAAGGGTGAGGGTTAGGGTTTGGGTTAGCTTTAGGGTTAAGGTTAGTGTTAGGGAATGGTTAGGGTTAGGGTTAGTGTTAGGGTTAGGGTAAGGATTAGGGTTAGGGTTAGGGTAAGGGTTAGGTTTAGGGTTAGGGTTAGGGTTAGCATTAAGTTTAGGGTTAGAGTTAGCGTAAGGGTAAGTGTTAGGATTAGGGTTAGTGTTAAGGTTAGGGTTGGGGTAAGGATTAGTTTTCGGGTTATGGTTATGGTTAGCCTTGAGGTTAGGGTTAGGGTTAGGATAAGGATTATGTTTCTGGTTAGGGTTAGGGTTAGCCTTAAAATTAGGGTTAAGGTTAGGGTAGGGGTAAGGGATAGATTTAGGGCTAGATTTAGGGTTAGGGGTTAGGGTTAGGGTTAACGTTAGGGTTAAGTTTAGGGTTAGGGTTAGGGTTAGGGTTAAGGTAAGGGTAAGTGTTAGGGTTAGGGTTAGGGTTAGGGGTTAGGGTTAGAGTTAGGGTTAGGTTTAGCGTAAGGGTTAGGGTTAGGGTTATGGTAAAAGTAAGTGTTAGGGTTAGGTTTAGGGTTAGGGTTAGAGTTAGGGTAAGGGTTAGGGTTAGGGTAAGGGTAAGGGTTAGGTTTCGGGTTAGGGTTAGGGTTAGGTTTAGAGTTAGGGTCAGGGTAAGGGTTAGGGTGAGTTGTAGTGTTAGAGTTAAGTTTAGGTTTAGGGTTAGAGTTAGGGTTAGGTTAGGGGTAAGGGTTAGGGTTAGGGTTAGGGTTAGGGAAAGGGTCAGGGTTAGGGTTAGGGTTAGGTTAGGGTTAGCATTAAGGTTAGGGTTAGAGTTAGGGTATGGTTAAGGGTTAAGATTAGGGTTAGGATTAGGGTTAGGGTAACGGTAAGGGTTAGATTTAGGGTTAGGGTTTGGGTAAGGGTAAGGGTTAGGGTTAGGGTTAGTGTTAAGGAAAGGGTTAAGTTTAGGGTTCGGGTTAGGGTTAGGGTAAGGTTTAGGGTTAGCGTTATGGTTAGGGGTTAGTGTTAGGGTTAGGTTTGGGGTTAAGGTAAGTGTAAGGGTTAGGGTTAGGTTAGGGTTAGGGTTAGGTTTAGGTTTAGGGCAAGGGTAAGTGTTACGGTTAAGGTTAGTGTTAGGTTAAGGGTTAGGGTTAGGGTAAGGGTAAGAGTAGGTTTAGGGTTAGAGTTAGGGTAAGGGTAAGGTTTAGGGTTAGGTTTAGGGTTAGGGTTTGGTTAAGGGTAAGGGTTAGGTTTAGGGTTAGTGTTAGGGTTAGGATTAGGGCAAGGTTTAGGTTTAGTGTTAGGCTTAGGGTAAGGGTAAGTGTTAGGGTTAGGGTTAAGATTAGGGTTAGGGTTAGGGTTAGGGTTAGGGTTAGGGAAACGGTAAGGGTTAGGGTTAAGGGTAGATTTAGTGTTAGGTTAAGGATAAGGGTTAGGGTTTGGGTTAGGGTAAAGATTAGGGTTAGGTTAGGTTTAGGGTTAGGGTGAGGGTAAAGCTTAGGGTTATGGTTAGGTTTAGGGTGAGAGTTAAGTTTAGGGTTAGGGTAAGGGTAAGGGTTAGTGTTAGGGTTAGGGGTAGGGTTAGGGTAAGGTTGAGGGTAAGGGGTTAGGGTTAGGTTTAGGGTAAGGGTTAGGGTTAGGGGTTAGGGATAGGGTTAGGGTTACGTTTAGTGTAAGGGTTAGGGTTATGTGTGGGTTAGTGTAATGGTTAGGGTTAGGGTTAGGTTTAGGGTTAGGGTAACATTTAGGGTTAGGTTTAGGGTAAGGGTTAGGGTTAGAGTTTAGGTTAAGGGTTAGGGTTAGGGTAAGGGTTAGGTTTAGGGTAGGTTTAGGTTAAGGGTTAGTGTTAGGGTTTAGGTTTAGGTTTAGGGTTAGGGTAAGGGTCAGGGTTAGGGTTAGGGTTAGGCTTAGCGTTAGGTTTTAGGTTTAGGGTTAAGGTTAGGGTTAAGTTTATGTGTAGGGTTACTTTTAAGGTAAGTGTAAGGGTTAGGGTTAGGGTATGGGTAAGAGTTAGGGTTAGTGTTAGGGTTAAGGTTAGGTTTAGGCTAAACATTAGGGTTAGGTTTAGGTGTAGGTTAGGTTTAAGGTAAGTGTAACGGTTAGGGTTAGGGTTATGGTAAAGATTAGGGTTAGTGTTAGGGAAAGGGTAATGTTTAGGGTTAGGGTTAGGGTTAGGGTAAGGATTAGGGTTAGGGTTATTGTTAGGGTAAGGTTTAGCGTTAGGTTTATGGTTAGGGTTAGGGTTAGCATTAAGGTTAAGGTTAAGGTTAGGGTAAGGGTAAGGGTTAGGGTTAGGGTTAGTGTTAGGTTTAGGGTTAGGGTAAGTGTAAGAGTTACGGTTAGAGTTAGGGTTAAGATTAGGGTTATGTTTAGGGATAGGTTTAGGGTTAGCATTAGGCTTAGGGTTACGGTAAGAGTTAGGTTAGGGTTAGGGTTAGAGTAAGGGTTATGGTTAGGGGTTAGGGGTAGGGTTAGTGTTAGGGTTAGGGTAAGGGTTAGGGTTAGGGTTAGGGTTAGAGTTAGGGTTAGGGTTAGGGTAAGAGTAAGGGTTAGGGTTAGGGTAGGGTTAGGATTAGCGGTTAGGGTTACCCTTAGGGTTAGGTTTAGGGTAAGGTTTAGCTTTAGGGTTAGGGTTAGGGTTACCATTAAGATTAGTGTTAGGGTTAGGGTTAGGGTTAGGGTTAGGGTCAGAGTTGGGGTTAGGGTTAGGGTAAGGGTAATGGTTACGGTTAGAGTTAGGCTTAGGTTTAGGGTATAGTTTTATGGTTAGGATTAAGGTAATGTTAAGTGTAGGGTTACTGTTATGGTAAGTGTGAGGTTTAGGGTTAGGGTTAGGGTTAGTGTTAGTGTTAGGGTTAGCATTAAGTTTAGGGTTAGGGTTAGGTTAAGGGTGAGGGTTAGGGTTCGGGTTAGTGTTTGTTTTAGGGTTAGGGTTAGTGTTAGGGTTAGGTTAGGTTTAGAGTTAGGTTTAGGGTTAGGTTTAGGGTTAGGGTAAGTGTTAGGTTTAGGGTTAGGGTTAGGGTAAGGGTAATGGTTAGGGTTAGGGGTTAGGTTTAGGATTAGCGGTTAGGGTTAGGGTTAGGCTTAGGGTTAGTGTTAGGATTAGGGTTAGGGTTAGGGTTAGGGTAAGGGTTAGGGTTAGGGTTGAGGTTAGGTTAGGTTTTGGGTTAGGTTTAGGGTTAGTGTAAGTGTTAGGGTTAGGGTTAGGGTTAGGGTTAGGTTAGGTTTACGGTTAGGTTTAGGGTTAGGATAAGTGTTAGGTTTAGGTTTAGGATTAGGGATAGGGTAAGGGTAAGGGTTAAGATTAGGGGTTAGCGTTAGGGTTAGGGTTAGGTTAGGCTTAGGATTAGGTTTAGGGTTAGGGTAAGAGTGAGGGTTAGGTTTAGTGTTAGGGATAGGGTAAGGGTAAGGGTTAGGGTTTGGGGTTAGGGTCAGGGTTAGGGTTAGGGTTAGAGTAAGGGTAAGGGTGAGGGTTAGAGTTAGGGTTAGCTTTAGGGTTAAGGTCAGTGTTAGGGAATGGTTAGGGTTAGGGTTAGTGTTAGGGTTAGGGTAAGGATTAGGGTTAGGGTTAGGGTAAGGGTTAGGTTTAGGTTTAGGGTTAGGGTTAGCATTAAGTTTAGGGTTAGAGTTAGCGTAAGGGTAAGTGTTAGGTTTAGGGTTAGTGTTAAGGTTAGGGTTGGGGTAAGGATTAGTTTTCGGGTTAGGGTTAGGGTTAGCCTTAAGTTTAGGGTTAGGGTTAGGATAAGGATTATGTTTCTGGTTAGGGTTAGGGCTAACCTTAAAATTAGGGTTAAGTTTAGGGTAAGGGTAAGGGATAGATTTAGGGCTAGATTTAGGGTTAGGGGTTAGGGTTAGGGTTAGGGTTAACGTTAGTGTAAGTTTAGGATTAGGGTTAGGGTTAGGGTTAAGGTAAGGGTAAGTGTTAGGGTTAGGGTTAGGGTTAGGGGTTAGGGTTAGGGTTAGGGTTAGGTTTAGGGTAAGGGTTAGGGTTAGGGTTATGGTAAAGGTAAGTGTTAGGGTTAGGTTTAGGGTTAGGGTTATGATTATGGTAAGCGTTAGGTTTAGGGTTAGGGTTAGGTTTAGAGTTAGGGTTAGGTTTAGGGTAGGGTTAGGGTAAGGGTAAGGGTTAGGTTTCGGGTTAGGGTTAGGGTTAGGTTTAGAGTTAGGGTAAGGGTAGGGGTTATGGTGAGTTGTAGGGTTAGGGTTAAGGTTAGGTTTAGGGTTACAGTTAGGGTTAGGGTAGGGGTAAGTGTCAGGGTTAGGGTTAGGGTTAGTGAAAGGGTAAGGGTTAGGGTTAGGGTTAGGTTAGGGTTAGCATTAAGGTTAGGGTTAGAGTTAGGGTAAGGTTAAGGGTTAAGATTATGGTTAGGGTTAGGGTTAGGGTAACGGTAAGGGTTAGATTTAGGGTTAGGGTTTGGGTAAGGGTAAGGGTTAGGGTTAGGGTTAGTGTTAAGGTAAGGCATAAGTTTAGGGTTCGGGTTAGGGTTAGGGTAAGGTTTAGGGTTAGTGTTATGGTTAGGGGTTAGGGTTAGGGTTAGGTTTGGAGTTAAGGTAAATGTAAGGGTTAGGGTTAGGTTAGGGTTAGGTTTAGGTTTAGGTTTAGGGCAAGGGTAAGTGTTAGGGTTAAGGTTAGTGTTAGGTTAAGGGTTAGGGTTAGGGTAAGGGTAAGGGTTAGGGTTAGGGATAGAGTTAGGGTAAGGGTAAGGTTTAGGGTTAGGTTTAGGGTTAGGGTTTGGTTAAGGGTAAGGGATAGGGTTAGTGTTAGGGTTAGGATTTGGGCAAGGTTTAGGTTTAGTGTTAGGCTTAGGGTAAGGGTAAGGGTTATGGTTAGGGTTAAGGTTTGGGTTTGGGTTAGGGTTAGGGTTAGGGAAAGGGTAAGGGTTAGGGTTAGGTTTAGATTTAGTGTAAGGTTAAGGATAAGGGTTAGGGTTTGGGTTAGGGTAAGGGTTAGGTTTAGGGTTAGGGTTAGGTTTAGGTTTAGGGTGAGGGTAAGGCTTAGAGTTAGGGTTAGGGTTAGAGTTAGAGTTAGGGTTAGGGTAAGAGTAAGGGTTAGGGTTAGGGTTAGGGTTAGGATTAGCGGTTAGGGTTACGCATAGGGTTAGGGTTAGGGTAAGGTTTAGCTTTATGGTTAGGGTTAGGGTAAGGGTAAGTGTTATGGTTAGGGTTAGGATTAGGGTTAGGGTTAGGGTTAGGGTAAGGGTTAGGGTTAGGGTTAGGTTAGGTTTAGGGTTAGGGTTAGGGTTAGGTTTAGGGTTAGGGTTAGGATTAGGGTTAGGTTTAGGGTTAGGGTTAGGCTTAGGGTAAGGGTAAGGGTTAGGGTTAGGGTTAGGGTAAGGAGTTAGGGTTAGGGTTAGGGTCAGGTTTAGGTTTAGGGGTAGGGTTAGGGTAAGGGTAAGGGTTAGGGTTAGTTTTACAGTTAGGTTTAGGGTTAGGGTTAGTGTAAGGGTAAGGGTTAAGTTTAGGTTTAGGGTTAGGTTTAGGGTAAGGTTTAGGTTTAGGGTTAATTTTAGGGTTAGAGTTATGGTAAGGGTGAGGGTTAGGGGTTATGTTTAGGGTTAGGGTTAGGGTTAGGGTAAGGGTTAGAGTTAGGGTTAGGGTTAGGTTTAGAGTTATGGTTAGGGTTAGGGTAAGGGTAAGGGTTAGGGTTAGGGTTAAAGTTAGGGTTAGGGTAAGGGTAAGGGTTAGGGTTAGGGTTAGGTTTAGGGTTTAGGTTAGGGATAGGGTTAGGACTAGGTTTAGGTTTAGGTTTCTGGTTTGGGTTAAGGTAAGTGTAAGTGTTAGGGTTAGGATTAGGGTTAGGGTTAAGGTTAGGGTTAGGTTAGAGTTAGGGAAAGGGTAAGGCTTAGGTTTAGGGTTAGTGTTATGGTTAGGTTTAGGGTGAGGCTTATGGTAAACGTAAGGGTTAGTGTTAGGGTTAGGGTTAGGGTTAAGGTTAGGGTTAGTGTTAGTGTTAGGGTTAGGGTTAGGTAAGGGTAAGGTTTAGGGTTACGGTTAGGGTTAAGGTTAAGTTTAGGGTTGGGGTTAGGGTTAGGCTAAGGGTTAGGGTTAGGGTAAGGTTTAGGGGTAGGGGTAGGGTTAGGTTTAGGGTTAGATTTAGGGTTAGGTTAAGGGTATGGGTTAGGGTTAGGGTTAGGGTTAGGGTTAGGGTAAGGTTTAGGGTTAGGGGTTTGGTTTAGGTTTAGGGTAAGGGTTAGGGTTAGGGGTTAGGGTCAGGTTTAGTGTTAGGGTTAGTGTAAGTGTTAGGGTTAGGTTTAGGGTTAGGGTTATGGCAAGGGTAAGTGTTAGGATTAGGGTTAGGTTTAGGGATTAGGGTTAGGTTTAGTGTAAGGGTTAGGGTTAGGTTTAGGTTTACAGTTAGGTTTAGTGTAATGGTTAGAGTTAGGGTTAGGGATAGGGTTAGGGTTAGGTTTAGGGTAAGGGTTAGGGTTAGGGTTAGTGTAAGGGTTACATTTAGGGTTAGGGTAAGGGTAAGGGCAAGGGTGTTAGGATTAGGGTTAGGGTTACGGTTAAGGTTACGGTTGGGGTTAGGATTAGGGTTAGGTTTAAGTGTAGGGTTAGGTTTAAGGTAAGTGTAAGGGTTAGGGTTAGGATTATGTTTAAGGTTAGGGTTGGGGTTAGGGAAACCATAAGGGTTAGGGTTAGGGTTAGGTTAAGGACTAGGCTTAGGGTAAGGGTTTGGCTTAGGTTTAGGGTTAGGTTTTGCATTTAGGTTAGGGTTAGGGTTACGGTAAAGGTAAGGGTTATGGTTAGGGTTAGTGTTAGGTTTAGGGTTAGGGCAAGGGTAAGGGTTATGGTTAGGGTTAGGGTTAGAGTTAGGTTTAGGGTTAGGATTAGGCTTAGGGTTAGGGTGAGGTTTAGGGTTAGGGTTAGGGTTATGGTAAGGGTTAGGGTTAGGGGTTACGTTTAGGGTTAGTGTTATTGTGAGGGTAAGGGTTAAGGTTAGGGGTAGGGTTAGGGTTAGGGTTAGATTTAGTGTTAGGGTTAGGGTAAGGGTAAAGGTTAGGCTTAGGTTTAGGGTTAGGATTAGCGGTTAGGGGTAGGATTAGGCTTAAGCTTAAGGGTAAGTGTTAGGGTTAGGGTTAGGATTAGGGTTAGGGTTAGGGTTAGGGTAAGTGTTAGGGTTAGGTTTAGGGTAAGTCTAAGTGTTAGGGTTAGGGTTAGGATTAGTGTAAGGGTTAGGGTTAGGGTTAGATCTAGGTTAGGTTTAGGTTTAGGTTTAGGGTTAGGGTAAATGTTAGGGTTAGGGTTAGGGATAGGGAGAGGGTTAAGGTTAAGTTTAGGGTTAGGGTTAGGTGTAGGCTAAGGGTTAGGGTTAGGGTAAGGGTTAGGGGTAGGGGTAGGGTTAGGTTTATGGTTAGATTTAGGGTTAGGGTTATGTTAAGGGTAAGGGTTAGGCTTAGGGTTAGGTTTAGGGTAAGGTTTAGGGTTAGAGGTTAGGGTTAGGTTTAGGGTAAGGGTTAAGGTTAGGGGTTAGGGTTAAGTTTAGTGTTAGGGTTAGTGTAAGCGTTAGGGTTAGGTTTTGGGTTAGGGTTAGGGGTAGGGTAAGTGTTAGAATTAGGGTTAGGTTTAGGGATTAGGGTTAGGTTTATTTTAAGGGTTAGTGTTAGGGTTAGGTTTAGGTTTAGGTTTAGGGTTAAGGTTAGTGTAAGGGTTAGAGTTAGGGTTAGGGTTAGTGTTAGGGTAAGGGTTAGGGTTAGGGTTAGGGTTAGGTTAGGTTTAGGGTTAGGTTTAGGATTAGGGTAAATGTTAGGGTTAGGGTTAGTGTTAGGGATAGGGTTAGGGTAAGGGTTAGGGTTAGGGGTTAGGGGTAGGGTTAGGTTTAGGGTTAGGGTTAGGGTTAGGGTAAGGGTTAGGGTAAGTGTTAGGGTTAGCGTTAGGGTTAGGGTAAGGGTAAGGGTGAGGGCTAGGGTTGTGGTTAGGGTTAGGGTTAGGTTTAGGGTTAAGATTAGGGTTAGGGAAAGGGTTAGGGTTAGTGTAAGGATTAGGGTTAGGGTTAGGGTAAGGATTAGGGTTAGGGTTAGGGTTAGCATTAAGTTTAGGTTTAGGGTTAGGATAAGAGGAAGGGTTAGGTTTAGGGTTAGGTTTGGGTTTAGGGTTGGGGTTAAGGTTAGGGTTAGGGTTAGGGTTAGGGTAAGGGTAAGTGTTAGATTTAGGGTTAGGGTTTAGGTTAGGTTTAGGGTTAGGGTAAGGATTATGGTTAGGGTTAAGGTTAGGGTTGGCATTAAGGTTAGGGTTAGTGGTAGGGTAATGGTAAGGGTTAGGTATAGGGTTACGGTTAGGGTTAGGTGTTAGGGTTAGTGTTATGCTTAGGTTTAGGTTTAGGGCTAGGGTTACGGTAAGGGTAAGAGATAGGGTTAGGGTTAGGGTTAGGTTTATGGTAAGGGTTAGGGTTGGGGGTTAGGTTTAGGTTTAGGGCTAGGGTTAGGGTAAAGTTTAGGGTTAGGGTTAGGTTTAGGGTTAGAGTTAGGGTAAGGGTGAGGGTTAGGGTTAGGGTTAGTGTTAGATTTAGGGTAAGGGTTAGGGTAAGGGTAAGGGTAAGGGTTAGGGTTAGGGTTAGGGTTAGAGTTTAGGTTAGGGTTAGGGTAAGGGTAAGGGTTAGGGTTAGGGTTTAGGTTCGGGTTAGGGCTAGGGTTAGGGTTAGGATTAGGGTTAGGTTTAGGTTAAGGGTTAGGGTTAAGGTAAGTGTAAGGGTTAGGGTTAGGATTAGGGTTAGAGTTAAGGATAGGGTTAGGTTAGGGTTAGGGAAAGGGTAAGGTTTAATGTTAAGTTTAGCGTTAGGGTTAGGGTAAGGGTAAGGGTTAGGTTTAGGGTTAGTGTTATGGTTAGGTTTGATGTTAGGTTTGGGGTAAGAGTAAGGGTTAGGGTTAGGGTTAGGGTGAGGGTAAGAGTTCGTGTTATTGTTAGGGTAACAGTTAGGTTTAGGGTTAGGGTTAGGGTTAGGGTTAGGTTTAGGGTTAGGTTTAAGTTTAGGGTTAGGGTTAGGGTAAGTGTAAGGTTTAGGGTTAGGGTTAGGGTTAGGGTAAAGTTTAGGGTTAGGGTTAGGGTTAGCGTTAGGGTAAGGGTAAGGATTAGGGTTAGGGTTAGGGTTAGGGTTATGCAAAGGGTAAGGGTTAGGGTTAGGGTTAGGGTTAGACTTAGGGTAAGGATTAGGGTTAGGGTTATGCTAAGGGTAAGGGTAAGGGTTAGGGTTAGGGTTAGTGTTAGGGTTAGGGTTAAGGTTAGGGTTAGGGTTATTGTAAGGGTAAGGGTTAGGTTTAGGGTTAGGGTTAAGTTTAGGGTTAGGGTTATGGTTAGGCTAAGTTTTAGGTTTGGATTAGGGTAAGCGTTAGGGTTAGAGGTAGGGTTATGTTTAGGGTTAGAGTTAGGGTTAAGGTTAGGGTAAGGGTAAGGGTTAGGTTTAGAGTTAGGGTTAGGGTTAGGGTAAGGTTTAGGGTTAGGGGTTAGGGTTAGGTTTAGAGTAAGGGTTAGGGTTAGGGGTTAGGGTTAGGGTTAGGATTAGTGTAAATGTCAGAGTTAGGGTTAGGGTTAAGGTAAGGGTAAGTGTTAGGTTTAGGGTTAGGGTTAAGCTTAGGGTTATGGTTCAGATTAGGGTTAGGTTTAGGTGTAGGGTTAGGTTTAAGTTAAGTGTAAGGGTTACGGTTAGGGTTAGGGTTAAGGTTAGGGTTAGGGTTAGGATGAGGGTAAGGGTTAGGGTTAGGGATAGGTTTAGGGTAAGGATTAGGGTTAGGGTTAGGGTTAGGGTAAGGGTTAGGCTTAGGGTTAGGGTTAGGGTTAGCATTAAGTTTAGGGTTAGGGTTAGGTAAGGGTAAGGGTTAGGTTTAGGGTTAGGTTTTGGGTTAGGGCAAGGGTAAGGGTTACGGTTAGGGTTAGGGTTAAGTTTAGGTTTAGGGTTAGAGTTAGGTTTAGGGTTAGGATTATGCGTAGGGTTAGGGTTAGGGTAAGGATTAGGGTTAGGGTTAGGGTTAGGGTAAGGTTTAGGGTTAGAGTTAGCGTGAGGTAAGTGTTAAGGTTAGGGTTAGGGTTAGGGTTAAGGTTAGGATAAGTGTAAGTGTTAGGGTTAGGGTTAGGGTTAGGATTAACAGTTAGCGGTAGGCTTAGAGTTAGGGTTAGGTGAAGGCTTAGGGTTAGGGTTAGGGTTAGGGCTAGTGTTAGGGTTAGGTTTAGGGTTAGGGTTAGAGTAAGGGTAATGGTTAGCGTTAGGGTTAGGGTTAGGGATAAGGTTAGGGTTAGGGTTAGGTTTAGGCTAAGGGTAAGGGTTAGGGTTAGGGTAAGAGTTAGGGTTTGGGTTAGTTTTAGGGTTAGAGTTAGGGTTAGGGTTAGGGTACGGGTAAGGGTTAGGGTAAGGGTAAGGGTTAGGGTTAGGGTTGGGGTGAAGGTTAGGGTTAGGGTTAGGGTTAGGCTAAGGGTTAATTTTAGGGTATGGGTAAGGGATAGGGTTAGTGTTAGGGTAATGGTTAGGATTAGGGGTTAGGTTTTGGTTTAGGATAAGGTTTAGGGTAGGGGTTACGGTTAGGGTAAGGGTTAGGGTTAGGGTTAGGATTAGGGTAAGGGTTAGGGATAGGGTTAGGGTTAGTGTTAGGGTTAAGGTTAGGGTTAGTGTTAGGGTTACAGTTAGGGTTAGGGTAAGGATAAGGGTTAGGGCTAGGGATAGGGTTAGGGTTAAGTTAGGGTTAGGGTTAGAGTTAGGCTAAGGGTTAGGGTTAGGTTTAGCTTAAGAGTTAGAGTTAGGGTTAGGATTAGAGTAAGGGTTAGGGTTAGGGGTTAGGGTTAGCTTTGGGTTATGTTTAGGATAGGGTTAGGATTAGGCTTAGGGTTAGTTTTAGGTTTAGGTTAAGTTAAGGGTAAGTGTTAGGGTGAGGTTTAGGGTTGGGTTTAGGGTTGGGGTTAAGTTTACGGATAGGGTTAGTGTAAGGATAAGGGTTAGGGTTAGGGTAAGGGTTAGGGTAAGTGTAAGGGTTAGGTTTAGGGTTAAGGTAGGGTAAAGGTAAGGGTTAGGTTTAGGGTTACATTTAGGGTAAGGGTAAGGGTTAGGGGTAGGGGTAGGGTTAATGTTAGGGTTAGTGTTAGGGTTACGGTTAGGGTTAGGGTAAGGGTAAGGTTTAGGGATAGAGTTAGTGTTAAGGTTAGGATTATTTTTAGAGTTAGGCTAAGGGTTAGGGTTAGGGTTAGGTTAAGGTTTAGGGTTAGCGTTAGAGATACAGTTAGGGTCAGGGTAAGGGTTAGAGTTAGGGTTAGAGTTAGGGTAAGGGTTAGGGTTAGGGGTTAGGGTTAGGGTTAGGGTTAGGTTTAGGGTAGGGTTAGGATTAGGGTTAGGGTTAGGTTTAGGGTTAGGGTTAGGTTAAGGATAAGTGTTAGGGTTAGGGTTAGGCTTGGGTTTAGGGTTGGGGTTATTTACGGATAGGGTTAGGGTAAGGTAAGGGTTAGGGTTAGGGTTAAGGTTAGGTATAAGGTTAGAGTTAGGGTAAGGGTAAGGGTTAGGGATAAGGTTAGGGTTAGCGCAAAAGGTTTGGGTTAGGGTTAGGGTTAGGGTTAGGGTAAGGGTAAGGGTTAGGTTTAGGGTTAGGGTTAGGTTTGTGGTTACGGTTAGGGTTAGTGTTAAGGTTAGGGTTAGGGTAAGGGTTAGGATTATGGTTAGGGTTAGGGTTAGGGTTAGGGTTAGGTTTAGCCTTAGTGTAAGGGTAATGGTTAGGGTTAGGGTTAGGTTCAGGGTTAGGGTTAGGGTAAGGGATAGGGTTATGTTTAGTGTTAGGTATAGGGTTAAGTTTAGGGTTAGGGTTAGGGTAAGAGTAAGGGTTAGGGTTAGGGGTTAGGGTTACGGTTAAGTTTAGGTTTAGGGTAAGGGTAAGGGTAAGGTTTAGGGTTAGGTTTAGGGTTAGGAGTTAGGGTTAGGGTTAGGGTTAGGGTTAGGGTAAGGGTTAGGGTTAGGTTTAGAGTAAGGGTAAGGTTTCGGGTTAGGGTTAGGTTTAGTTTTGGGGTTAGGGTTGGGGTAAGAGTAAGGGTTAGGGTTAGGGTTAGGGTGAGGGTAAGGGTTCGGGTTAGGGTTAGGGTTACAGTTAGGTTTAGGGTTAGGGTTAGGGTTAGGTTTAGGGTTAGTGTTAAGTTTAGGGTGAGGGTTATGGTAAGGGTAAGGTTAGGGTTAGGGTTATCATTAGGTTTAAGGTTAGGGTTAGGGTAAGGGTAAGGGTTAGGGTTAGGTTTAGAGTAAGGGTTTGGTTAGGGGTTAGGGTTAGGGTTAGTGTTAGTGTAAATGTTAGAGTTAGGGTTAGGGTTAAGGTAATGGTAAGGGTTAGGTTTAGGGTTAGGGTTAAGCTTCGGATTATGGTTAGGATTAGGGTTAGGTTTAGGTGTAGGGTTAGGTTTAAGGTAAGTGTAAGCGTTAGGGTTAAGGTTAGAGTTAGGTTAGGGTTAGGGTTAGGAAGAGGGTAAGGGTTAGGGTTAGGGTTAGGGTTAGGGTAAGGACTAGGGTTAGGGTTAGGGTTAGGGTAAGGGTTAGGCTTAGGGTTAGGGTTAGGGTTAGCATTAAGTTTAGGGTTAGGGTTAGGTAAGGGTAAGTTTTAGGTTTAGGGTTAGGTTTAGGGTTAGGGCAAGAGTAAGGGTTATGGTTAGGGTTAGGGTTAAGTTAAGGGTTAGGGTTAGAGTTCGGTTTAGGGTTAGGATTATGCTTAGTGTTAGGGTTAGGGTAAGGGTTAGGGGTAGGGTTAGGGTTAGGGTAAGGGTTAGGGTTAGGGGTTACTGTTAGGGTTAGAGTTAGGGTGAGGTAAGGGTTAGGGTTAGGGTTGGGTTTAGGATAAGTGTAAGGGTTAGGGTTACGGTTAGGGTTAGGATTAGCAGTTAGGTGTAGGCTTTGGGTTAGGGTTAGGTGAAGGGTTAGGGTTAGGGTTAGGGTTAGGGTTAGTGTTAGGGTTAGGTTTAGGGATAGGGTTAGAGTAAGGGTACTGGTTAGCGTTAGGGTTAGGGTTAGGGTTAGGATTAAGGTTTTGGTTATGGTTAGGGTTAGGCTAAGGGTTATGGTTAGGGTTAGGGTAAGGGTTAGGGTTTGGGTTAGGGTAAGGGTCAGGGTTAGGGTGAGGGTTTGGGTTTGGGTTAGTTTTAGGGTTAAAGTTAGGGTTATGGTTAGGGTACGGGTAAGGGTTAGGGTTAGGGTTACGGTACGGGTAAGGGTTAGGGTTAGGGTTATGGTAAGGGTTAGGATTAGGGGTTAGGTTTAGGTTTAGGATAAGGTTTATTGTAGGGGTTAGGGTTAGGGTAAGGGTTAGGGTAAGGGTTAGGGTTTGGGTTAGTTTTAGGGTTAAAGTTAGGGTTAGGGTTAGGGTACGGGTAAGGGTTAGGGTTAGGGTTAGGGTTAGGGTAAGAGTTAGGATTAGGGGTTAGGTTTTGGTTTAGGATAAGGTTTAGGGTAGGGGTTAGGGTTAGGGTAAGGGTTAGTGTTAGGGTTAGGATTAGGGTAAGGGTTAGGGTTAGGGTTAGGGTGAGCTTTAGGGTATGGGTTAGGGTTAGGGTTTAGGGTTAGGGTTAGGGTTAGGGTAAGGGTTAGGGTTATGGTTAGGGTTCAGGGTTAGTGTTAGGGTTAGGGTAAGGGTTATGGTTAGGTTTAGGGTTAGGGTAAGGCTAAGGGTTAGAGTTAGGGTAATGGTTAGCGTAAGGGTTAGGGTTAGGGTGAGCGTTTGGGTTAGGGTTAGGGTTAGGGGTTAGTGTTAGTGTTAGGGTTAAGGTAAGGGTTAGGGTTAGGGTTAGGATAAGGGTAACGGTTAGGTTTAGGGTTAAGGTAGGGTAAAGGTATAGTTAGGTTTAGGGTTACGTTTAGGGTAAGGGTAAGGGTTAGGGTTAGGATTAGGGTTAGGGTTACGGTTAGGGTTAGGGTAAGGTTAAGGGTTAGGGCTAGGTATAGTGTTAGGGTTAAGGTTAGGGTTAGTGTTAGAGTTAGGCTAAGGGTTAGGGTTAAGGTTAGGTTAAGTGTTAGGGTTAGGGTTAGGGTTAGAGATAGGGTTAGGGTCAGGGTAAGGGTAAGGGTTAGAGTTAGGGTGAGGGTTAGGGTAAGGGTAGGGTTAGGGGTTAGGGTTAGGGTTAGGGTTAGGTTTAGAGTAGGGTTAGGATTAGGGTTAGGGTTAGGTTTAGGGTCAGGGTTAGGTTAAGGGTAAGTGTTAGGGTTACGGTTAGGGTTGGGTTTAGGGCTGGGGTTAACTTTACGGATAGTCTTAGGGTAAGGGTAAGGGTTAGGGTTAGGGTTAGGGTAAGGGTAAGGGTTATGTTTAGGGTTAGGGTAGGGTAAAGGTATGGTTAGGTTTAGGGTTACGTTTAGGGTAAGGTTAAGGGTTATAGTTAGGGTTAGTGTTAAGTTTAGGGTTAGTGTTAGGGTTAGGGTTAGGGTAAGAGTAAGGGTTAGGGCTACTGATAGGGTTAGGGTTAAGGTTAGGGTTAGGGTTAGAGTTAGGCTAAGGGTTAGGGTTAGGATTACTTTAAGGGTTAGGGTTAGGGTTAGAGATAAGGTTAGGGTCAGGGTAAGGGTAAGAGTTAGAGTTAGGGTTAGGGTTAGGGTAAGGGTTAGGGTTAGGGGTTAGTGTTAGAGTTAGGGTTAGGTTTAGGGTAGGGTTAGGATTTGGGTTAGGGTTAGGTTTAGTGTTAGGGTTAGGTTAAGTGTAAGTGTTAGGGTTAGGGTTAGGGTTGGGTTTAGGGTTGGGGTTAAGTTTACGGATAGGGTTAGGGTAAGGGTAATGGTTAGGGATAGGGTTAGGGTTAGGGTTAGGTTTAAGGTTAGAGTTAGGTTAAGGGTAAGGGTTAGGGATAAGTTTAGGGTTAGCGCAAAAGGTTTGGGATAGGGTTAGGGTTAGGGTTAGGGTAAGGGTAAGTGTTAGGTTAGGGTTAGGTTTGGGGTTACGGTTAGGGTTAGTGTTAGGGTTAGGGTTACGGTAAGGGTTAGGATTAATGTTAGGTTAGGGTTAGGTTTAGGTTTAGCCTTAGTGTAAGGGTAAGGGTTAGGGTTAGGGTTAGGATTAGGGATAGGGTTAGGGTAAGGAATAGGGTTATGTTTAGTGTTAGGTTTAGGGTTAAGTTTAGGGTTAGGGTTAGGGTTAGGGGTTAGGGTTAGGGTTAAGGTTAGGTTGAGGGTAAGGGTAAGGGTAAGGTTTACGGTTAGGTTTAGGTTTAGGAGTTAGGGTTAGGGTTAGGGTTAAGGTTAGGGTAAGGGTTAGGGTTAGGTTTAGGGTAAGGGTAAGGTTTAGGGTTAGGGTTAGGGTTAGGTTTGGTTTGAGGGTTGGGGTAAGAGTAAGGGTTAGGGTTAGGGTGAGGGTAAGGGTTCGGGTTACGGTTAGGGTTACAGTTAGGTTTAGGGTTAGGGTTAGGGTTAGGTTTAGGTTTAGGGCTAAGTTTAGGGTGAGGGTTACGGTAAGGATAAGGGTTAGGGTTAGGTTTAAGGTTAGGGTTAGGGTAAGTGTAAGGGTTAGGGTTATGGTTTAAGGTTAGGGTTAGGGTTAAGTTTAGGGTTAGGTAAGGGTAATGGTTAGGGTTTGGGTTACGGTAAGGTTTAAGTTTAGGGTTAGGGTAAGGGTAAGGGTTAGCGTTTGATTTAGGGTTAGGTAACGGTTAGGGTTACGATTAGGGTTAGGGTAAGGGTAAGGGTTAGAGTTAGGTTTAGGGTTAGGTTTAGGGTTAGGGTTTGGGTCTGGATAAGGGTTATGGTTATGGTTAGGGTTAGGGTTAAAATTAGGGTTAGGGTTTGGGTTAGGTTTAGGTTTAGGGTTAGGGTAAGGGTAAGGGTTAGGGTTAGGGTTAGGGTTATGCAAAGCGTAAGGGTTAGGGTTAGGATTAGGGTTAGGGATAGGGTTATGGTAATGGTTAGGGTTAGGGTTAGGTTTAGGGTTAGGTTAGTTTTAGGGTTAGGGTTAGTGTTAGGGTTAGGCTAAGGGTAAGAGTTAGGGTTAGGTTTAGGTTTAGGGTTAAGGTTAGGGTTAGTGTTAGGGTTAGGGTTAGGGTTATTGTAAGGGTAAGGGTTAGGGTTAGGGTTAAGGTTAAGTTTAGGGTTAGGGTTAGGGTTAGGCTAAGTTTTAGGTTTCGGTTAGGGTAAGAGTTAGAGTTAGGGGTAGGGTTAGGTTTAGGGTTAGAGTTAGGGTTAAGGTTGGGGTAAGGGTAAGGGTTAGGTTTAGGGTTAGTGTTAGGGTTAGGGTAAGGTTTAGGGTTAGGGGTTAGGGTCAGGTTTAGAGTGAGGGTTAGGGTTAGGGGTTAGGGTTAGGTTAGGGTTAGTGTAAATGTTAGAGTTAGGGTTAGGTTTAATGTAAGTGTAAGGGTTAGGGTTTGGGTTATGGTTAAGGTTAGGGTTAGGGTTAGGAAGAGGGTAAGGGTTAGGGTTAGGGTTAGGGTTAGCATTAAGTTTAGGGTTAGGGTTAGGTAAGGGTAAGGGTTAGGTTTAGGGTTAGGTTTAGGGTTAGGGCAAGGGTAAGGGTTACGGTTAGGGTTAGTTTTAAGTTTAGGGTTAGGGTTAGAGTTAGGTTTAGGGTTAGGATTATGCTTAGGGTTAGGGTTAGGTTAAGGGTTAGGGTTAGGGTTAGGGTAAGGGTTAGGGTTAGCGGTTACCGTTAGTGTTAGAGTTAGGGTGAGGTAAGGGTTAAGGTTAGGGTTAGGGTTAGGGTTAGGGTTAGGGTTAGGATAAGTGTAAGGGTTAGGGTTAGGGTTAGGGTTAGGATTAGCAGTTAGGGGTAGGCTTAGGGTTAGGGTTAGGTTAAGGGTTAGGGTTAGGTTTAGGGTTATGGTTAGTGTTAATGTTAGGTTTAGGGTTAGGTTTAGAGTAAGGGTAAGGGTTAGCGTTAGGGTTAGGGTTAGGGTTAAGGTTAGGGTTAGGGTTAGAGTTAGGCTAAGGGTTAGGTTTAGGGTTAGGGTAAGGGTTAGGGTTTGGGTCAGTTTTAGGGTTAGAGTTAGGGTTAGGGTACGGGTAAGGGTTAGGGTAAGCGTAAGGTTTAGCGTTAGGG
>JANJXV010000049.1:4365000-4392500 GCA_024803745.1 Megascapheus bottae
GGTTAGGGTTAGCGTTAGGTTTAGGGTTAGGGTTATGGTTAGGGTTAGGGTTAGGGTTAGGCTAAGGGTTGTGGTTATGGTTAGGGTAAGGGATAAGGTTAGGTTTGGGGTTAGGGTTAGAGGAAGGGTTAGGGTTAGGGTAAGGGTAAGGGTTAGGTTTAGGGATAGGGTTAGGGTAAGGATTAGGGTTAGGGTTAGGGTTAGGGTTAGCATTAAGGCTAGGGTTAGGGTTAGGGAAAGGTTAAGGGTTAGGGTTAGGGTTAGGATAAGGATAAGGGTTAGGTTTAGGTTTAGGTTAAGGGTTGGGGTTAGCGTTAGGTTTAGGGTCAGCATTAAGGTTAGGGTTAGGGTTATGGTTAGCGTAAGGGTTAGGCTTAGGGTTAGGGTAAGGGTAAGGGTTAGGGTTAGGGTTAGGGTTAGTGTAAGGATTAGTTTTAGGGTTAGGGTTAGGGTTAGTTTTAGGGTTAGGGTAAGTGTAAGGGTTAGGGTTAGGGTTAGGTTTAGGGTTAGCCTTAGGGTTAGGGTTAGGGTTAGTTTTAGGGATAGGGTAAGTGTAAGGATTAGGGTTAGGGTAAGGGTTAGGGTAAGGTTTATTGTTAGGGTTAGGGTGAGGTTTAGGGTTAGGCGTT
This sequence comes from Megascapheus bottae, assembly GCA_024803745.1. Classification (NCBI taxonomy): domain Eukaryota; kingdom Metazoa; phylum Chordata; class Mammalia; order Rodentia; family Geomyidae; genus Megascapheus; species Megascapheus bottae. The sequence goes on from JANJXV010000049.1 coordinate 4,365,630, forward strand.
AGGGTTAGGGTCAGGTTTAGGGTTGGGGTAAGTGTTAGGGTTAGGTGTTAGGGTTAGGGTTAGGGTTAGGGTGAGGGTAAGGGTTAGGGTTAGGGTTAGGGTTAGGGTTAGAGTTAGGGTTAGCGTTAGGGTAAGGGTAAGTTTTAGGGTTAAGTTTATGGTTAGGATTAGCGGTTAAGGTTAGGCTTAGGCTTAGAATTAGTGTATGGGTTAGGGTTAGGGTTAGTGTAAGGGTAAGTGTTAGGGTTATGGTTAGGGTTAGCGTTAGGGTTAGGGCAAGGGTTAGGGTTAGGGTTAGTTTTATGGTGAGGGATACGGCTAGGGTTAGGGTAAGGGTTAGGGTTAGGTTTAGGCTAAGGGTTAGGTTTGGGTTTAGGATTAGGGTAAGGGTTAGGGTTAGTGTAAAGGTTAGGGTTAGGGTTACTGTTAGGGTAAGGGTAAGGGTTAGTGTTAGGGTTAGGGTTAGTGTTAGGTTTATTGTTAGGGTTAGGGTTAGTGTTAGGTTTAGAGTTAGGGTTAGGGTAAGGGTAAGGGTGAGGGTTAGGGTTAGGGTTAGGGTAAGGGTAAGGGTTAGTATTAATGTTAGGGTTAGGGTTAGGGTTAGGATTAGGATAAGATAAGGGTTAGGGTTAGGGTTAGGGTTAGTGTAAGGGTTAGGGTTAGGGTTAGGATTAAGGTTAGGTGTAGTGTTAGGGTTAAGGTTAGGGTAAGGGTAAGGGTTAGGGTTAGGGTTAAGGTTAGGGTTAAGGTTAGGTTTAGGGTTAGGTTTAGGCTAAGGGTTAGGGTTAGGGTTAGGGTAAGGGTTAGGGTTTGGGTTAGGGTTAGGTTTAGAGTTCGGGTTAGGGTTAGGGTAAGGGTAACGGTAAAGGTTAGGGTTAGAGTTAGGGTTAGGGTAAAGGTTAGGGTTTCCGTTAGGGTTAGAGTTATGGTAAGGCTCAGGGTTAGAGTTAGGGTTAGGGTTAGGTTAGGTTGAGGGTTAGTGTTAGTGTAAGGGTAAGGGTTATGGTTAGGGTTAGGATTAGGGTTAAAGTTAGGGTAAGGGTTAAGGTTAGGTTTAGGGTAAGTTTAATGCTTAGGGTTATGGTTAGTATTAGGTTTAGGGTACGGGTAAGGTTTGGGGGTAGGTTTAGGGTTAGGTTTACGGTTAGGGTTAGGGTAAGGGTAAGGTTGAGAGTTAGTGTTAGTGTAAGGGTTAGGGTAAGGGTAAGCATAAGGTTTAGGGTATGTGTATTGTTAGGATTAGGGTTAGGGAAAGGGTAAGGGTTAGGGTTAGGGTTAGGGTTGGGGTTAGTGTAAGGATTAGGGTAAGGGTTAGGGTTAGGGTAAGGGTTAGGGTTAGGGTTAGGATTAGGGTTAGGGTTAGGGTAAGGGAAAGGGTTAGGGTTAGCTTTAGGTCTAGGGTTAGGGTTAGGGTAAGGGATAGGGTTAGGGTTAGTGTTTGGTTTACGGTTAAGGTTAGGGTTAGGGTAAAGGTAAGGGTTAGTGTTGGGTTGAGGTTTAGGGGTTAGTGTTAGGGTTTGGGTTAGGTTTTAGTGTTAGGGGTAGCGTTAGGGTTAGGGTAAGGGTTAGGGTTAGGTTTAGGGTAAGAGTAAGGTTTAGGGTTAGGGTTAGGGTAAGAGTAAGGGTTAGGTTTAGGGTTAGGGTATGGTAAGGGTAAGGATTAGGGTTAGGGTTAGGGTTAAGGTTATGTTTAGGGTTAGGTTTAGGCTAAGGGTTAGGGTTACGGTTAGGGTAAGTGTTACGGGTAGGGTTGGGGTTAGGGTTAGAGGTAGGGTTAGGGTTAGGGTAAGGGTAAGGGTAAGTGTTAGGGTTAGGGTTAGGGTAAGGGTAAGGGTTAGGATTAGGTTTAGGGTTACGGTTAGGGTAAGGGTTAGGGGTAGGGTTGGGGTTAGGGTTAGAGGTAGGGTTAGGGTTAGGGTAAGGATAAGGGTTAGGGTTAGGGTTTGGGTTAGGGTAAGGGTTAGGGTTAGGGTTAGGGTAAGGATTAAGTTTAGGGTTGGGGTTAGGTTTAGGTTTAGCATTAAGGTTAGGGTTAGGTTTAGGGTTAAGGTTAGGGAAAGGGTAAGGGTTAGCGTTAGGGTTAGGGTTAGGGTTAGGGTTAGGGCAAGTGTAAGGGTTAGGTTTAGGGTTAAGGTTAGGCTTAAGTTTATGGTTAGGGTTAGGGTTAGGCAAAGGGTTAGGGTTAGGGTGAGGGTAAGGGTTAGGGTTAGGGTTAGGTTTAGGGTACGGGTAAGGTTTAGGGTTAGGGTTAGGGTTAGGGTTAGGGTAAGGGTAAGGTTTAGGGTTAGGGTTAGGGTTAGGGTTAAGCTTAGGGTTAGGGTTAGGTTTGGGGTTAGGGTTAGGGTAAGAGTAAGGGTTAGAGTTAGGGTTAGGGTTAGGGTAAGGGTAAGGGTTAGGGTTAGGGTTAGGGTTAAGGTTATGGTTAGGGTTAGGGTTAGGCTAAGTGTTAGGGTTAGGGTTATGGTAAGGGTTAGAGTTAGGGTTAGGGTAAGGATTAGGGTTAGGTTTAGGGTTAGGCTTACGGTTACCATTAATATTAGGGTTAGGGTTAGGGTAAGGGAAAGGGTAAGGTTTAGGTTTAGGGTTAGGGTTAGGGTAAGGATAAGGGTTAGGTTTAGGGTTAGGGTAAGGTTTAGGGCTACAGTTATGGTTAGCCTTAGCATTAAGGATAGGGTTAGGGTTAGGTTATGGGTAAGGGTTAGGTTTAGGGTTAGGGTAAGGGTAAGGTTTAGGGTTAGGATTAGGGTTAGGGTAAGGATTAGTCTTAGGGTTTGTGTTAGGGTTAGGTTTAGGTTTAGGGTAAGGGTAAGGGTTAGGGTTGGGGTTAGGTTTAGGGTTAGGCTTAGGGTAAGGTTTAGGGTTAGGATTACTGTTAGGCTTAGGGTTAGGGTTACGGTTAGGTTTAGGGTAAGTGTTAGGGTTATGGTTAGGGTTAGGTTTGTGGTTAGGTTTAGGGTAAGGGTAAGTGTTAGGGTTAGGATTAGGGTTAGGGTTAGGTTTAGTGTTAGGGTTAGGGTTAGGGTTAGTGTTAGTGTTAGGTTTAGGGTTAGGGTTAGGGTTAGGGTAAGGGTAAGGGTTAGGGTTAGGGTAAGGGTACGGGTTACGATTAATGTTAGGGTTAGGTTAGGGTTAGGTTTAGGGTTAGGGTTAGGGTTAGGGTAAGGGTAAGGGTTAGTGTTAGGGTTAGGGTATGGGTACAGGTTAGGATTAATGTTAGGGTTGGGTTAGGGTTAGGTTTAGGGTTAGGGTTAGGGTAAGGGTAAGGGTTAGGTTTATGGCTAGTGTTAGGTTTAGGGTTAAGTTTACGGTTAGGGTTAGGGTAAGGGTAAGGGTTAGGGTTAGGGTTAGGGTTAGGTTCAGGGTTAGGGTTAGGGTAAGGGTTAGGGTTATGGTTAGTGTTAGGTTTAGGGTTAAGTTTAGGGTTAAGGTTAGGGTAAGGGTAAGGGTTAGTGTTAGGGTTAGGGGTTAGGTTAGGGTTAAGGTTAGGTTTAGGGTTAGGGTATAGGTAAGGTTTAGGGTTAGGGTTAGGGGTTAGATTTGGGTTAGGTTTAGGGTAAGGTTTAGGGTTAGGTTTAGGGTAAGGTTAAGGTTCAGGGTTAGGGTTAGGGTTAGGGGTTAGATTTGGGTTAGGTTTAGGGTAAGGGTTAGGGTTAGGTTTAGGGTAAGGTTAAGGTTTAGGGTTAGGGTTAGGGTTAGGGGTTAGATTTGGGTTAGGTTTAGGGTAAGGGTTAGGGTTAGGTTTAGGGTAAGGGTAAGGGTTATGGTTATGGTTAGTGTTAGGGTTAAAGTTAGAGTAAGGGTTATGGTCAGTGTTAGGGTAAGTTTAAGTCTTAGGTTTAGGGTTAGGGTTAGGGTTAGGTTTGGGATTAGGGTTAGGATAAGAGTAAGAGTAAGGGTTAGGGTTAGGGTTAATTTTACACATAGTTTTAGGGTTAGGGTTGGGGCTAGAGTTTGGTTTATGGTTAGGGTTAAGGTTGGGGTGAGGTTTACGTTAAGTTAAGGGTTAGAGTTAGGGTTAGAGTTAGGATTAGGTTTAAGGTTAGGGTTAGGGTAAGGGTAAGGGTTAGGGTTAGGTTTAATGTGAGGGTTAGGGTTATGGTTAGGGTTAGGGTAAGGGTAATGATTAGGGTTTGGGTTAGGGTTAGGTTAAAGGTTAGCGTTAGGTTTAGGGTTAGGGCTAGGGTTAGGGTAAGTTTAAGTCTTAGGGTTAGGGTTTGGGTTAGGGTTAGGTTTAGGGTAAGGGTACGGGTTATGGTTAGGGTTAGGGTGAAAGTTAGGGTTAGTGTTAGGGTTAGTGTTAGGGTAAGTTTAAGTCTTAGGTTTAGGGTTAGGTTTATGGTAAGGTTTAGGGTATGGGTAAGGTTTAGGGTTAGGATTAGGGTTAGGGTTAGGTTTAGAGTTAGGGTTAGGGTAAGGATAAGGGTTAGGGTTAGGGTAAGGGTTAGGGTAAGTGTAAGGGTTAGGTTTAGGGTTAAGGAAGGGTAAAGGTAAGGGTTAGGTTTAGGGTTACGTTTAGGGTAAGGGTAAGGGTTAGGGTTAGGGTTAGGGTTAATGTTAAGGTTAGTGTTAGGGTTACGGTTAGGGTTAGGGTAAGGGTAAGGGTTAGGGATAGAGTTAGTGTTAAGGTTAGGATTATTTTTAGAGTTAGGCTAAGGGTTAGGGTTAGGGTTAGGTTAAGGGTTAGGGTTAGGGTTAGAGATACAGTTAGGGTCAGGGTAAGGGTAAGGGGTAGAGTTAGGGTTAGAGTTAGGGTAAGGGTTAGGGTTAGGGGTTAGGGTTAGGGTTAGGGTTAGATTTAGGGTAGGGTTAGGATTAGGGTTAGGGTTAGGTTTAGGGTTAGGGTTAGGTTAAGTATAAGTGTTAGGGTTAGGGTTAGGCTTGGGTTTAGGGTTGGGGTTGTTTACGGATATTGTTAGGGTAAGGGTAAGGGTTAGGGTTAGGGTTAGGGTTAGGTTTAAGGTTAGAGTTAGGGTAAGGGTAAGGGTTAGGGATAAGGTTAGGGTTAGCGCAAAAGGTTTGGGTTAGGGTTAGGGTTAGGGTTAGGGTAAGGGTAAGGGTTAGGTTTAGGGTTAGGATTAGGTTTGTGGTTACGGTTAGGGTTAGTGTTAAGGTTAGGGTTAGGGTAAGGGTTAGGATTATGGTTAAGGTTAGGATTAGGGTTAGGTTTATTTTTAGGGCAAGAGAAAGGGTTATGGTTAGGGTTAGGGTTAAGTTTAGGGTTAGGGTTAGAGTTAGGTTTAGGGTTAGGATTATGCTTAGGGTTAGGGTTAGGTTAAGGGTTAGGGTTAGGGTTAGGGTTAGGGTAAGGGTTAGGGTTAGGGGTTACCGTTAGGGTTAGAGTTAGGGTGAGGTAAGGGTTAAGGTTAGGGTTAGGATTAGGGTTAGGGTTAGGGTTAGGATAAGTGTAAGGGTTAGGTTTAGGGTTAGGGTTAGGATTAGCAGTTAGGGGTAGGCTTAGGGTTAGGGTTAGGTTAAGGGTTAGGGTTAGGGTTAGGGTTATGGTTAGTGTTAGGGTTAGGTTTAGGGTTAGGTTTAGAGTAAGGGTAAGGGTTAGGGTTAGGGTTAGGCTTAAGGTTAGGGTTAGGGTTAGAGTTAGGCTAAGGGTTAGCTTTAGGGTTAGGGTAAGGGTTAGGGTTTGGGTAAGTTTTAGTGTTAGAGTTAGGGTTAGGGTTAGGGTACGGGTAAGGGTAAGGGTAAGCGTAAGGGTTAGCGTTACGGTTAGGGTTAGGATTAAGGTTAGGGTTAGGGTTAGGGTTAGGCTAAGGGTTAGGTTTAGGGTTAGGGTTTGGGTTAGTTTTAGGGTTAGAGTTAGGGTTAGGATACGAGTAAGGGTTAGGTTTAGGGTTAGATTTAGGGTAAGGGTTAGAATTAGGGTTTAGGTTTAGGTTTAGGATAAGGTTTAGGGTAGGGGTTAGGGTTAGGGTAAGGGTTAGGGTTAGGGTTAGGAATAGGGTAAGGGTTCGGGTTAGGGTTAGAGTGAGCGTTAGGGTATGGGTTAGGGTTAGGGTTTAGGTTTAGGGTTAGGGTTAGTGTAAGCGTAAGGGTTAGGGTTAGGATTAGGGTTAGGGTTAGGGTAAGGGTTGGGGTTAGGGTTAGATTTAGGGTAAGGGTTAGAATTAGGGTTTAGTTTTAGGTTTAGGATAAGGTTTAGGGTAGGGGTTAGGGTTAGGATAAGCGTTAGGGTTAGGTTTAGGGTTAGGGTTAGGGTAAGGGGAAGTGTTAGGGTTAGGTTTAGGTTTAGGGTTACGGCTAGGGTAAGGGTTAGGGTTAGGGTTAGCATTAAGGTTAGGGTTAGCGTTAGTTAAGGGTTAGGGTCAGGGTAAGGGTAAGGTTTAGGGTATGTTTATTGTTAGGATTAGGGTTAATGAAAGGGTAAGGGTTAGGGTTATGGTTGGGGTTAGGGTAAGGATTAGGGTTAGGCTTAGGGTTAGGGTAAGGGTTAGGGTTAGGGTTAGGGTTAGCATTAAGGTTAGGTTTAGGGTTAGGTTAAGGGTAAGGTTTAGGGTTAGGTTTAGGTCTAGGGTTAGGGTTAGGGTTACGGTTAGTGTTCGGTTTAGGGTTAAGGTTAGGGTAAAGGTAAGGGTTAAGGTTAGGGTGAGGGTTAGGGGTTAGTGTTAGGCTTTGGGTTAGTTTTATGGTTAGGGTAAGGGTAAGGTTTAGGGTTAGGTTTAGGGTTAGGGGTTAGGGTTAGGGTTAGGGGTAGGGTTAGGATAAGGGTTAGGGTTAGGTTTTGGGTTAGGGTTAGGGTAAGAGTAAGGGTTAGGTTTAGGGTTAGGGTTAGGGTAAGGGTAAGGGTTAGGGTTAGGGTAAGGGTTAAGGTTATGTTTAGGGTTAGGGTTAGGCTAAGGGTTAGGGTTACGGTTAGGGTAAGGGTTAGGGGTAGGGTGGGGTTAGGGTTAGAGGTAGGGTTAGGCTTAGGGTAAGGGTAAGAATTAGGGTTAGGGTTAGGGGTAGGGTAAGGGTTAGGGTTAGGGTTAGGGTAAGGATAAGGGTTAGGGTTAGGGTTAGGGTAAGGTTTAGCATTAAGGTTAGGGTTAGGGTTAGGGTTAGGGAAAGGGTAAGGGTCAGGGTTAGGGTTAGGATTAGGGTTAGTGTTAGGGTTAGGGTTAGGGCAAGGGTAAGGGTTAGGTTTAAGGTTAAGGTTAGGGTTAAGTGTAGGGTTAGGGTTAGGGTTAGACTATGGGTTAGGGTTAGGGTTAGGGTAAGGTTTTGGGTTAGGATTACGTTTAGGGTACGTTTAAGGTTTAGGGTTAGGTTTAGGGTTAGGGTTTGGTTTAGGGTTAGGGTTAGGGTAAGGGTAAGTTTTCGGTTTAGGGTTAGGGTTAGGGTTAAGGTTAGGGTTAGGGTTAGGTTTGGGTTTAGGTTTAGGGTAAGAGTAAGTGTTAGGGTTAGGGTTAGGGTAAGGGTAAGGGTTAGGGTTAGGGTTAGGGTTAGGGTTAAGGTTAGGGTTAGGGTAAGGGTAAGGGTTAGGGTTAGGGTTAGGGTTAGGGTTAAGGTTAGGGTTAGGGTTAGGGTTAGGCTAAGGGTTAGGTTTAGGTTTAGGGTAAGGATTAGGGTTAGGGTTGGGGTTAGGGTTATGGTAGGGTTAGGGTTAGGGTAAGGGTAAGGGTTAGGGTTAGGGTTAGGGTTAGGGTAAGGGTTAGGGATAGGGTAAGGATTAGGGTTAGGGTTATGGTTAGGGTAAGGGTATGGTTAGGATTAATGTTAGGGTTAGGTTTAGGATTAAGGTTAGGGTTAGGGTTAGGGTAAGGGTAAGGGTTAGGGTTAGGGTTAGGGTAAGGTTTAGGGTTAGGGTTAGGGTTAAGATTAGGGTTAGTGTTAGGTTAGGTTTAGGGTTAGAGTAAGGGTAAGGGTTAGGGTTAGGGTTAAGTTTAGCGTTGTGGTTAGGGTTAGGCTAAGGGTTAGGGTTAGGGTTATGATAAGGATTAGGATTTGGGTTAGGGTTAGGGTTAGAGTTACGGTTAGGGTTATGATAAGGGTAAGGGTTAGGGTTAGGGTTAGGGTTAGGGTTGGGGTTAGGGGTTAGGGGTTAGGGTTAGATTTAGGATAAGGGTTATCGATATTGGTTAGGGTTAGGGTTAGGGTTAGTGTAAGGGTTAGGGTTAGGGTTACGGTAAGGGTTAGGGTTAGGGTTAGGTTTAGGGCAAGGGTAAGTGTTAGGGTTAGGGTTAGGGTTAGCGTTAGGGTTAGGGTAAGTTTAAGAGTTAGGGTTAGGGTTAGGTTTAGGTTTAGGTTTGGGGTTAAGTTTTGGGTTATGGTTCGGGTTAGGGTAAGTGTTAGGGTTAGGGATAGGGTTAGCGTTAGGTTTAGGTTTAGGGTTATGGTTAGGGTTAGGGAAGGGTTAGGCTAAGGGTTGGGGTTAGGGTTAGGGTAAGGGATAGGGTTAGGTTTGGGGTTAGGGTTAGAGGAAGGGTTAGGTTTAGGGTAAGGGTAAGGGTTAGGGTTAGGGATAGGGTTTGGGTAAGGATTAGGGTTAGGGTTAGGGTTAGGGTTAGCATTAAGGTTAGTGTTAGGGTTAGGGAAAGGTTAAGGGTTAGGGTTAGGGTTAGGATAAGGATAAGGGTTAGGTTTAGGGTTAGGTTAAGTGTTGGGGTTAGCGTTAGGTTTAGGGTCAGCATTAAGGTTAGGGTTAGGGTTATGGTAAGCGTAAGGGTTAGGCTTAGGGTTAGGGTAAGGTTAAGGGTTAGGGTTAGGGTTAGGGTTAGGGTAAGAATTAGTGTTAGGGTTAGGGTTAGGGTTAGTTTTAGGGTTAGGGTAAGTGTAAGGGTTAGGGTTAGGGTTAGGTTTATGGTTAGCCTTATGGTTAGGGTTAGGGTTAGGGTTAGGTACAGGGTTAGGGTAAGGGTTAGGGTTAGGGTTAAGGTTAGGGATAGGGTTAGGGTTAGGGAAAGGGTAAGGGTTAGGGTTAGGTTTAGGGTTAAGTTTAGGGTTAGTGTAAGGATTTGGGTTAGGGTTAGGGTAAGGTTTATGGTTAGGGTTAGGGTGAGGTTTAGGGTTAGGGGTTAGGGTTAGGGTCAGGTTTAGGGTTGGGGTAAGTGTTAGGGTTAGGTGTTAGGGTTAGGGTTAGGGTTAGGGTGAGCGTAAGGGTTAGGGTTAGGGTTAGGGTTAGGGTTAGAGTTAGGGTTAGGGTTAGGGTAAGGGTAAGTTTTAGGGTTAAGGTTATGGTTAGGATAAGCGGTTAAGGTTAGGCTTAGGATTAGAATTAGTGTATGGGTTAGGGTTAGGGTTAGGGTAAGGGTAAGTGTTAGAGTTATGGTTAGGGTTAGCGTTAGGGTTAGGGCAAGGGTTAGCGTTAGGGTTAGTTTTATGGTGAGGGTTACGGTTAGGGTAAGGGTAAGGGTTAGGTTTAGGGTTAGGCTAAGGGTTAGGTTTGGGGTTAGGATTAGGGTAATGGTTAGGGTTAGTGTAAAGGTTAGGGTTAGGGTTACTGTTAGGGTTAGGGTAAGGTAAGGGTTAGTGTTAGGGTTAGGGTTAGTGTTAGGTTTATGGTTAGGGTTAGGGTTAGTGTTAGGGTTAGTGTTAGGTTTAGAGTTAGGGTTAGGGTAAGGGTAAGGGTGAGGGTTAGAGTTAGAGTTAGGGTAAGGGTAAGGGTTAGTATTAATGTTAGGGTTAGGGTTAGGGTTAGGATTAGGATAAGATAAGGGTTAGGGTTAGGGTTAGTGTAAGGGTTAGGGTTAGGGTTAGGATTAAGCTTAGGTGTAGTGTTAGGGTTAGGGTTAGGGTAAGGATAAGGGTTAGGGTTAGGGTTAAGGTTAGGTTTAGGGTTAGGTTTAGGCTAAGGGTTAGGGTTAGGGTTAGGGTAAGGGTTAGGGTTTGGGTTAGGGTTAGGGTTAGAGTTCGGGTTAGGGTTAGGGTAAGGGTAACGGTAAGGGTTAGGGTTAGAGTTAGGGTTAGGGTAAAGGATAGGGTTACGGTTAGGGTTAGAGTTATGGTAAGGCTTAGGGTTAGAGTTAGGGATAGGGTTAGGTTAGGTTTAGGGTTAGTGTTAGGGTAAGGGTAAGGGTTATGGTTAGGGTTAGGATTAGGGTTAAAGTTAGGGTAAGGGTTAAGGTTAGGTTTAGGGTAAGTTTAATGCTTAGGGTTATGGTTAGGATTAGGTTTAGGGTACGGGTAAGGTTTGGGGTTAGGTTTAGGGTTAGGTTTACGGTTAGGGTTAGGGTAAGGGTAAGGTTGAGAGTTAGTGTTAGTGTAAGGGTTAGGGTAAGGGTAAGCATAAGGTTTAGGGTATGTTTATTGTTAGGATTAGGGTTAGGGAAAGGGTAAGGGTTAGGGTTAAGGTTAGTGTTGGGGTTAGTGTAAGGATTAGGGTAAGGGTTAGGGCTAGGGTAAGGGTTAGGGTTAGGGTTAGGGTTAGCATTAAGGTTAGGGTTAGGGTTAGGTTAAGGGTAAGGGTTAGGGTTATTGTTAGGGTAAGTGTAAGGTTTAGGATTAGTGTTAGGGTAAGGGTTAGGGTAAGTTTTAGGGTTAGGGTTAGGTTTAGGGTTAGGATTAGGGTTATGGTTAGGGTAAGGGTAAGGGTTAGGGTTAGCTTTAGGTCTAGGGTTAGGGTTAGGGTAAGGGATAGGGTTAGGGTTAGTGTTTGGTTTACGGTTAAGGTTAGGGTTAGGGTAAAGGTAAGGGTTAGTGTTGGGGTGAGGGTTAGGGGTTAGTGTTAGGGTTTGGGTTAGGTTTATGGTTAGGGTAAGGGTAAGGTTTAGAGTTAGGGTTAGGGTTAGGGGTTAGGGTTAGGGTTAGGGTAAGGGTTAGGGTTAGGTTTAGGGTAAGAGTAAGGTTTAGGGTTAGGATTAGGGTTAGGTTTGGGGTTAGGGTTAGGGTTAGAGTAAGGGTTAGGTTTAGGGTTAGGGTTAGGGTAAGGGTAAGGGTAAGGGTTAGGGTTAGGGTTAGTGTTACGGTTATGTTTAGGGTTAGGGGTAGGCTAAGGGTTAGAGTTACGGATAGGGTAAGGGTTAGGGGTAGGGTTGGGGTTAGGGTTAGAGGTAGGGTTAGGGTTAGGGAAAGGATAAGGGTTAGGGTTAGGGTTAGGGTTAGGGTAAGGATTAGGGTTAGGGTTAGGGTTAGGTTTAGGTTTAGCATTAAGGTTAGGGTTAGGGTTAGGGTTAAGGTTAGGGAAAGGGTAAGGGTTAGGGTTAGGGTTAGGGTTAGGGTTAGGGCAAGTGTAAGGGTTAGGTTTAGGGTTAAGGTTATGCTTAAGTTTAGGGTTAGGGTTAGGGTTAGGCTAAGGGTTAGGTTTAGGGTGAGGGTAAGGATTAGGGTTAGGATTAGGTTTAGGGTACGGGTAAGGTTTAGGGTTAGGGTTAGGGTTAGGGTTAGGGTAAGGGTAAGGTTTAGGGTTAGGGTTAGGGTTAGGGTTAAGCTTAGGGTTAGGGTTAGGTTTGAGGTTAGGGTTAGGGTAAGAGTAAGGGTTAGAGTTAGGGTTAGGGTTAGGGTTAGGGTAAGGATTAGGGTTAGGGTTATGGTAAGGCTTACAGTTACCATTAATATTAGGGTTAGGGTTACGGTAAGGGAAAGGGTAAGGTTTAGGTTTAGGGTTAGGGTTAGGGTAAGGATAAGGGTTAGGTTTAGTGTTAGGGTAAGGTTTAGGACTACAGTTATGGTTAGCCTTAGCATTAAGGATAGGGTTAGGGTTAGGGTATGGGTAAGGGTTAGGGTTAGGGTTAGGGTAAGGGTAAGGTTTAGGGTTAGGATTAGGGTTAGGGTAAGGATTAGTCGTAGGGTTTGTGTTAGGGTTAGGTTTAGGTTTAGGGTAAGGGTAAGGATTAGGGTTGGGGTTAGGTTTAGGGTTAGGCTTAGGGTAAGGTTTAGGGTTAGGATTAGGGTTAGGGTAAGGATTAGTCTTAGGGTTTGTGTTAGGGTTAGGTTTAGGGTTAGGGTAAGGGTAAGGGTTAGGGTTAGGGTAAGGGTACGGGTTACGATTAATGTTAGGGTTAGGTTAGGGTTAGGTTTAGGGTTAGGGTTAGGGTTAGGGTAAGGGTAAGGGTTAGGGTTAGGGTTAGGGTATGGGTACGGGTTAGGATTAATGTTAGGGTTAGGTTAGGGTTAGGTTTAGGTTTAGGGTTAGGGTAAGGGTAAGGGTTAGGGTTATGGTTAGTGTTAGGTTTAGGGTTAAGTTTAGGGTTAAGGTTAGGGTAAGGGTAAGGGTTAGGGTTAGGGTTAGGGGTTAGGTTAGGGTTAAGGTTAGGTTTAGGGTTAGGGTAAGGGTAAGGTTTAGGGTTAGGGTTAGGGGTTAGATTTGGGTTAGGTTTAGGGTAAGGGTTAGGGTTAGGTTCAGGGTAAGGTTAAGGTTTAGGGTTAGGGTTAGGGTTAGGGGTTAGATTTGGGTTAGGTTTAGGGTAAGGGTTAGGGTTAGTTTTAGGGTAAGGGTAAGGGTTATGGTTATGGTTAGGGTTAGGGTTAAAGTTAGAGTAAGGGTTATGGTCAGTGTTAGGGTAAGTTTAAGTCTTAGGTTTAGGGTTAGGGTTAGGGTTAGGTTTGGGATTAGGGTTAGGATAAGAGTAAGAGTAAGGGTTAGGGTTAGGGTCAATTTTACACTTAGTTTTAGGGTTAGGGTTAGGGCTAGAGTTTGGTTTATGTTTAGGGTTAAGGTTGGGGTGAGGTTTACGTTAAGGGTAAGGGTTAGAGTTAGGGTTAGAGTTAGGATTAGGTTTAAGGTTAGGGTTAGGGTAAGGGTAAGGGTTAGGGTTAGGTTTAATGTGAGGGTTAGGGTTATGGTTAGGGTTAGGGTAAGGGTAATGATTAGGGTTTGGTTTAGGGTTAGGTTTAAGGTTAGCGTTAGGGTTAGGGTTAGGGTTAGGGTTAGGGTAAGTTTAAGTCTTAGGGTTAGGGTTTGGGTTAGGGTTAGGTTTGGGGTAAGGGTACGGGTTATGGTTAGGGTTAGGGTGAAAGTTAGGGTTAGTGTTAGGGTTAGTGTTAGGGTAAGTTTAAGTCTTAGGTTTAGGGTTAGGTTTATGGGTAGGTTTAGGGTATGGGTAAGGTTTAGGGTTAGGTTTAGGGTTAGGGTTAGGTTTAGGGTTAGGGTTAGGTTAAGGGTAAGGTTTAGGGTTAGGGTTAGGTTTAGGGTAAAGGTTAGGGTTAGTGTTAGGGTTAGGGTTAGGGTTAGGGCAAGGGTAAGGGTTAGGGTTAGGGTTAGGGTTAGGGTTAGGGTAAAGGTTAGGGTTACGGTTAGGGTTAGAGTAAGAGTAAGGCTAAGGGTAAGATTTAGGGTTAGGGTTAGGTTAGGTTTAGGGTTAGGGTTATGGTAAGGGTAAGGGTTATGGTTAGGGTTAGGATTAGGGTTAAATTTAGGGTTAGGGTTAAGGTTAGGGTTAGGGTAAGTTTAATGCTTAGGGTTATGGTTAGGATTAGGTTTAGGGTACGGGTAAGGTTTGGGGTTAGGTTTAGGGTTAGGTTTACGGTTAGGGTTAGGGTAAGGGTAAGGTTGAGAGTTAGTGTTAGTGTAAGGGTTAGGGTAAGGGTAAGCATAAGGTTTAGGGTATGTTTATTGTTAGGATTAGGGTTAGGGAAAGGGTAAGGGTTAGGGTTAAGGTTAGTGTTGGGGTTAGTGTAAGGATTAGGGTAAGGGTTAGGGCTAGGGTAAGGGTTAGGGTTAGGGTTAGGGTTAGCATTAAGGTTAGGGTTAGGGTTAGGTTAAGGGTAAGGGTTAGGGTTATTGTTAGGGTAAGTGTAAGGTTTAGGATTAGTGTTAGGGTAAGGGTTAGGGTAAGTTTTAGGGTTAGGGTTAGGTTTAGGGTTAGGATTAGGGTTATGGTTAGGGTAAGGGTAAGGGTTAGGGTTAGCTTTAGGTCTAGGGTTAGGGTTAGGGTAAGGGATAGGGTTAGGGTTAGTGTTTGGTTTACGGTTAAGGTTAGGGTTAGGGTAAAGGTAAGGGTTAGTGTTGGGGTGAGGGTTAGGGGTTAGTGTTAGGGTTTGGGTTAGGTTTATGGTTAGGGTAAGGGTAAGGTTTAGAGTTAGGGTTAGGGTTAGGGGTTAGGGTTAGGGTTAGGGTAAGGGTTAGGGTTAGGTTTAGGGTAAGAGTAAGGTTTAGGGTTAGGATTAGGGTTAGGTTTGGGGTTAGGGTTAGGGTTAGAGTAAGGGTTAGGTTTAGGGTTAGGGTTAGGGTAAGGGTAAGGGTAAGGGTTAGGGTTAGGGTTAGTGTTACGGTTATGTTTAGGGTTAGGGGTAGGCTAAGGGTTAGAGTTACGGATAGGGTAAGGGTTAGGGGTAGGGTTGGGGTTAGGGTTAGAGGTAGGGTTAGGGTTAGGGAAAGGATAAGGGTTAGGGTTAGGGTTAGGGTTAGGGTAAGGATTAGGGTTAGGGTTAGGGTTAGGTTTAGGTTTAGCATTAAGGTTAGGGTTAGGGTTAGGGTTAAGGTTAGGGAAAGGGTAAGGGTTAGGGTTAGGGTTAGGGTTAGGGTTAGGGCAAGTGTAAGGGTTAGGTTTAGGGTTAAGGTTATGCTTAAGTTTAGGGTTAGGGTTAGGGTTAGGCTAAGGGTTAGGTTTAGGGTGAGGGTAAGGATTAGGGTTAGGATTAGGTTTAGGGTACGGGTAAGGTTTAGGGTTAGGGTTAGGGTTAGGGTTAGGGTAAGGGTAAGGTTTAGGGTTAGGGTTAGGGTTAGGGTTAAGCTTAGGGTTAGGGTTAGGTTTGAGGTTAGGGTTAGGGTAAGAGTAAGGGTTAGAGTTAGGGTTAGGGTTAGGGTTAGGGTAAGGATTAGGGTTAGGGTTATGGTAAGGCTTACAGTTACCATTAATATTAGGGTTAGGGTTACGGTAAGGGAAAGGGTAAGGTTTAGGTTTAGGGTTAGGGTTAGGGTAAGGATAAGGGTTAGGTTTAGTGTTAGGGTAAGGTTTAGGACTACAGTTATGGTTAGCCTTAGCATTAAGGATAGGGTTAGGGTTAGGGTATGGGTAAGGGTTAGGGTTAGGGTTAGGGTAAGGGTAAGGTTTAGGGTTAGGATTAGGGTTAGGGTAAGGATTAGTCGTAGGGTTTGTGTTAGGGTTAGGTTTAGGTTTAGGGTAAGGGTAAGGATTAGGGTTGGGGTTAGGTTTAGGGTTAGGCTTAGGGTAAGGTTTAGGGTTAGGATTAGGGTTAGGGTAAGGATTAGTCTTAGGGTTTGTGTTAGGGTTAGGTTTAGGGTTAGGGTAAGGGTAAGGGTTAGGGTTAGGGTAAGGGTACGGGTTACGATTAATGTTAGGGTTAGGTTAGGGTTAGGTTTAGGGTTAGGGTTAGGGTTAGGGTAAGGGTAAGGGTTAGGGTTAGGGTTAGGGTATGGGTACGGGTTAGGATTAATGTTAGGGTTAGGTTAGGGTTAGGTTTAGGTTTAGGGTTAGGGTAAGGGTAAGGGTTAGGGTTATGGTTAGTGTTAGGTTTAGGGTTAAGTTTAGGGTTAAGGTTAGGGTAAGGGTAAGGGTTAGGGTTAGGGTTAGGGGTTAGGTTAGGGTTAAGGTTAGGTTTAGGGTTAGGGTAAGGGTAAGGTTTAGGGTTAGG
Organism: Megascapheus bottae; assembly: GCA_024803745.1. Classification (NCBI taxonomy): domain Eukaryota; kingdom Metazoa; phylum Chordata; class Mammalia; order Rodentia; family Geomyidae; genus Megascapheus; species Megascapheus bottae. Next base: position 4,381,089 of record JANJXV010000049.1, read on the forward strand.
GTTAGGGGTTAGATTTGGGTTAGGTTTAGGGTAAGGGTTAGGGTTAGGTTCAGGGTAAGGTTAAGGTTTAGGGTTAGGGTTAGGGTTAGGGGTTAGATTTGGGTTAGGTTTAGGGTAAGGGTTAGGGTTAGTTTTAGGGTAAGGGTAAGGGTTATGGTTATGGTTAGGGTTAGGGTTAAAGTTAGAGTAAGGGTTATGGTCAGTGTTAGGGTAAGTTTAAGTCTTAGGTTTAGGGTTAGGGTTAGGGTTAGGTTTGGGATTAGGGTTAGGATAAGAGTAAGAGTAAGGGTTAGGGTTAGGGTCAATTTTACACTTAGTTTTAGGGTTAGGGTTAGGGCTAGAGTTTGGTTTATGTTTAGGGTTAAGGTTGGGGTGAGGTTTACGTTAAGGGTAAGGGTTAGAGTTAGGGTTAGAGTTAGGATTAGGTTTAAGGTTAGGGTTAGGGTAAGGGTAAGGGTTAGGGTTAGGTTTAATGTGAGGGTTAGGGTTATGGTTAGGGTTAGGGTAAGGGTAATGATTAGGGTTTGGTTTAGGGTTAGGTTTAAGGTTAGCGTTAGGGTTAGGGTTAGGGTTAGGGTTAGGGTAAGTTTAAGTCTTAGGGTTAGGGTTTGGGTTAGGGTTAGGTTTGGGGTAAGGGTACGGGTTATGGTTAGGGTTAGGGTGAAAGTTAGGGTTAGTGTTAGGGTTAGTGTTAGGGTAAGTTTAAGTCTTAGGTTTAGGGTTAGGTTTATGGGTAGGTTTAGGGTATGGGTAAGGTTTAGGGTTAGGTTTAGGGTTAGGGTTAGGTTTAGGGTTAGGGTTAGGTTAAGGGTAAGGTTTAGGGTTAGGGTTAGGTTTAGGGTAAAGGTTAGGGTTAGTGTTAGGGTTAGGGTTAGGGTAAGGGTAAGTGTAAGGTTTAGGGTTAGGGTTAGGGTTAGGGAAAGGGTTAGGGTTAGGGTTAGGGTTAGGTTTAGGGTAAGGATTAGGCTTAGGATTATTGTAAGTTTAAGGGTAAGGGTTTGGGTTAGGGCAAGGGTAAGGGTTAGGATTAGGGTTAGGGTTACGGTTAGGGTTAAGTTTAGGGTTAGGATTACGGCTAGGGTAAGGTTTAGGGTTAGAGTTAGGGTTATGGTTAGCATTAAGGTTAGGGTTAGGGTTAGGGTTCGGGTTAGGTAAAGGGTAAGGTTTAGGGTTAGGGTTAGGGTTAGGATTAGGGTAAGGATAAGGGTTAGGTTTAGGTTTGGGGTAAAGGTCAGGGTTAGGGTTTGGGTTAGGGTTAGCATTAAGGTTAGGGTTAGGGTTAGCGTAAGGGTAAGGGTTAGGGTTAGAGTTAGGGTTAGGGTTAGGTTTAGCGTTAGGGTAAGGTTAAGGGTTAGGGTTAGGTTTACTGTTAGGGTTAGGGTAAGGGTTAGGGTTAGGGATAGTGTTAGTGTGAGGGTTAGGGTTAGGGTTAGGGTAAGGTTTAGCGTTAGGGTTAGGCTTAGGGTTAGGTTTGGGGTTAGGGTAAGGGTTAGGGTTAGGGTAAATATTAGGGTTAGGGTTAGTGTTAGGGTTTGGGTAAGGGTAAGGGTTATTGTTAGGGTTAGGGTTAGTGTTAGGTTTAGGGTTAGGGTTAGGATTAGGGTTAGGGTTAGAGTTCGGGTTATTGTTAGGGTTAGGGTAAGGGTAAGGGTTAGGGTTAGGGTAAAGTTTAGGGTTACGGTTAGGGTTAGAGTTAGGGTAAGGTAAGGGTTAGAGTCAGGGTTAGGTTTAGGTTAGGTTTAGTGTTAGGGTTTGGGTTAAAGTTAGGGTTAGGGTTAAGGATATGGTTAGGGTAAGTTTAATGCTTAGGGTTAGGGTTAGGGTTAGGGTTAGGGTTAGGTTTATGGTTAGGGTTAGGGTTAGTGTTAGGGTTAGTGTTAGGTTTAGGGTTAGGGTTGGGGTAAGGGTAAGGGGGAGGTTTTGGGTTAGATTTAGGTTTAGGTTTAGGGTTAGGGTATGGGTGAGGTTGAAGGTCAGTGTTAGTGTAAGTGTTAGGGTAAGGGTAAGGGTAAGGTTTAGGGTATGTTTATTGTTAGAATTAGGGTTAGGGAAAGGGTAAGTGTTAGGGTTAGTGTTAGGGTTGGGGTTAGGGTAAGGATTAGGGTTAGGGTTAGGATTAGGGTAAGGGTTAGGGTTAGGGTTAGGATTAGCATTAAGGTTAGGGTTAGGGTTAGGTTAAGGGTAAGGTTTAGGGTTATTGTTAGGGTAAGGGTAAGGTTTAGGATTAGGGTTAGGGTTAGGATTAGGGTTAGGGTTAGGGTAAGTGTTAGGGTTAGGGTTAGGTTTAGGGTTAGGTTTAGGGTTAGGGTTAGGGTAAGGGTAAAGTTTAGGGTTATGTTTAGGTCTAGGGTTAGGGCCAGGGTTTGGGTTAGTGTTCGGTTTAGGCTAAGGGTTAGGGGTACGGTTAGGGTTAGGGTTAGGGTTAGGGTAAAGGTTAGCGTTAGGGTTAGTGTAAGGTTTAGGTTTAGGGTTAGGGTTAGGGAAAGGGTAAGTTTAGGGTTAGGGTTAGGTTTAGGGTAAGGATTAAGGTTAGGGTTAGTGTAAGCGTAAGGGTTAGGGTTAGGGTTAGGGCAAGGGTAAGGGTTAGGGTTAGGGTTAGGGTTAGGTTTAGGGTTAGGGTTACGGCTAGGGTAAGTGTTAGGGTTAGAGTTAGGGTTATGGTCAGCATTAAGGTTAGGGTTAGGGTTAGGTTAAGTGTAAGGGTTATGGTTAGAGTTATTGTTAGGGTTAGAGTAAGTATAAGGGTAAGGATAAGGGTTAGGGTTAGGGTTAGGTTAGGTTTAGGGTTGGGTTAGGGTTAGGGTTAGTGTTATGGTAAAGGTTAGGGTTAGGGTTAGGCTTAGGGTTATGTTAGGGGTTAGGTTTAGGGTAAGGGTTAGGGTTAGGGTAAAGGTTAGGGTTAGGTTTAGTGTTAGGGTTAGGATAAGGGTTAGTGTTAGGGTTAGTGTTAGGTTTATGGTTAGGGTTAGGGTTAGTGTTAGGGTTAGTGTTAGGTTTAGGGTTAGGGTTGGGGTAAGGGTAAGGATAAGGGGGAGGGTTAGGGTTAGGGTTAGGGTAAGGGTTAAGGTTAGGGGTAGTGTTAGGGTTAGGGTAAGGGTAAGGGTTAGCGTTATTGTTAAGTTTAGGGTTAAGTTTAGGGTTAGGGTTAGGGGTAGGCAAAGGGTTAGGGTAAGGGTTAGGGTTTGGTTTAGGGTTAGGGTTAGAGTTCGGGTTAGGGTTAGGGTTAGGGCAAGGGTAAGGGTTAGGGTTAGGGTTAGGGTTAGGGTTAGGGTAAAGGTTAGGGTTACGGTTAGGGTTAGAGTAAGAGTAAGGCTAAGGGTAAGATTTAGGGTTAGGGTTAGGTTAGGTTTAGGGTTAGGGTTATGGTAAGGGTAAGGGTTATGGTTAGGGTTAGGATTAGGGTTAAATTTAGGGTTAGGGTTAAGGTTAGGGTTAGGGTAAGTTTAATGCTTAGGGTTATGGTTAGGATTAGGTTTAGGGTACGGGTAAGGTTTGGGGTTAGGTTTAGGGTTAGGTTTACGGTTAGGGTTAGGGTAAGGGTAAGGTTGAGAGTTAGTGTTAGTGTAAGGGTTAGGGTAAGGGTAAGCATAAGGTTTAGGGTATGTTTATTGTTAGGATTAGGGTTAGGGAAAGGGTAAGGGTTAGGGTTAAGGTTAGTGTTGGGGTTAGTGTAAGGATTAGGGTAAGGGTTAGGGCTAGGGTAAGGGTTAGGGTTAGGGTTAGGGTTAGCATTAAGGTTAGGGTTAGGGTTAGGTTAAGGGTAAGGGTTAGGGTTATTGTTAGGGTAAGTGTAAGGTTTAGGATTAGTGTTAGGGTAAGGGTTAGGGTAAGTTTTAGGGTTAGGGTTAGGTTTAGGGTTAGGATTAGGGTTATGGTTAGGGTAAGGGTAAGGGTTAGGGTTAGCTTTAGGTCTAGGGTTAGGGTTAGGGTAAGGGATAGGGTTAGGGTTAGTGTTTGGTTTACGGTTAAGGTTAGGGTTAGGGTAAAGGTAAGGGTTAGTGTTGGGGTGAGGGTTAGGGGTTAGTGTTAGGGTTTGGGTTAGGTTTATGGTTAGGGTAAGGGTAAGGTTTAGAGTTAGGGTTAGGGTTAGGGGTTAGGGTTAGGGTTAGGGTAAGGGTTAGGGTTAGGTTTAGGGTAAGAGTAAGGTTTAGGGTTAGGATTAGGGTTAGGTTTGGGGTTAGGGTTAGGGTTAGAGTAAGGGTTAGGTTTAGGGTTAGGGTTAGGGTAAGGGTAAGGGTAAGGGTTAGGGTTAGGGTTAGTGTTACGGTTATGTTTAGGGTTAGGGGTAGGCTAAGGGTTAGAGTTACGGATAGGGTAAGGGTTAGGGGTAGGGTTGGGGTTAGGGTTAGAGGTAGGGTTAGGGTTAGGGAAAGGATAAGGGTTAGGGTTAGGGTTAGGGTTAGGGTAAGGATTAGGGTTAGGGTTAGGGTTAGGTTTAGGTTTAGCATTAAGGTTAGGGTTAGGGTTAGGGTTAAGGTTAGGGAAAGGGTAAGGGTTAGGGTTAGGGTTAGGGTTAGGGTTAGGGCAAGTGTAAGGGTTAGGTTTAGGGTTAAGGTTATGCTTAAGTTTAGGGTTAGGGTTAGGGTTAGGCTAAGGGTTAGGTTTAGGGTGAGGGTAAGGATTAGGGTTAGGATTAGGTTTAGGGTACGGGTAAGGTTTAGGGTTAGGGTTAGGGTTAGGGTTAGGGTAAGGGTAAGGTTTAGGGTTAGGGTTAGGGTTAGGGTTAAGCTTAGGGTTAGGGTTAGGTTTGAGGTTAGGGTTAGGGTAAGAGTAAGGGTTAGAGTTAGGGTTAGGGTTAGGGTTAGGGTAAGGATTAGGGTTAGGGTTATGGTAAGGCTTACAGTTACCATTAATATTAGGGTTAGGGTTACGGTAAGGGAAAGGGTAAGGTTTAGGTTTAGGGTTAGGGTTAGGGTAAGGATAAGGGTTAGGTTTAGTGTTAGGGTAAGGTTTAGGACTACAGTTATGGTTAGCCTTAGCATTAAGGATAGGGTTAGGGTTAGGGTATGGGTAAGGGTTAGGGTTAGGGTTAGGGTAAGGGTAAGGTTTAGGGTTAGGATTAGGGTTAGGGTAAGGATTAGTCGTAGGGTTTGTGTTAGGGTTAGGTTTAGGTTTAGGGTAAGGGTAAGGATTAGGGTTGGGGTTAGGTTTAGGGTTAGGCTTAGGGTAAGGTTTAGGGTTAGGATTAGGGTTAGGGTAAGGATTAGTCTTAGGGTTTGTGTTAGGGTTAGGTTTAGGGTTAGGGTAAGGGTAAGGGTTAGGGTTAGGGTAAGGGTACGGGTTACGATTAATGTTAGGGTTAGGTTAGGGTTAGGTTTAGGGTTAGGGTTAGGGTTAGGGTAAGGGTAAGGGTTAGGGTTAGGGTTAGGGTATGGGTACGGGTTAGGATTAATGTTAGGGTTAGGTTAGGGTTAGGTTTAGGTTTAGGGTTAGGGTAAGGGTAAGGGTTAGGGTTATGGTTAGTGTTAGGTTTAGGGTTAAGTTTAGGGTTAAGGTTAGGGTAAGGGTAAGGGTTAGGGTTAGGGTTAGGGGTTAGGTTAGGGTTAAGGTTAGGTTTAGGGTTAGGGTAAGGGTAAGGTTTAGGGTTAGGGTTAGGGGTTAGATTTGGGTTAGGTTTAGGGTAAGGGTTAGGGTTAGGTTCAGGGTAAGGTTAAGGTTTAGGGTTAGGGTTAGGGTTAGGGGTTAGATTTGGGTTAGGTTTAGGGTAAGGGTTAGGGTTAGTTTTAGGGTAAGGGTAAGGGTTATGGTTATGGTTAGGGTTAGGGTTAAAGTTAGAGTAAGGGTTATGGTCAGTGTTAGGGTAAGTTTAAGTCTTAGGTTTAGGGTTAGGGTTAGGGTTAGGTTTGGGATTAGGGTTAGGATAAGAGTAAGAGTAAGGGTTAGGGTTAGGGTCAATTTTACACTTAGTTTTAGGGTTAGGGTTAGGGCTAGAGTTTGGTTTATGTTTAGGGTTAAGGTTGGGGTGAGGTTTACGTTAAGGGTAAGGGTTAGAGTTAGGGTTAGAGTTAGGATTAGGTTTAAGGTTAGGGTTAGGGTAAGGGTAAGGGTTAGGGTTAGGTTTAATGTGAGGGTTAGGGTTATGGTTAGGGTTAGGGTAAGGGTAATGATTAGGGTTTGGTTTAGGGTTAGGTTTAAGGTTAGCGTTAGGGTTAGGGTTAGGGTTAGGGTTAGGGTAAGTTTAAGTCTTAGGGTTAGGGTTTGGGTTAGGGTTAGGTTTGGGGTAAGGGTACGGGTTATGGTTAGGGTTAGGGTGAAAGTTAGGGTTAGTGTTAGGGTTAGTGTTAGGGTAAGTTTAAGTCTTAGGTTTAGGGTTAGGTTTATGGGTAGGTTTAGGGTATGGGTAAGGTTTAGGGTTAGGTTTAGGGTTAGGGTTAGGTTTAGGGTTAGGGTTAGGTTAAGGGTAAGGTTTAGGGTTAGGGTTAGGTTTAGGGTAAAGGTTAGGGTTAGTGTTAGGGTTAGGGTTAGGGTAAGGGTAAGTGTAAGGTTTAGGGTTAGGGTTAGGGTTAGGGAAAGGGTTAGGGTTAGGGTTAGGGTTAGGTTTAGGGTAAGGATTAGGCTTAGGATTATTGTAAGTTTAAGGGTAAGGGTTTGGGTTAGGGCAAGGGTAAGGGTTAGGATTAGGGTTAGGGTTACGGTTAGGGTTAAGTTTAGGGTTAGGATTACGGCTAGGGTAAGGTTTAGGGTTAGAGTTAGGGTTATGGTTAGCATTAAGGTTAGGGTTAGGGTTAGGGTTCGGGTTAGGTAAAGGGTAAGGTTTAGGGTTAGGGTTAGGGTTAGGATTAGGGTAAGGATAAGGGTTAGGTTTAGGTTTGGGGTAAAGGTCAGGGTTAGGGTTTGGGTTAGGGTTAGCATTAAGGTTAGGGTTAGGGTTAGCGTAAGGGTAAGGGTTAGGGTTAGAGTTAGGGTTAGGGTTAGGTTTAGCGTTAGGGTAAGGTTAAGGGTTAGGGTTAGGTTTACTGTTAGGGTTAGGGTAAGGGTTAGGGTTAGGGATAGTGTTAGTGTGAGGGTTAGGGTTAGGGTTAGGGTAAGGTTTAGCGTTAGGGTTAGGCTTAGGGTTAGGTTTGGGGTTAGGGTAAGGGTTAGGGTTAGGGTAAATATTAGGGTTAGGGTTAGTGTTAGGGTTTGGGTAAGGGTAAGGGTTATTGTTAGGGTTAGGGTTAGTGTTAGGTTTAGGGTTAGGGTTAGGATTAGGGTTAGGGTTAGAGTTCGGGTTATTGTTAGGGTTAGGGTAAGGGTAAGGGTTAGGGTTAGGGTAAAGTTTAGGGTTACGGTTAGGGTTAGAGTTAGGGTAAGGTAAGGGTTAGAGTCAGGGTTAGGTTTAGGTTAGGTTTAGTGTTAGGGTTTGGGTTAAAGTTAGGGTTAGGGTTAAGGATATGGTTAGGGTAAGTTTAATGCTTAGGGTTAGGGTTAGGGTTAGGGTTAGGGTTAGGTTTATGGTTAGGGTTAGGGTTAGTGTTAGGGTTAGTGTTAGGTTTAGGGTTAGGGTTGGGGTAAGGGTAAGGGGGAGGTTTTGGGTTAGATTTAGGTTTAGGTTTAGGGTTAGGGTATGGGTGAGGTTGAAGGTCAGTGTTAGTGTAAGTGTTAGGGTAAGGGTAAGGGTAAGGTTTAGGGTATGTTTATTGTTAGAATTAGGGTTAGGGAAAGGGTAAGTGTTAGGGTTAGTGTTAGGGTTGGGGTTAGGGTAAGGATTAGGGTTAGGGTTAGGATTAGGGTAAGGGTTAGGGTTAGGGTTAGGATTAGCATTAAGGTTAGGGTTAGGGTTAGGTTAAGGGTAAGGTTTAGGGTTATTGTTAGGGTAAGGGTAAGGTTTAGGATTAGGGTTAGGGTTAGGATTAGGGTTAGGGTTAGGGTAAGTGTTAGGGTTAGGGTTAGGTTTAGGGTTAGGTTTAGGGTTAGGGTTAGGGTAAGGGTAAAGTTTAGGGTTATGTTTAGGTCTAGGGTTAGGGCCAGGGTTTGGGTTAGTGTTCGGTTTAGGCTAAGGGTTAGGGGTACGGTTAGGGTTAGGGTTAGGGTTAGGGTAAAGGTTAGCGTTAGGGTTAGTGTAAGGTTTAGGTTTAGGGTTAGGGTTAGGGAAAGGGTAAGTTTAGGGTTAGGGTTAGGTTTAGGGTAAGGATTAAGGTTAGGGTTAGTGTAAGCGTAAGGGTTAGGGTTAGGGTTAGGGCAAGGGTAAGGGTTAGGGTTAGGGTTAGGGTTAGGTTTAGGGTTAGGGTTACGGCTAGGGTAAGTGTTAGGGTTAGAGTTAGGGTTATGGTCAGCATTAAGGTTAGGGTTAGGGTTAGGTTAAGTGTAAGGGTTATGGTTAGAGTTATTGTTAGGGTTAGAGTAAGTATAAGGGTAAGGATAAGGGTTAGGGTTAGGGTTAGGTTAGGTTTAGGGTTGGGTTAGGGTTAGGGTTAGTGTTATGGTAAAGGTTAGGGTTAGGGTTAGGCTTAGGGTTATGTTAGGGGTTAGGTTTAGGGTAAGGGTTAGGGTTAGGGTAAAGGTTAGGGTTAGGTTTAGTGTTAGGGTTAGGATAAGGGTTAGTGTTAGGGTTAGTGTTAGGTTTATGGTTAGGGTTAGGGTTAGTGTTAGGGTTAGTGTTAGGTTTAGGGTTAGGGTTGGGGTAAGGGTAAGGATAAGGGGGAGGGTTAGGGTTAGGGTTAGGGTAAGGGTTAAGGTTAGGGGTAGTGTTAGGGTTAGGGTAAGGGTAAGGGTTAGCGTTATTGTTAAGTTTAGGGTTAAGTTTAGGGTTAGGGTTAGGGGTAGGCAAAGGGTTAGGGTAAGGGTTAGGGTTTGGTTTAGGGTTAGGGTTAGAGTTCGGGTTAGGGTTAGGGTTAGGGCAAGGGTAAGGGTTAGGGTTAGGGTTAGGGTTAGGGTTAGGGTAAAGGTTAGGGTTACGGTTAGGGTTAGAGTAAGAGTAAGGCTAAGGGTAAGATTTAGGGTTAGGGTTAGGTTAGGTTTAGGGTTAGGGTTATGGTAAGGGTAAGGGTTATGGTTAGGGTTAGGATTAGGGTTAAATTTAGGGTTAGGGTTAAGGTTAGGGTTAGGGTAAGTTTAATTCTTAGAGTTAGGGTTAGGATTAGGTTTAGGGTACGGGTAAGGTTTAGGGTTAGGTTTAGGGTTAGGTTTAGGGTTAGGGTTAGGGTAAGGGTAAGATTGAGGGTTAGGGTTAGTGTAAGGGTTAGGGTAAGGGTAAGGGTAAGGTTTAGGGTATGTTTATTGTTAGGATTAGGGTTAGGGAAAGGGTAAGGTTAGGGTTAGGGTTAGGGTTGGGGTTTGGGTAAGGATTAGGGTTAGGGTTAGGGTTAGGGTAAGGGTTAGGGTTAGGGTTAGCATGAAGGTTAGGGTTAGGGTTAGGTTAAGGGTTAGGGTTAGGTTTATTGTTAGGGTTAGGGTAAGGGTTAGGATTAGGGTTAGGGTTAGGGTTAGGGTTAGTGTAAGTGTTAGGATTAGGTTTAGGGTTATGGTTAGGTGAAGGTTAGGGTTAGGTTTAGGGTTAGCATTAAGGTTAGGGTTAGGGTTAGGTTAAGGTTAAGGGTTAGGGTTATTGTTAGGTTAAGGGTAAGGGTTAGGATTAGGGTTAGGGTTAGGGTTAGGGTAAGTGTTAGGTTTAGGGTTAGGTTTAGGGTTAGGTTTAGGGTTAGGCTTATGGTAAGGGTAAGGGTTAGGGTTACGTTTATGTCTAGGGTTAGGGTTAGGGTAAGGATTAGGTTTAGGGTTATTGTTCGGTTTAGGGTTAAGGTTAGGGTTAGGGTAAAGGTAAGGGTCAGGTTTAGGGTGAGGGTTAGGGGTTAGTGTTATGGTTTGGTTTAGGTTTATGGTTAGGGTAAGGGTAAGGTTTTGGGTTACGGTTAGGGTTAGCGGTTAGGGTTAGGGTTAGGGTAAGGGTTAGGGTTAGGTTTAGGGTAAGAGTAAGGTTTAGGGTTAGGGTTAGGGTTAGGTTTCGGGTTAGGGTTAGGGTAAGAGTAAGGGTTAGGTTTAGGGTTAGGTTTATGGTAAGGGTAAGGGTTATGGTTTGGGTTAGGGTTAGGGTTAGAGTTAGTGTTAGGGTTAGGGTAAGGGTAAGCGTTAGGTTTAGGGTTAGGGTTAGGGTAAGGGTTTGGGTTAGAGGTTAGGGTTAGATTTAGGATAAGGTTTAGGGATAGAGGTTAGGGTTAGGGTTAGGGTTAGTGTAAGGGTTAGGGTTAGGGTTAGAGTTAGGATTATGGTAAGGGTTAGGGTTAGGGTTAGGGTTAGGGCAAGGGTAAGTGTTAGGGTTAGTATTACAGTTAGCATTAGGGTTAGGGTAAGTTTAAGAGTTAGGGTTAGGGTTAGGTTTAGGTTTAGGTTTGGGGTTAAGGGTTAGGGTTAGGGTTAGGTTTAGGGTTAGGGTTAAGGTTAGGGTTAGGGTTAGGCTAAGGGTTAGGGTTAGGGTTAGGGTAAGGTTTAGGGTTAGGGTTGGGGTTGGTGTTAGAGGAAGGGTTAGGGTTAGGGGAAGGGTAAGGGTTAGGTTTAGGGTTAGGGTTAGGGTAAGGATTAGGGTTATGGTAAGGATTAGGGTTAGGGTTAGGTTTAGGGTTAGGGTTAGCATTAAGGTTAGGGTTAGGTTTAGGTTAAGGGTAAGGGTTAGGGTTAGGGTTAGGGTAAGGGTAAGGGTTAGGTTTAGGATTAGGGTTAGGGTAAGGATTAGTGTTAGTGTTAGGGATAGGGTTAGGTTTAGGGTTAGGGTAAGCGTAAGGGTTAGGTTTAGGGTTAGGGTTAGGCTTAGGGTTAGGGTTAGGGTTAGGGTTAGTTATAGGGTTAGGGTTAGGGTTAAGGTTAGGGTTAGGGTTAAGGTTAGGGTTCGGGTTATGGTTAGGGTTAGGGTTAGTGTTAGGGTCAATGAAAGGGTAAGGGTTAGTGTTAGGGTTAGGGTTAGGGTAAGGTTTAGTGTTAGGTTTACGGTTAGGGTTAGGGTTAGTGTAAGGATTAGAGTTAAGGTTAGGGTTAGGGTTAGGGTTAGGGTAAGGTTGAGGGTTAGGGTTAGGCTAAGGGTTAGGGTTAGGGTAAGGGTTAGGGTTTGGGTTAGGGTTAGGGTTAGAGTTCAGGTTAGGATTAGTATTAGGGTAAGGGTAAGGGTTAGAGTTAGGGTTAGAGTTAGGGTAAAGTTTAGGGTTACGGTTAGGGTTAGAGTTAGGGTAAGGCTAAGGGTTAGAGTTAGGGTTAGGGTTAGGTTAGGTTTAGGGTTAGGGTTAGGATAAGGGTAAGCGTTATGGTTAGGGTTAGGATTAGGGTTAAAGTTAGGGTTAGGGTTAAGGTTAGGGTTAGGGTAAGTTTAATGCTTAGGGTTAGGTTTAGGATTAGGTTTAGTGTACGAGTAAGTTTTAGGGTTAGGGTTAGGGTTAGGTTTAGGGTTAGGGTTATGGTAAGGGTAAGGTTGAGGGTTAGGGTTAGTGTAAGAATTAGGGTAAGGGT
>JANJXV010000049.1:4395000-4402500 GCA_024803745.1 Megascapheus bottae
GTTAGGGTTAGGGTTAGGGTAAGGGTTAGGGTTAGGGTTAAGGTTAAGTTTAGGGTTAGTGTTAGGGTTAGGTTTAGGGTTAGAGTAAGGGTAAATGTTAGGGTTAGGGTTAGGGTTAGGGTTAAGGTTAGGGTTATGATTAGGTTTAGGCTAAGGGTTAGGGTTAGGATAAGGGTTAGGGTTTGGGTAAGTGTAAGGGTTAGGGTTAGGAATAGGGTTAGGGTTGGGGTAACGGTTGGGGTTAGGGGTTAGGGTTAGATTTAGGATAAGGGTTAGGGATAGGGGTAGGGTTAGGTTTAGGGTTAGTGTAAGGGTTAGCGTTATGGTTAGAGTTAGGGTTATGGTAAGGGTTAGGGTTAGGGTCAGGGTTAGGGCAAGGGTAAGTGTTGGGGTTAGTGTTAGTGTTAGCGTTAGGGTTAGGGTAAGTTTAAGAGTTAGGGTTAGGGTTAGGTATAGGTTTAGGTTTGGGGTTAAGGTTTGGGTTAGGGTTCAGGTTAGGGTAAGTGTTAGGGTTAGAGTTAGGGTTAGCGTTAGGTTTAGGGTTAGGGTTAAGTTTAGGGTTAGGGTTAGGCTAAGGGTTAGGGTTAGGGTTAGGGTTAGCATTAAGGTTAGGGTTAGCGTTAGGTTTAGGGTCAGCATTAAGGTTAGGATTAGGTTTAGGGTACGGGTAAGGGTTAGGGTAGGGTTAGGGTAAGGGTAAGGGTTAGGTTTAGGGTTAGGGTTAGGGTAAGGATTAGTGTTAGGGTTAGGGTTAGGGTTAGGCTTAGGTTAGGGTTAGTGTAATGCTAAGGGTTCGACTTAGGGTTAGGGTAAGGGGTAGGGTTAGGGTTAGGGTTAGGGTAAGAGTAAGGGTTAGGTTTAGGGTTAAGGTTAGGTTAAAGGTAAGGGTTAGGTTTAGGGTTAAGTTTAGGGAAAGGGTAAGGGTTAGGGTTAGGGTTAGGGTTAAGGTTACGGTTAGTGTTAGGGTTAGGGTTAAAGTAAGGGCAAGGGTTAGGGCTAGGGCTATGGTTAGGGTTAGGGTTAGAGTTAGGCTAAGGGTGAGGGTTAGGGTTAGGGTAAGGGTTAGCGTTATTGTTAGGGTTAGAGGTAGGGTTAGGTTCAGGGTAAGGGTAAGGGTTAGGGTAAGGGTTAGGGTAAGGGTTAGGGTTAGGGTTAATGTTAGGGTTAGGGTTAGGGTTAGGTTCAGGGTTAGGGTTAGGGTTAGGGTAAAAGTTAGGCTTAGGGTTAGGGTTAGGTTTAGGGTAAAGGTAAGTGTTAGGGTTAGGGTCAGGGTTAGCGTTAGGGTTAGGGTAAGTTTAAGAGTTAGGGTTAGGTTTAGGTTTAGGTTTAGGTTTGGGGTTAAGGTTTGGGTTACCGTTCGAGTTATGGTAAGTGTTAGGTTTAGGGTTAGGGTTAGCGTTAGGTTTAGGGTTAGGGTTAAGGTTAGGGTTAGGGTTAGGGTTAGGCTAAGGGTTAGGGTTAGGATTAGGATAAGGGTTAGGGTTAGGTTTGGGGTTGGGGTTAGAGGAAGGGTTAGGGTTAAGGTAGGGTAAGGGTTAGGATTAGGGTTAAGTTTAGGGTAAGGATTAGGGTTAGTGTAAGCGTAAGGGTTAGGGTTAGGGTTAGGGCAAGGATAAGGTTTAGGGTTATGGTTAGGGTTAGAGTTAGGGTTAGGGTTACGGCTAGGGTAAGTGTTAGGGTTAGAGTTCGGGTTATGGTCAGCATTAAGGTTAGGGTTAGGGGTAGGGTTAGGGTTAGGGTTAGGTAAAGGGTAAGGGTTAGGGTTAGGGTTAGGGTTAGGGTAAGGATAAGAGTTAGGTTTAGGTTTAGGGTAAGGGTTAGGGTTAGCGTTAGCGTTAGGGTTAGGGTTAGCATTAAGGTTAGAGTTAGGGTTAGCGTAAGGGTAAGTGTTATGGTTAGGGTTAGGGTAAGGGTAAGGTTTAGGGTTAGGGTTAGTGTTAGGGTTGGGGTAAGGATTAGTGTTAGGGTTAGGGTTAGGGTTAGGTTTAGCATTAGGGTAAGGGTAAGTGTTAGGATTAGGGTTAGGTTTAGGGTTAGGGTTAGGGTAAGGGTTAGGGTTAGGCTTAGTGTTAGGGTGAGGGTTAGGGTTAGGGTTAGGGTAAGGGTTAGGGTTAGGGTTAGGCTTAGGGTTAGGTTTGGGGTTAGGGTAAGGGTAAGGGTTAGGGTTAGGTTTAGGGTTAGGGTAAGGGTAAGGGTTAGTATTAATGTTAGGGTTACGTTTAGGGTTAGGATTAGGATAAGGTAAGCTTTAGGGTTAGGGTTAGGGTTAGTGTAAGGGTTAGGGTTAGGGTTAGGGGTAAGGTTAGGGGTAGTTTTAGGGTTAGGGTAAGGGTAAGGGTTAGTGTTAGGGTTAAGTTTAGGGTTAATATTAGGGTTAGGGTTAGGGTTAGGCTAAGGGTTAGGGTTAGGGTTAGGGTAAGGGTTAGGGTTTGGGTTAGGGTTAGGGTTAGAGTTCGGCATAGGGTTAGGGTTAGGGTTAGGGTTAGAGTTCGGGATAGGGTTAGGGTTAGGGTAAGGGTAAGGGTTAGGGTTAGGGTTAGGGTTAGGGTTAGGGTAAGGGTTAGGGTTATGGTTATGGTTAGAGTTAGGGTAAGGCTAAGGGTTAGAGTTAGTGTTAGTGTTAGGTTAGGTTTAGGGTTAGGGTTAGAGTAAGGGTAAGGGTTATGGTAAGGGTTAGTATTAGGGTTAGGGTTAGGGCTATGGTAAGGGTAAGGTTGAGGGTTAGGGTTAGTGTAAGGGTTAGGGTAAGGTTAAGGTTTAGGGTATGTTTATTGTTAGGATTAGGGTTAGGGAAAGGGTAAGGGTTAGTGTTAGGGTTAGGGTTGGGGTTAGGGTAAGGATTAGGGTCAGGGTTAGGGTTAGGGTAAGGGTTAGGTTTAGGGTTAGGGTTAGCATTAAGGTTAGGGTTAGGGTTAGGTTAGGGTAAGGGTTAGGTTTATTGTTAGGGTAAGGGTAAGGGTTAGGATTAGGGTTTGGGTTACGGTTAGGGTTAGGGTTAGCATTAAGGTTAGGGTTAGGGTTAGGTTAAGGGTAAGGGTTAGGGTTAGGATTAGGTTTAGGGTTAGGTTTAGGGTTAGGGTTAGGGTACGTTTAATGCTTAGGGTTAGGGTAGGATTAGGTTTAGGGTACGAGTAAGGTTTAGGGTTAGGGTTAGGGTTAGGTTTAGGGTTAGGGCTATGGTAAGGGTAAGGTTGAGGTTTAGGGTTAGTGTCAGGGTTAGGGTAAGTGTAACGGTAAGGTTTAGGGTATGTTTATTGTTAGGATTAGGGTTAGGGAAAGGGTAAGGGTTAGGCTTAGGGTTAGGGTTGGGGTTAGGGTAAGGATTAGGGTCAGGGTTAGGGTAAGGGTTAGGTTTAGGGTTAGGGTTAGCATTAAGGTTAGGGTTAGGGTTAGGTTAGGGTAAGGGTTAGGTTTATTGTTAGGGTAAGGGTAAGGGTTAGCATTAGGGTTAGGGTTACCGTTAGGGTTAGGGTTTGCATTAAGGTTAGGGTTAGGTTAAGGGTAAGGGTTATGGTTATTTTTAGGGTAAGGGTAAGGGTTAGGATTAGGTTTAGGGTTAGGTTTAGGGTTAGGGTTAGGGTAAGGGTAAGGGTTAGGGTTAGGTTTAGGTCTAGGGTTAGGGTTAGTGTAAGGGTTAGGGTTAGTGTTAGTGTTTGGTTTAGGGTTAAGTTTAGGGTTAGAGTAAAGGTAAAGGTTAGGGTTAGGGTGAGGGTTAGGGGTTAGTGTTAGGGTTTGGGTTAGGTTTATGGTTAGGGTAAGGGTAAGGTTTAGGGTTAGGGTTAGGGTTAGGGGTTAGGGTTAGGGTTAGCGTTAGGGTTAGGGTAAGGGTTAGGGTTAGGTTTAGGGTAAGAGTAAGGTTTAGGGTTAGGGTTAGGGTAAGAGTAAGGGTTAGGTTTAGGGTTAGGGTATGGTAAGGGTAAGGATTAGGGTTAGGGTTAAGGTTATGTTTAGGGTTAGGTTTAGGCTAAGGATTAGGGTTACGGTTAGGGTAAGGGTTACGGGTAGGGTTGGGGTTAGGGTTAGAGGTAGGGTTAGGGTTAGGGTAAGGGTTAGGGTTAGGTTAAGGTTTAGGGTTAGGGTTAGGGTTAGGGTTATGGTAAGGGTAAGGGTTAGGGTTAGGATAAGGGTTAGGGTTTGGGTTAGGGTTAGGGTTAGAGTTAGGTTTAGGTTTAGGGTAAGGGTAAGGGTTAGGGTTAGGGTTAGGGTTAGCGTTAGGGTAAAGGTTGGGGTTAGGGTTTAGGTTTAGATTTAGGATAAGGGTTAGGGATAGGGGTTAGGGTTAGGGTTCGGGTTAGTGTAAGGGTTAGCTTTAGGGTTAGAGTTAGGGTTATGGTAAGGGTTAGGGTTAGGGTTAGGGCAAGGGTAAGTGTTAGGGATAGTGTTAGGGTTAGGGTAAGTTTAAGAGTTAGCGTTAGGGTTAGGTTTAGGTTTAGGTTTGGGGTTAAGGTTTGGGTAAGGGTTCGAGTTAGGGTAAGTGTTAGGGTTAGGTTAGGGTTAGCGTTAGGTTTAGGGTTAGGTTTAAGTTTAGGGTTAGGGTTATGCTAAGGGTTAGGGTTAGGGTTAGGTTAAGGGTTAGGGTTAGGGTTGGGGTTGGGGTTGGGGTTAGAGGAAGGGTTAGGGTTATGGTTAGGGTTAGCATTAGGTTTAGGGTCAGCATTAAGGTTAGGGTTAGGTTTAGGGTAAGGGTAAGGGTTAGGGTTAGGGTTAGGGTTAGGGTTAAGGTTAGGTTTAGGGTTAGGTTTAGGGTCAATGAAAGGTTAAGGGTTAGGGTTAGGGTTAGGGTTAGGGTTAGTGTAAGGATTAGGGTTAGGATTAGCGTTAGGGTAAGGGTTAGGGTTAGGTTTAGGGTTAGGGTAAGATTTAGGATTAGGTGTTAGGGTTAGGGTTAGGTTTAGGGTTAGGGTAAGGGTTAGGGTTAGGTGTTAGGGTTACGGTTAGGGTTAGGGTGAGGGTTAGGGTTAGGGTTCTGATTAGGGTTAGGGTTAGGTAAGGGTAAGTATTAGGGTTATGGTTAGGGTTAGCGTTAGGTTTAGGGCAAGGGTTAGGGTTAGGGTTAGGGTTAGGTTTAGGGTTAGGTTTAGGGGTAGGGTAAGTGTTAGGTTTAGGGTTAGGGATAGAGTAAGGGTAAGGGTTAGGGTTAGGGTTCGGTTTAGGGTTAGGTTTAGGGGTAGGGTAAGTGTTAGGTTTAGGGTTAGGGATAGAGTAAGGGTTAGGGTTAGGGTTAGGGATTGGGTTAGGTTTAATGTTAAGGTTAGAGTTAGATTTATGGTAAGGGTAAGGGTAAGGGTTAGAGTTAGGTTTAGGGTTAGGTTAGGTTTAGGGTTTGGGTTAGGTTAAGGGAAAGTGTTATGGTTAGGGTTAGGATTAGGGTTAAAGTTAGGGTTAGGGTTAAGGTTAGGGTTAGGTTTAGTGTTAGCGTTAGGGTAAGGGTAAGGTTTAGGGTTAGGTTTAGGTCTAGGGTTAGGGTTAGGGTAGGGGTTAGGGTTAGGGTTAGTGTTCAGTTTAGTGTTAAGGTTAGGGTTAGGGTAAAGGTAAGGGTTACAGTTAGGGTGAAGGTTAGGGGTTAGTGTTAGGGTTTGGATTAGGTTTATGTTTAGGGTAAGGGTATGGTTTAGGGTTAGGTTTAGGGTTAGGGGTTAGGGTTAGGTTTAGGGTTAGGGGTTAGGGTTAGGGTTAGGGTTAGGGTAAGGGTTAGGGTTAGGTTTAGGGTAAGAGTAAGGTTTAGGGTTAGGGTTTGGGTTAGGTTTGGGTTAGGGTTAGGGTAAGGGTAAGGGTAAGGGTAAGGGTTAGGTTTAGGGTTAGGGTTACGGTTATGGTTAGGGTTAGGGTTAGGCTAAGGGTTAGGGTTACGGTTAGGGTAAGGGTCAGGGGTAGGGTTGGGGTTGGGGTTAGAGGTAGGGTTAGGGTTAGGGTAAGGGTAAGGTTAGGGTTAGGTTTAGTGTAAAAGTTAGGGTTAGGGTTAGGGTAAGGATTAGGGTTAAGGTTAGGGTTCGGTTGAGCATTAAGGTTAGGGTTAGAGTTAGGGTTAGGGTTAGGGAAAGGGTAAGGGTTAGGGTTATGTTTAGGGTTAGTGTTAGGGTTAGGGTTAGGGCAAGGGTAAGGGTTAGGTTTAGGGTTAAGGTTACGGTTAAGTTTAGGGTTAGGGTTAGGGTTAGGCTAAGGGTTAGGGTTAGGGTTAGTGTAAGGTTTAGGGTTAGGATTAGGTTTAGGGTACGGGTAAGGTTTAGGGTTAGGGTTAGGGTTAGGGTTAGGTTTAGGGTTAGGGTTAGGGTAAGGGTAAGGTTTAGGGTTAGGTTTAGGTTTAGGGTTAAGGTTAGGGTTAGGGTTAGGTTTAGGGTTAGGGTTAGGTTAAGGGTTAGGGTTAGGATTAGGGTTAGGGATAGGGGTTAGGGTTAGGGTTAGGGTTAGGGTAAGGATTAGGGTTAGGGTTAGGTTTCGGTTGAGCATTAAGGTTAGGGTTAGAATTAGGGTTAGGGTTAGGGAAAGGGTAAGGGTTAGGGTTATGTTTAGGGTTAGCGTTAGGGTTAGGGTTAGGGCAAGGGTAAGGGTTAGGGTTAGGGTAAAGGTTACGGTTAAGTTTAGGGTTAGGGTTAGGGGTAGGCTAAGGGTTAGGGTTAGGGTTAGTGTAAGGTTTAGGGTTAGGATTAGGTTTAGGGTAAGGGTAAGGTTTAGGGTTAGGATTAGGGTTAGGGTTAGGTTTAGGGTTAGGGTTAGGGTAAGGGTAAGGTTTAGGGTTAGGGTTAGGTTTAGGGTTAAGGTTAGGGTTAGGGTTAGGTTTAGGGTTAGGGTTAGGCTAAGAGTAAGGGTTAGGTTTAGGGTTAGGGTTAGGGTTAGGGTTAGGGTAAGGGTAATGGTTAGGGTTAGGGTTAGGGTTAAGGTTATGGTTAGGGTTAGGGTTAGGCTAAGGGTTAGGGTTAGGGTTAGAGTAAGGATTAGGCTTGGGGTTAGGATTAGAGGTAGGGTTAGATTTAGGGTAAGGGTAAGGGTTAGGGTTAGGATTAGGGTTAGGTAAGGGTAAGGGCTAGGGTAAGGATTAGGGTTAGGGTTAGGGTTAGGGTTACCATTAAGGTTAGGGTTAGGGTTAGGGTTAGTGTAAGGTTTAGGGTTAGGATTAGGTTTAGGGTACGGGTAATGTTTAGGGTTAGGGTTAGGGTTAGGGTTAGGTTTAGGGTTAGGGTTAGGGTAAGGGTAAGGTTTAGGGTTAGGGTTAGGTTTAGGGTTAAGTTTACGGTTAGGGTTAGGTTTAGGGTTAGGGTTAGGGTAAGAGTAAGGGTTAGGGTTAGGGTTAGGGTTAGGGATAGGGTTAGGGTTAGGGTAATGGTTAGGGTTAGGGTTAGGGTTAAGGTTATGGTTATGGTTAGGGTTAGGCTAAGGGTTAGGGTTAGGGTTGGAGTAAGGATTAGGCTTGGGGTTAAGGTTAGAGGTAGGGTTAGGATTAGGGTAAGGGTAAGGGTTAGGGTTAGGTTTAGGGTTAGGTATAGGTAAGGAATAGGGTAAGGA
>JANJXV010000049.1:4407500-4417500 GCA_024803745.1 Megascapheus bottae
TAGAATTAGGTTTAGGGTACAGGTAAGGTTTAGGGTTAGGGTTAGTGTTAGGGTTAGTTTTAGGGTTAGGGTTAGGATAAGGGCAAGGTTTAGGGTTAGGGTTAGGGTTAGGGTTAAGCTTACGGTTAGGGTAATTGTTAGGGTTAGGGTTACAGTTAAAGTTTAGGTTAGTGTTAGGGTTAGTGTTTGGGTTAGGGTAAGGGTAAGGGTTAGGTTTAGGGTTAGGGTTAGGGTTAAGGTTAGGGTTAGGGTTAGGGTAAGGTTTAGGGTTTGGGTTAGGGTTAGGGTTAGAGTTAGGGTTAGGGTTAGGGTAAGGGTAAGGTTTAGGGTTAGGGTTAGGTTTAGGGTAAGGGTTAGGTTTAGGGGTTAGGTTTAGGTTTAGGATAAGTGTTAGTGTAGGGGTTAGGGTTAGGGTAAGGGTTAGGGTTAGGGCTAGGATTAGGGTAAGTGTTAGTGTTAGGGTTAGGGGGAGCGTTAGGGTATGGGTTAGGGTTGGGGGTTAGGGTTAGGGTTAGGGTTAGGGTAAGGGTTAGGGTTAGGGTTAGGGGTCAGGGTAAGTGTTAAGGTTAGGGTAAGGGTTATGGTTAGGGTTAGGGTTAGGGTAAGGCTAAGTGTTAGAGTTAGGGTTAGGGTTAGCGTAAGGGTTAGGGTTAGGGTTACGGTTACGGTTAGGGTAAGCGTTAGCGTTAGGGTTAGGGTTCGGGGTTAGGGTTAGTGTTAGTGTTAGGGTAAGGGTTAGGGTTAGGGATAGGGTAAGGTTTAGGGTTAGCGTTAGTGTAAGGCTAAGTGTTAGGGTTAGGGTTAGGTTTAAGTCTAGGGTTAGGGTTAGGGTAAGGGTTAGGGTTAGAGTTACGTTAGGGTAAGGGTAAGGGTTAGGTTTAGGGTTAAGTTTAGGGTAAAGGTCAGGGTTAGGTTTACGGTTAAGTTTAGGGAAAGAGTAAGGGTTAGGGTTAGGGTTATGGTTACCGTTAGTGTTAGGGTTAGGGTTAGGGTAAGGGCAAGGTTTAGGGATAGGGATAGGGTTATGGTTAGGGTTAGGGTTAGGGTTAGAGTTAGGCTAAGGGTTAGGGTTAGGGTTAGGTTAAGGGTTAGGGTTATTGTTAGGGTTAGAGGTAGGGTTAGGTTCAGGGTAAGGGTAAGGGTTAGGGTTAGGGTTAGGTTTAGGGTAAGGGTTAGGGTTAGGGGTTAGGGGTAGGGTGAGGGTTAGGTTTAGGGTATGGTTAGGATGAGGGTTAGGGTTAGGTTCAGGGTTAGGGTTAGCGTTAGGGTAAATGTTAGGGTTAGGTTTAGGTTTAGGGTAAGGGTAAGTGTTAGGGTTAGGGTTAGGGTTAATGTAAGGGTAGGTGTTAGGGTTAAGGTTAGGGTTGGGTTTAGGTTTGGGGTTAAGTTTAGGGATTGTGTTAGGGCAAGGGTAAGAGTTAGGGTTAGGGTTGGGTTAGGTTTAAGGTTAGAGTTAGGTTAAGGGTAAGGGTTAGGGTTAAGTTTAGGGTTAGTGCAAAAGATTTGGGTTAGGGTTAGGGTTATGATTAGGGTTAGGGTAAGGGTAAGGGTTAGGGTTAGGGTTAGGTTTGGGGTTACGGTAAGGGTTAGGGTTAGGGTTAGTGTTAGGGTCAGGTTTAGGGTAAGGGTTAGGGTTAGGGTTAGGGTTAGGCTTAGGCTTAGGCTTAGGTTTCGGTTTAGCGTTAGTTAAGGGTAAGGGTTAGGGTTAGGGTTAGGGTAAAGGTTAGGGTTAGGGTTAGTGTTAGGGTTAGGGTAAGGGTAAGGGTTAGTGTTAGGGTTAGGGTTAGTGTTAGGTTTATTGTTAGGGTTAGGGTTAGTGTTAGGGTTAGTGTTAGATTTAGGGTTAGGGTTAGGGTAAGGGTAAGGGTGAGGGTTAGGTTTAGGGTTAGGGTAAGGGTAAGGGTTAGTATTAATGTTAGGGTTAAGGTTAGGGTTAGGATTAGGATAAGGTAAGGGTTAGTTTTAGGGTTAGGGTTAGTGTAAGGGTTAGGGTTAGGGTAGGGTTAAGGTTAGGGGTAGTGTTAGGGTAAGAGTAAGGGTAAGGGTTAGGGTTAGGGTTAGGGTTAGGGTTCGGGTAAGGTTTATGGATTGGGTTAGGGTTAGGGTTAGAGTTCGGGTTACGGTTAGGGTTAGGGTAAGGGTTAGGGTTATGGTTAGGGTAAAGGTTAGGGTTATGGTTAGGGTTAGAGTTAGGGTAAGGCTAAGGTTTAGAGTTAGGTTTAATGTTAGGTTAGCTTTACCGTTAGGGTTAGGGTAAGGGTAAGGGTTATGGTTAGGGTTATGATTAGGGTTAAAGTTAGAGTTAGGGTTAAGGTTAGGGTTAGGGTATGTTTAATGCTTAGGGTTAGGGTTAGGATTAGGTTTAGGGTACAGGTAAGGTTTAGGGTTAGGGTTTGGGTTAGGTTTACGGTTAGGGTTAGGGTAAGGGTAAGGTTGAGGGTTAAGGTTAGTGTAAGGGTTACGGTAAGGGTAAGGGTAAGGTTTAGGGTATGTTTATTGTTAGGATTAGGGTTAGGGAACGGTAAGGGTTAGGGTTATGGTTAAGGTTGGGGTTAGGGTAAAGATTAGGGTTAGGGTTAGGGTTAGGGTAAGGGTTAGGGTTAGGGTTATTGTTCGGGTAAGGGTAAGGGTTAGGATTAGGGTTAGGGTTAGGGTTAGGGTAAGTGTTAGGGTTAGGGTTAGGTTTAGGGTTAGGTTTAGGGTTAGGGTTAGGGTAAGGGTAAGGGTTAGGGTTAGGTTTAGGTCTAGGGTTAGGGTTAGGGTAAGGGTTAGGGTTAGGGTTAGTGTTCCGTTTAGGGTTAAGGTTAGGGTTAGGGTAAAGGTAAGGGTTAGGGTTAGGGTGAGGGTTAGGGGTTAGTGTTAGGGTTTGGGTTAGGGTTAGGGTTAGGGTAAGGGTAAGGTTTAGGTTTAGGTTTAGGGTTAAGGGTTAGGGTTAGGGTTAGGGTTAGGGTAAGTGTTAGGGTTAGGTTTAGGGTAAGAGTACTGTTTAGGGTTAGGGTTAGAGTTAGGTTTTGGGTTAGGGTTATCTAAGTGTAAGGGTTAGGTTTAGGGTTAGGGTTATGGTAAGGGTAAGGGTAAGGGTTAGGGTTAGTGTTAAGGTTAGGGTTAGGGTTAGGCGAAGGGTTAGGGTTACGGTTAGGGTAAGGGTTACTGGTAGGGTTGGGGTTAGGGTTAGAGGTAGGGTTACGGTTAGGGAAAGGGTAAGGGTTAGGGTTAGGGTTAGGGTTAGGGTTAAGTTTAGGGTTAGGGTTAGGGTTAGGCTAAGGGTTAGCATTAGGGTTAGGGTAAGGGTTAGGATTAGGATTAGGTTCAGGGTACGGATAAGTTTTAGGGTTAGGGTTAGGGTTAGGGTTAGGTTTAGGTTTAGGGTAAGGGTAAGGTTTAGGGTTAGGGTTAGGGTTATGGTTAAGGTTAGGGTTTGGGTTAGGTTTGGGGTTAGGTTTAGGGTAAGAGTAAGGGTTAGGGTTAGGGTTAGGGTTAGGGTAAGGGTAAGGGTAAGTGTTATGGTTACGGTTAGGGTTAAGGTTATGCTTAGGGTTAGGGTTAGGGTAAGGATTAGGGTTAGGGTTGGGGTTAGGGTTAGAGGTAGGGTAAAGGGTTAGGGTAAGGGTAAGGGTTAGGGTTAGTGTTAGGGTTAGGGTTAGGGTTAGTGTTAAGGTTAGGGTTAGGGCAAGGGTAAGGGTTAAGTTTAGGGGTAAGGTTATGGTTAAGTTTAGTGTTAGGGTTAGTGTTAGGCTAAGGGTTAGGGTTAGGGTTAGGGTAAGGGTTACGGTTACGATTAGGTTAGGGTACGGGTAAGGTTTAGGTTTAGGTTAGGGTTAGGGTTAGGTTTAGGGTTAGGGTTAGGGTAAGGGTAAGGTTTAGGGTTAGGTTTAGGGTTAGTGTTAAGGTTAGGATTAGGGTTAGGTTTGGGGTTAGGGTTAGGGTAAGAGTAAGGGTTAGGGTTAGGGTTAGGGTTAGGGTAAGGGTAAGGGTTAGGGTTAGGGTTAGGGTTAAGGTTATGGTTAGCGTTAGAGTTAGGCTAAGTGTTAGGATTAGCGTTAGGGTAAGGATTAGGGTTAGGGTTGGGGTTAGGGTTAGAGGTAGGTTTAGGGTTAGGGTAAGGGTTAGGGTTAGGGTAAGGATTAGGGTTAGGGTTAGGGTTAGGGTTACCATTAAGGTTAGGGTTAGGGTTAGGGTTAGGGAAAGGGTAAGGGTTAGGGTTAGGATTAGGGTTAGGGTAAGGATAAGGGTTAGGTTTAGGGTTAGGGTAAGGTTTAGGGCTAGCGTTAGGGTTAGGGTTACCATTAAGGTTAGGGTTAGGGTTAGGGTAGGGGAAGGGTTAGGGTTAGGTTTAGGGATAGGGTAAGGTTTAAGGTTAGGGTTAGGGTTAGGGTTAGGGTTAGGGTTAGGGTTAAGCTTACGGTTAGGGTAATTGTTAGGGTTAGGGTTACAGTTAAGGTTTAGGTTAGGGTTAGGGTTAGGGTAAGGGTAAACTGTAGGGTTAGGGTTAGGGTTAGGGTAAGGATTAGTCTTAGGGTTTCGGTTAGGGTTAGGTTTAGGGTAAGGGTAATGGTTAGGGTTAGGTTTAGTTTTAGGGTTTGGCTTAGGGTAAGGGTTAGGGTTAGGGTTAGTATTAGGGTTAGGGTTAGGGTTAGGGTTATGGTTAGGGTTAGGGTAAGTGTTAGGTTTAGGGTTAGTTTTGTGGTTAGGGTTAGGGTAAGGGTTAGGGTTAGGGTAAAGGTTAGGGTTAGGAGCAGGGTTAGGGTAACGGTAAGTGTTAGGGTTAGGGTTAGGGTTAGGGTTAGAGTTAGTGTTAGGTTTAGGTTTAGGGTTAGGGTAAGGGTAAGGGTGCGGGTTAGGGTTAGGGTAAGGTTACGGGTTAGGATTAATATTAGGGTTAGTTTTAGGGTTAAGGTTAGGTTTAGGGTTAGGGTTAGTGCAAGGGTAAGGGTAGGGTTAGGGTTAGGGTAAGGGTTAGGGTTAGGGTTAGGGTTAAGGTTAGGGTTAGGGTTAGGTTTAGGTTTAATGTTAGAGTAAGGGTAAGGTTTAGGGTTAGGGTTAGGGTTAGGGTTAGGTTAGGGTTATGCTTAGGGTTAGGCTAAGGTTTAGGGTTAGGGTTAGGATAAGGGTTAGGGTTTGGGTTAGGGTTAGGGTTAGAGTTAGGGTTAGGGTTAGGGTAAGTGTAAGGGTTAGGGTTAGGGTTAGGGTTAGGGTTAGGGTAAGGGTTGCGGTTAGGGGTTAGGGTTAGATTTAGGATAAGTGTTAGGGATAGGGGTTAGGGTTAGTGTTAGGGTTAGTGTAAGGGTTAGGGTTAGGGTTAGGGTTACGGTAAGGTTTACGGTTAGGGTTAGGGTTAGGGCAAGGGTAAGTGTTAGGGTTAGTGTTAGGGTTAGCGTTAGGGTTAGGGTAAGTTTAAGAGTTAGGGTTAGGGTTAGGTTTAGGTTTAGGTTTGGGGTTAAGATTTGGTTTTGGGTTCGGGTTAGGGTAAGTGTTAGGGTTAGGGTTAGGGTTAGCGTTAGGTTTAGGGTTAGGGTTAAGGTTATGGTTAGGGTTAGGGATAGGCTAAGGGTTAGGGTTAGGTTTAGAGTAAGGGTTAGGATAAGGGTTCGGGTTAGGGTTAGAGGAAGGGTTAGGGTTAGGGTAAGGGTAAGGGTTAAGGTTAGGGTTAGGGTTAGGGTTAGGGTTAGGGTCAGGGTAAGGATTAGTGTTAGGGTTAGGGTTAGGGTTAGCATTAAGGTTATGGTTAGGGTTAGGGTTAGGGAAAGGTTAAGGGTTAAGGTTAGGGTTAGGTTAAGTTTAAGGGTTAGGTTTAGGGTTAGGGTAAGGGTAAGGGTTAGGGTTAGGGTTAGGGTTAGGGTAAGGATTAGTGTTAGGTGTAGGGTTAGGGTTATGTTTAGGGTTAGGGTAAGCGTAAGGGTTAGGGTTAGGGTTAGGGTTAGGCTTAGGGTTAGGGTTAGGGTTAGGGTTATATATAGGCTTAGGGTTAGGGTTAGGGCTAGGGTTAGTGTAAGGATTAGGGTTAGGATTATGGTTAGGGTCAGGTTTAGGTTTAGGGTTAGGGTTAGGATAAGGTTTAGGGTTAGCGGTTAGGGTTAGGGTTAGGTTTAGGGTTAGGGTAAGGTTTAGGGTTAGGTGTTAGGGTTAGGGTAAGTGTTAGGGTGTGGATAAGGGTTAGGGTTAGGGTTAGGGTTAGGGTTAGAGTTAGGGTTAGGATTAGGGTAAGGGTAAGTGTTAGGGTTAGGGTTGGGCTTAGGATTAGTGGATAAGGTTAGGCTTAGGGTTAGAATTAGTGTATGGGTTAGGGTTAGTGTTAGGGTAAGGGTAAGTGTTAGGGTTATGTTTAGGGTTAGCGTTAGGCTTAGGGCAAGGGTTATGGTTAGGGTTAGCGTTAGGTTTAGGGTTAGGTTTAGGGGTAGGGTAAGTGTTAGGGTTAGGGTTAGGGATAGAGTAAGGGTAAGGGTTAGGGTTAGGGGTTAGGGTTAGGGTTAGGTTTAGTGTTAGGGTTAGAGTAAGGGTATGGTTGAGGGTTAGGGTTAGGGTTAGTTGTAGGGTTAGGTTTAGTGTTAAGGTTATGGTTAGGGAAAGGGTTAGGGTTAGGGTTAGGGTAAGGATTAGGTTCAGGGTTAGGGTAAGGGTTAGTGTTAGTGTTAGGGTTGGGGTTAGCATTAACTTTAGGTTTAGGGTTAGGGTAAGGGTAAGGGTTAGGTTTAGGTTTAGGGTTAGGTTTAGGGTTAGGGTTAGTGTTAGCGTAAGGATTAGGTTTCGGCTTAGGGTTAGCGTTAAGGTTAGGGTTAGGGTTAGGGTGAGGGTAAAGGTTAGATTTAGGGTGAGGGTTAGCGTTAGGGTTAGGGGTTAGGGTTAGGGTTAGGGTAAGGGTAAGGGTTAGGGTTAGGGTTAGGGTAAAGGTAAGGGTTAGGGTTAGGGTTATGTTTAGTGTTAGGGTTAGGGTAAGGGTAAGGGTTAGGGTTAGGATTAGGGTTAGGGTTAGGGTAGTGTTAGTGTTAGGTTTAGGGTTAGGATTAGAGTAAGGGTAAGGGTTAGGGTTAGGGTTAGGGTAAGGGTTAGGATTAATGTTAGGGTTAGGGTAAGGGTAAGGATTAGGGTTATGGTTAGGGTTAGGTTAAGGGTTACGTTTAGGGTTAGGGTTAAGGTTAGGGTTAGTGTTAGGGTTAGGGTAAAGTTTAGGGTTAGGGTTAGGGTTAGGGTAAGGGTTAGGTTTAGGGTTAGGGTGAGGGTAAGGGAAAGGCTAAGGGTAAGTGTTAGGGTTAGGATTAGGGTTAGGGTTAGGGTTAGTGTTAGTGTTAGGTTTAGGGTTAGGGTTAGTTTTAGTGTTAAGGTTAGGGTTAGGGAAAGGGTTAGGGTTACGGTTAGGTTTAGGGTTAGGGTAAGGATTAGGGTTAGGGTTAGGGTAAGAGTTAGTGTTAGGGTTAGTGTTAGGGTTAGCATTAACTTTAGGGTTAGGGTTAGGGTAAGGGTAAGGGTTAGTTTTAGGGTTAGGGTTAGGGTTATGTTTAGTGTTAGGGTTAGGGTAAGGGTTAGGGTTAGGGTTACGTTTAGGGTTAGGGTAGTGTTAGTGTTAGGTTTAGGGTTAGGGTTAGGGTAAGGGTAAGGGTTAGGGTTAGGGTTAGGGTAAGGGTAAGGGTTAGGATTAATGTTAGGGTTAGGGTTAGGATTAAGGTTAGGGTTAGGCTTAGGGAGGGTTAGGGTTAGGATTAAGGTTAGGGTTAGGCTTAGGGTAAGGTTAAGGTTTAGAGTTAAGTTTGGGGTTAGGATTAGGTTACAGTTAGGGTATGGATTACGGTTAGGGTAAGGGTTAAGGTTAGGGTTAGGGTTAGGGTTAGGTTAAGGGTTAGTTTTAGGGTAAGGGTAAGGGTTAATGTTAGGTTTAGGGTTGGTGTTAGGGTTAGGGTTAGTGTAAGGGTAAGGGTAAGGGTTAGGGTTAGGCTTAGGGTAAGGATTAGGGTTAGGGTTAGGGTAAGGGTTAGGGTTAGGTTTATGGTAAGGCTAAGGGTTAGAGTTAGGGTTAGGCTTAGGGTAAGGGTTAGGGTTAGTGTTAGGGTTAGGGTGAGCATTAAGGTTAGGGTTAGGATTAGGGGTTAGGGTTAGTGTTAGGGTTAGTTTAAGGGTTAGGGTTAGGTTTAGGGTAAGGGTTAGGGTTAGGGTTAGGGTATGGCTAACTGTTAGGGTTAGTGTTAGGGTAAGGGTTAGGGTTAGGGTTAGCTTTAAGGTAAGTCTAAACGTTAAAGTTAGGTTTAGGGTCAGGGTTAGGGTTAGGGGTTAGGGTTAGGTTTAGGGTAAGGGTAAGGGTTAGGTTTAGGGTTAAGGTTAGGATAAAGGTAAGGGTTAGGTTTAGGGTTAGTGTTAGGGTTAAGGTTAGTGTTACTGTTAGGGTTAGGGTTAGGGTTAGGGTAAGGGTAAGGTTTAGGGTTAGGGTTAGAGTTAAAGTTAGGGATAGGGTTAGGGTTAGGCTGAGGGTTAGGGTTAGGTTTAGGGTAAGGGTTAGGGTTAGGGTTAGGGTTAGAGGTAGGGTTAGGGTTAGAGTAAGGGTAAGGGTTAGGGTTAGGGTTAGCGTTAGGGTTGGGGTTAAGGTTAGGGTTAGGGTAAGGGTAAGGGTAAGGGTTAGGTTTAGGTTAGGATTAGGTTCAGTGTTAGGGTTAGTGTTAGGGTTAAGGTTAGGCTTAGGGTAAGGGTAAGGGTAAGGATAAGGGTTAGGTTGAGGGTTAGGGTTAGGGTTAGGTTTATTGTTAGGGTTAGGGTTAAGGTTAGAGTTAGGGTAAGGGTAAGGGTAAGGGTTAGGTTTAGGGTTAGGGTTACGGGTTACGGGTTAGGTTTAGAGTGAGAGTTAGGTTTAGGGTTAGGGTTAGAGTAAGGGTAAGGGTGAGCCTTAGGGTTAGGGTTGGGGTTAGGGTAAGGATTAGGGTTAGAGTTAGGGTAAGGGTTAGCGTTAGAGTTAGGGTTAGGGTAGCATGAAGTTTAGGGTTAGGGTAATTGTAAGGGTTAGATTTAGGGTTAGGGTTAGGGTAAGGATTAGGTTTCGGGTTAGGTTAGGGTTAGAATGAAGGTTAGGGTTAGGGTTAGGGTAAGGGTAAGGGTTAGATTTAGGATTAGGGTTAGGGTTAGGGGTTAGGGTTAGGGTTAGGTTTAGGGTTAGGTATAGGGTTAGGGTAAGGGTTAGGCTAAGGGTTGCGGTTAGGGTTAGGGTTAGGGTTAGGTTTAGGGTTACGGTTAGGGTAAGGGTAATGGTTAGGGTTAGGTTGAGGTTCAGGGTTAGGTTTAGGCTAAGGGTTAGGGTTAGGATTAGTGTTAGGTTTAGGGTTAAGTTTATGGTTAGGGGTTAGGTTTAGGGTTAGGTTTAGGTTTAGGTATAGGGTTAGGGTAAGGGTAAGGGTGAAGGTTACGGTTAGGGTTAGGGTTAGGGTAAGGATTAGTGTTAGAGTTAGGGTAAGGGTTAGGGTTAGGGTTAGGGTTAGGGTTAGCATTAAGTTTAGGGTTAGGGTAATTGTAAGGGTTAGGTTTATGGTTAGGGTTAGGGTTAGGGTAAGGAATAGGTTTCGGGTTAGGGTTAGAATTAAGGTTAGGGTTAAGGTTAGTGTAAGGGTAAGGGTTGGATTTAGGGTTAGGATTAGGTTTAGGGGTTAGGGTTAGGGTTAGGTTTAGGGTTAGGTATAGGGTTAGCATTAAAGTTAGGGTTAGGTTTAGGGTAAGGGTAAGGGTTAGATTTAGGGTTAGGGTTAGGGTTAGGGTTAGAGTTAGGATAAGTGTTAGGGTTAGGGTTAGGTTTAGGGTTAAGGTTAGGGTAAGGGTTAGGGTTAGGGTTAGGGTAAGGGTAAGGGCTAGGGTTAGTGTTAGGGTTAGGGTTACGTTTAGCGTAAGGGTAAGGGTTAGGATTAGGGTTATTTTTAGTGTTAGGTTTAGGGTTAGTGTTAGGATAAGGGTAAGGGTTAGGATTAGGGTTCGGGTTAGGGTTAGGGTTAGATATAGATATGGGGTTAGGTTTAGGGTAAGGGTAAGTGTTAGG
>JANJXV010000049.1:4422500-4427500 GCA_024803745.1 Megascapheus bottae
GGGTTAGGGTTAGGATAAGGGTAAGGGTTAGGGTTAGGGGTAGTGTAAGGGTTAGGGTTAGGGTTAGGGTTAGGGTTAAGGTTAGGGTTAGGGTAAGGGTTAGGGTTACGGTTAAGGTTTAGGTTAGTGTTAGGGTTAGGTTTGGGTTAGGGTAAGGGTTAGTGTTAGGGTTTGGGTTAGCTTAGGTTTAGGGTTTGGGTTAGGGTAAGGGTAAGGGTTATGGTTATGATTATTGTTAGGGTTAAAGTTAGGGTTAGGGTTAAGGTCAGGGTTAGGGTAAGTTTAAGGCTTAGGGTTAGGGTTAGGATTAGGTTTAGGGTACATGAAAGGTTTAGGGTTAGGGTTAGGGTTAGAGTTAGGTTTAGGGTTAGGGTTAGGGTTAGGGTAAGGGCAAGGTTTAGGGTTAGGGTTAGGTTTAAGATTAGTGTTAGGGTAAGGGTTAGGGTTAGGGTAAGGTTAAGGTTTAGGTTACTGTTAGGGTTAGGTTTGGGTTAGGGTAAGGGTAAGTGTTAGGGTTAGGGTTAGGGTTAGGTTTAAGGTTAGGGTTAGGGTTACGGTAAGTGTTAGGGTTTGGGTTAGGGTTAGGGTTAGAGTTACGGTTAGGGTTAGGGTAAGGGTAAGGTTTAGGGTTAGGGTTAGGGTTAGGGTAAGGGTTAGGGTTAGGTGTTAGGTTTAGTTTTAGGATAAGGGTTAGGGTAGGGGTTAGGGTTAGGTTATGTGTTAGGGTTAGGATTAGGGTAAGGGTTAGGGTTAAAGTTAGGGTGAGCGTTAGAGTATGGGTTAGGGTTTGGGGTTAGGGTTAGGGTTAGTGTTAGGGTTAGGGTAAGGGTTAGGGTTAGGGTTAGGGGTCAGGGTAAGTGTTAGGGTTAGGGTAAGGATTATGTTTAGGGTTAGGTTTAGGGTAAGGCTAAGGGCTAGATTTAGGGTTCGGGTTACCGTAAGGGTTAGGGTTAGGGTTACGGTTACGGTTAGGGTGAGCGTTAGGGTTAGGTTTAGGGTTAGGGGTTACGGTTAGTGTTAGTGTTAGGGTAAGGGTTAGGGTTAGGGATAAGGTAAGGTTTAGGGTTAGGGTTACTGTAAGGCTAAGGGTTAGACTTAGGGTTAGGGTAACGGTTAAGGTTAGGGTTAGGGTTAGGGTTAGGGTAAGTGTAAGAGTTAGGTTTAGGGTTAAGGTTAGGGTAGAGGTAAGGGTTAGGTTTAGGGTTAAGTTTACGGAAAGCGTAAGGGTTAGGGTGAGGGTTAGGGTTAGGGTTAAGGTTACGGTTAGTGTAAGGGTTATGGTTTGGGTAAGGGCAAGGGTTAGGGCTAGCGATAGGGTCAGGGTTAGGGTTAGGTTTAGGGTTAGAGTTAGGCTAAGGGTTAGTGTTAGGGTTAGGTTAAGGGTTAGTGTTAGGGTTAGGGATAGAGGTAGGGTTAGGGTCAGGGTAAGGGTAAGGTTTAGGGTTAGGGTTAGGGTTAGGGTAAGGGTTAGGGTTAGGGGTTAGGGTTAGGGTAAGTGTTAGGGTTAGGGTTAGGGTTAGGGTAAGGGTAGGTGTTAGAGTTAGGGTAAGGGTTGGGTTTAGATTTGGGGTTAAGTTTAGGGATTGTGTTAGGGCAAGGGTAAAGGTTATGGTTAGGGTTAGGGTTAGGTTTAGGGTTAGGGTTAGGGTAAAAGTTAGGGTTAGCGTTAGGTTTGGGTTTAGGTTTGGGGTTAAGTTTAGGGATTGTGTTAGGACAAGGGTAAGGGTTATGGTTATGGTTAGGGTTAGGGTTAGGTTTAAGGTTAGTTAGGTTAAGGGTAAGGGTTAGGGTTAAGGTTAGGGTTAGCGCAAAAGGTTTGGGTTAGGGTTAGGGTTAGTGTTAGGGTAAGGGTTAGAGTTAGGTTTAGGGTTAGGTTTCGGTTTAGCGTTAGTTAGGGGTAAGGTTTAGGGTTAGGGTTAGGGTTAGGAGTAAGGGTTAGGTTTAGGGTTAGGGTAAGGTTTAGGGTTAGGTTTAGGGTAAGGGTAAGGTTTAGGGTTAGGGTTAGGGTTAGTTTTGGGATTAGGGTTAGGGTAAGAGTAAGAGTAAGGGTTAGGGTTAGGGTTAGGGTTAGGGTAAGGGTAAGGGTTAGGGTTATGGTTAGGGTTAGGTAAATGGTAAGTGTTAGGGTTAAGGTTAGGGTTAGGGTAAGGATAAGGGTTAGGGTTAGGGTAAGGGTAAGGTTTAGGATTAGGGTTAGGGTTAGGGTTAGGGTAAGGGTTAGGGTTAGGGTTAGGTTTAGGGTTAGGTTTAGTGTTAGGGTTAGGGTAAGGGTTAGGGTTAGGGTTAGGGTTAGGGTTAGGATTAGGTTTAAGGTTAGCTTTAGGGTAAGGGTAAGGTTTAGGGTTAGGTTTAAGGTGATGGTTAGGGTTATGGTTAGGGTTAGTGTAAAGGTAATGGTTAGGGTTTGGGTTAGGGTTAGGTTTAAGGTTAGCGTTAGGGTTAGGGTTAGGGTTAGGGTTAGGTTTAGGGTAAGGGTAAGGGTTATGGTAAAGGTTAGGGTTAGGGTTAAAATTAGGGTTAGGGTTAGGGTTAGTGTTAGGGTAAGTTTAAGTCTTAGGGTCAGGGTTAGGGTTAGGGTTAGGTTTAGGGTACGGGTAAGGTTTAGGGTTAGGGTTAGGGCTAGGGTTAGGTTTAGGGTTAGGGTTAGGGTAAGGGTAAAGTTTATGGTTAGGGTTAGGGTTAGAGTAAAGGTTAGGGTTAGGGTTAGGGTTAGGATTAGGGTAAGGGTAAGGGTAAGGTTTAGGGTTAGGGTTAGGGTTAGGTTTAGGGAAATGGTAAGGGTTAGGTTTAGGCTTATGTTTAGGGTAAGCATTAGGGTTAGGGTTAGTGGAAGCATAAGGGTTATGGTTAGGGTTAGGGCAAGGTTAAGGGTTATGGTTAGGGTTAGGGTTACGGCTAAGGTAAGGGTTAGGGTTAGAGTTAGGGTTACGGTTAGCATTAACGTTAGGGTTAGGGTTAGGGTTAGGGTTAGGTAAATGGTAAGTGTTAGGGTTAAGGTTAGGGTTAGGGTAAGGATAAGGGTTAGGGTTAGGGTAAGGGTAAGGTTTAGGATTAGGGTTAGGGTTAGGGTTAGGGTAAGGGTTAGGGTTAGGGTTAGGTTTAGGGTTAGGTTTAGTGTTAGGGTTAGGGTAAGGGTAAGTGTTAGGGTTAGGTTTAGGTTTAGGATTACGGCTAGGGTAAGGGTTAGGGTTAGGGTTAGGGT
Organism: Megascapheus bottae; assembly: GCA_024803745.1. Lineage (NCBI taxonomy): Eukaryota > Metazoa > Chordata > Mammalia > Rodentia > Geomyidae > Megascapheus > Megascapheus bottae. The sequence goes on from JANJXV010000049.1 coordinate 4,425,703, forward strand.
TAGGGTTAGGAGTAAGGGTTAGGTTTAGGGTTAGGGTAAGGGTTAGGGTTAGGTTTAGGGTAAGTGTAAGGTTTAGGGTTACGGTTAGGTTTAGGTTTGGGATTAGGGTTAGGGTAAGAGTAAGAGTAAGGGTTAGGGTTAGGGTTAGGGTTAGGGTAAGGGTAAGGGTTAGGGTTATGGGTAGGGTTACAGTTAGGTTTAGGGTTAGGGTTAGGGCTAGGGTAAGGGTTAGGGTTAGAGTTAGGGTTACGGTTAGCATTAACGTTAGGGTTAGGGTTAGGGTTAGGGTTAGGTAAAGGGTAAGTGTTAGGGTTAGGGTTAGGCTTAGGGTAAGGATAAGGGTTCGGTTTATGTTTAGGGTAAGGGTTAGGGTTAACTTTAGGGTTAGGGTTAGCATTAAGGTTAGGTTTAGGGTTAGCGTAAGGGTAAGGGTTAGGGTTAGGGTTAGAGTAATGGTAAGGGTTATGGTTAGGGTTAGGGTAAGGATTGGGGTAAGGATTAGTGTTAGGGTTAGGGTTAGGGTTAGGTTTAGCGTTAGGGTAAGGGTAAGGTTTATGGTTAGGGTTAGGTTTAGGCTTATTGTTAGGGTTAGGGTTATGGTTAGAGTTAGGTTTAGGGTTAGGGTTAGGGTAAGGGCAAGGTTTAGGGTTTGGGTTAGGGTTAAGGTTAGGGTTAGGGTAAGGGTTAGGGTTAGGGTTACGGTTAAGGTTTAGGTTAGTGTTAGGGTTAGGTTTGGGTTAAGGTAAGGGTAAGTGTTAGGGTTAGGGTTAGGGTTAGGTTTAAGGTTAGGGTTAGGGTTACGGTAAGTGTTAGGGTTTGGGTTAGGGTTAGGGTTAGAGTTACTGTTAGGGTTAGGGTAAGGGTTAGGGTTAGGGTTAGGGTTAGGGTAAGGGTTAGGGTTCGGTGTTAGGTTTAGGTTTAGGATAAGTGTTAGGGTAGGGGTTAGGGTTAGGTTATGTGTTAGGGTTAGGGTTAGGATTAGGGTAAGGGTTAGGGTTAGGGTTAGGGTGAGCGTTAGGGTATGGGTTAGGGTTAGGGGTTAGGGTAAGGGTTAGTGTTAGGGTTAGGGGTCATGGTAAGTGTTAGGGTTAGGGTAAGGATTATGTTTAGGGTTAGGGTTAGGGTAAGGCTAAGGGCTAGATTTAGGGTTAGGGTTACCGTAAGGGTTAGGGTTAGGGTTAGGGTTACGGTGAGGGTGAGCGTTAGGGTTAGGGTTAGGGTTAGGGGTTAGGGTTAGTGTTAGTGTTAGGGTAAGGGTTAGGGTTAGGGTAAGTGTTAGGGTTAGGGTTAGGGTTAGGGTAAGGGTAGGTGTTAGGGTTAGGGTAAGGGTTGGGTTTAGATTTGGAGTTAAAATTAGAGATTGTGTTAGGGCAAGAGTAAGGGTTATGGTTAGGGTTAGGGTTAGGGTTAGGGTTAGGTTTATTGTTAGCTTTGAGGTAGGGTTAGGATTAGGGTTAGGGTTAGGTTTAGGGTTAGGGTTAGGGTAAAAGTTAGGTTTAGCGTTAGGGTTAGGGTAAGGGTAAAGTTTAGGGTTAGGGTTAGGGTTAGGGTAAAGGTTAGGGTTAGGGTTAGGGTTAGGATTAGTGTAAGGGTAAGGGTAAGGTTTAGGGTTAGGGTTAGGTTTAGGGTTAGGGAAATTGTAAGGGTTAGGTTTAGGGTTAGGTTTAGGGTAAGGATTAGGGTTAGGGTTAGTGTAAGCATAAGGGTTAGGGTTAGGGTTAGGGCAAGGGAAAGGGTTAGGATTAGGGTTAGGGTTAGGGTTAGGGTTAGGTTTAGGTTTAGGGTTACGGCTAGGGTA